>CM064964.1:1634652-1797305 GCA_032847665.1 Solanum chilense
ACCGGAGTGGAAGTGTAGTCGCCCTCCCACACTAGCGGATCTGTCCCAGGCTTGGCTAACGTCACCGTTTTAGCATTACAATCCAAATTCGCAAAATTCGAAGAAAGCCAAGTCATACCCAGAATTACATCAAAATCAACCATTTCTAAGATGACCAAGTCATAGGCGGTGCCTCTGTTGGTTGACACTCAACGTGTGACCGCCACCACATTTTGGCGTTCCCTTGAAACTGATAGCTCACGAACTCGACGCCAAACCGTTCTACTATACCCATCTTGTGTAGTAGCTCATGACAATCAACCAGAAAATCATAAGCATCTTCAGATTCTGCACCCTTGAAGACTGGAGGTTTCAATTTCAAGAACTTACTGAAAAGTTCATGCTGATCATTTTTCATTATAGGCCTAGTAGTCAGACGAGGAAATGTGCCTATTTCCAATGAGGCATCCATACGAGGAGCTATAGTGGCTGCATGTCGTACCTCTGAAACCAGAGGTGTTGGTGCAGAAAACACTGGAGGTGCTTGGCCTTGATTAGATAATCCACTAAGATAAGCCAGAACTTGATTAATCATTTCTGGGGTAGGTTGGGGTGGTAATTCCTCATTCTGTACTTGTTCAGTCTCCCCTTCCTCACCCTCTCTTATCACTTCCTCAGTCGGTGGAGGAGTCACCGCCCTAGTACCAGATGGGCTAGGGGCTCATCCTCTTCCTCTAGAGGACGTCCTCCCACGACCTCTACCACGGCCTCTTGCCACTGATCCTCCTCGAGCTACAGCCCCAGTGGCTGGCTCAGACGCTTCTCGTCTTGCCGTTGTCGCTGCTGGCGCGGTCGTTGCTCTAGTTCTAACCATCTGCGAGATAGAGTGAAGATGGTTAGATACCAATTTGTATCACCTAGATACCAATTGGACTCAAGTAATAGCACGAAAGAAAGAATGAAAGAATGGATTTTTCCTAAAGTCTTATAGCCTCTTAAAGAAAAGTAAAGGCGTCCCCCTACCGTTCCTTAAGACTCTACTAGACTCGTTCTTGTGTGATGAGACCAACGAACCTAATGCTCTGATACCAAGTTTGTCACGACCCAAATCGGGGACGCGATTGGCACCCACACTACCTTCCTATGTGAGCGAACCAACCAATCTAAACCCAAACATAATAAACCAAATACAACGCGGAAGACTTAACTCATTAATAAACATCAACTATAAATATCCCCAAAATCTGGAAGTCATCATCACAAGAACATCTACGATCAAATTTCCAAACTAAGAGTATTTTAAAAAGCTAAAACAAATAAAAGCTAGTCCATGCCAGAACTTCAAGGTATCAAGACGAGAAGAAGAAGATCCAGTCCAAGCTAGAAGCATAGCTCACCCTGAGATCTGGTGCAGTGAAGACTGGCTAGAATCGCGGTCGAGTTGCAGACGACGGCACGTTTGCTGCACTCCACAAATACAAGAAAGAAACAAACAAGTAAGAGTCAGTACAACCACACGTACTGAGTAGGTATCATCGGCCAACTCAGAATAGAAAACAGTATATATCAGTTAATCTCACAAATCAACTATAATACTCTACATGTAGTAACAACAAGTACAAAAATCATCAATAAGTACCACCAAGTTCATCCAGGAGGACTCAAGCCTCAATATCATACTCATTAGGGAAATAGGTTCATTAGATTGAGCATATTAACATCCTTCAAGATTCAGAACTTATTCCCTTCGTGTCGGTACGTGACACTCCGCTCCACTAATACTATGTGCCGGAACGTGGCACTCCGATCCACTAATACTATGTGTCGCAACGTGACACTCCGATCCACTAATACTATGTGCCTGAACGTGGCACTCCGATCCACTAATACTATGTGCCGGAACGTGGCACTCTGATCCTCATATACTATCCTGGTACCGGAACGTGGCACCCTATCCATATACTATCCTTGTGTCGGAACGTGACACTCCGATCCTCATATACTATCCTGGTACCGAAACGTGGCACCCGATCCCCTAATTATATCAAGCCTTCTTTTATACTAAGGCATCACAATTCTCATAACATAGTTCATCAAGCCTTCTTTTATACTAAGGCATCACAATTCTCATAACATAGTTCATCAAGCCTTCTTTTATACTAAGGCATCACAATACTCATAACATAGTTCATCAAGCCTTCTTTTATACTAAGGCATCATCAATAACAAGACAAAGTTCATCAAGCCTTCTTTAATACTAAGGCATCACAATAACAAGACAAAGTTCATCAAGACTTTTTTTTTTATACTAAGGCATCACAATAACAAGACAAAGTTCATCAAGCCTTCTTTTATACTAAGGCATCACAATAACAAGACAAAGTTCATCAAGCCTTCTTTTATACTAAGGCATCACAATAACAAGACAAAGTTCATCAAGCCTTCTTTTATACTAAGGCATCACAATAACAAGACAAAGTTCATCAAGCCTTCTTTTATACTAAGGCATCATCAATAACAAGTAAATTAGGGTTTCTTCAAGATTTAGGGTTCAAAAGCTTCATCATGCTTATTTTATCACAAACATATAATCACTCTCATACAAGCATACAATTAAGCATATAGAAGGATTTACAAGATTACCCAATACATATCATTTGCTATTAAGAGTTTACTACAAATAGCATAAACCATAACCTACCTTCACCAAGGATTTGTGTTCAAGCAAGAAATCTTCAAGGAAGCCTTGCTCCTTCTCTCTCAAGCGCCTCTCTTTTCTCTTTCCTTTCTCTTTCTAATTTTCTCCCTCAAACCTTCCTCTTCTTACCCTAAATCACAAGATTTCAAGTATCAAAGGTGATGAAACCAACCCACCAACTAACTCAAAGTTAGTCCTTTAACCCCCAAGGAATTGAACTAATAACATTAACCCACTAATTTTATAAATTAAAGCCGAAATAGTCCAAAACGGCCCTTTAAAAATTAGCCAGAAATCCGACCCCGCCTGGGATTACGCAACCTATGACGGTCCGTCGTGCCTGTGATGGTCCGTCGTGCCTGCGACGGTCCGTCATGCAGGTTCGTCAAGGACTCGATTTCCTTTAAGGAGTCTGTGACAGTCCGTCGTGCCTACGACGGTCCGTCCTGCACTTCCGTCACGACGGACAGAGAGTTGCTCCCAGCACCAAATTCTCAAGAGTTGAAGTGTTTTGAAACGGAGGCTCACGACGGTCCGTCGTGACTGTGACGGTCCGTCCTGCTGGTCCGTCACAGAGTTCAGAGACTCAATTTCAGCACTCAAATTCATAATTCCAAGTGTTTTGGAACGGGACACCCTCGACGGTCCGTCGTGCCCATGACAGTCCGTCGTGGTGTCCGTCGTATCAGCCAATTTTCCAGAAATAAAATCTGCTACTCAAAACGACTGAACCGGTCGTTACAACATACTAGTGGATACATTAGGCAGTTCAGGCAAGTTTAGGATGGTCGGGCAGTGTGGGTCGAGTAACGTTGTATCATCACTATAGCTCTTAAATGATGTTTGTCAGTTAGAGAAGCTCCCACATAAGTTATCGTATTTTCATATACATCAGTTAATTGTATTTTTTACATACATATCAAAGATACATTGTATCCATATATACATCTAGAGTTTACAACATATTTTTAGTTAGTTTTTTTCTTTATATTGCGGTTACTTTTTAAATTGCATTATATTGAACTGAGTAGTTATTCATGAGTTGAACAGAGACAAGTTAAGTGTCTCTTCTTACTCATTTACAGTTTAAGTTTGTTTTAGCTTTCCAATTCGTATACTCGTACATTTAATGTACTGATGTCAGTTGTCCTACATCATATTATGATGCAGACACAAGTAACTAGGATCAGCATTCGAAGCATCATTGATCTAGTGAGCAACTCAGCGTCAGTTGGTGAATCTCCCTTCATTTCGGATGACATCTTTAGTTGTAGTTATTTTTTTAGTATTCCGTTGCTAGGATGAGTGGGGGTCCTGTCCAATATCCATCTTTATATCAGATCCTTCATATACAGATGGTATTAGTTTTCTTACTCTTTCGTTTCACTTGTAATTGACTAAGACTTGGGTTGCCACTTTGGCTGGTTATTCTCATTAAATTTATTTCTTGAGATTATATCTTATGTTTGAATCTTTTGCTGAGTTAAGTAAACCAGGCCAAGGGTTCGCTCAAGACAACAAATGATCATTGAGTGCCGATCACGTCCAGGATGTAGGCTCGAAGCATGACATCTTATTTTCTTTTAAATATATAGGAATGAAAAAGAGTGGTTTAGCATCTGATTGACCCTCAATTGGGTGAGAAAAGATAAGTCTAGTCTTAGTAGGAAAAAACAAAAGACCTAATTACCCTTCTACAAATGAATGAGATGCCTTAAACAGAGAGGTCTCACTCAAATGAGCATAACTTTTTACAGTGAGCTTGAAGTTAAGTAAACTTAGTGGTTTTTGAAAGAGGACTCAATGACCTTCAATTTGATGGGTTATTCGTAACCTAACTCTTTATGTGAAAAAATATATGATCGATTCTAGTTGACCCAAAACTAAAAATTGATGTGTGACTTAAAAGAACTTCTCTTTAGTTCTTTTAAAAATTTGAGGTGTTACATCTAGTGACCTTAATTAACACCTAAAATAAATTAGAATCACTCGGTTCAATTTTGTTCACAATTGAAGAATGGTTCGAGTCTTAATTTAGAAATTCTTGAGATGTTACATTTGGTGTATATAATTTTAGTTTATACACAAAGGATTAAATCCTTGGTTATAATAAGTATATAGTTTTTTTTATTCACAATATAAGATGAAAACTAGACTTGTCAGCGGTACGATAGTAGACAAGATCATATATAATTTTTCTTGATTATGTCAATGGTATAGCTTCAACTTCTTGTGTTAATGCATTTTATATGTATTGAACGGGACCAAGTAGAGATAGTTGTTTTAGACTGACTAACAAAAGCATATTCTCTAAACTATTAAATTTACTTATATTCCTAATCCGATAAAACTATTATGATATGTATACATTAATATTGTTTTGATTTATTAAAAGATGGAATTCTGAAGTCTGTCAAAATATCTAGTAGATTGGATGATAATAATATATATTGGTGAAATAATAAGTTACTTGATGTAATCTATGTTTCGTTATGGATATTTATGATATTCGTTTTTTATTTGAATTTTTTAATCTGACATATAAAATAAGTTAAGCAGTTCTCTAAAGCAAATTAATCATTGAATTGAAGTTAGCAGTAATTTAATTTATTTATTAGTATGTGTAATATTAAAATGGGGATTACATAAGTGTTCAATGTGAAATTTTGAAATATACATAGAGGGGTGTAATTACGAATTCCTTGTGGAACGATCTGTAATTTAATATGGTCAGAATAATTCAAATTAATTATTTAGAATAATTTCCATAATAGAAAAACTCGATAATTAATTTGTGAGGAGACAAGCATTAGTTTTCTTTTTTAACAAGAAAACTAGGGTGTAATTTTCGGTTGAAAGAGAATATATGTTTTTTGGTTCCCCTCTTTGGAATGGTAAGAAATCTCTATAATTAGGGATTCTTCTAACCCTAGAAAGAGAATATGTTTTCTATATGATACTTGCTCACCCAAATATTGAGAGAGTTTGAGTGTGAGCTTGGAATCATTGTAGAAGATAACAAAGTTGTTGTCTATTTTGTGGATTCGCTTGAAGGTATGTCTAATATGTGAATTCGCTTGAAGGTACTTGTTAACTATTTTAAAAGGTAATTGTTGAATTAAATTTGAGCAAGTTAATGTGTTTTAGCATGAATATATATGTTCTAACATAAATATTATTGATATATATTATTCTTATAAGCAATATAGTAGGCTTCAGTTGTGCATATAGTTTTGATCCAACAACATATGCATCAAGGTTAGAGCAAATAGTAGGCTCACATGAGTAACACTTTGTGTCCTCACTAGAACTTGTCATGTAGTTTTATTCAATTTTATATGATATGACCATGTTTATAGTTTTGAGATATGAAGCTTCAACATCAAGGACTGTAAAGATGATAGAGAAAGTATAGAATAATTTATGTATAACAAGTGATAAATTAATTGTGGTATTTGGACATATTAATTAAGTTGTAAAACTTAAGAAGAAAGATTTTAATTAATAAAATTGGTATTCCAGCTAGCAGTCCAATGTTGTCGTTACACATTTAGTGATGCTTTTCTCATTTTAACGTAATTCTAATGAGTAGACAGTAGTAAAGTTTATTCGATGATGAAGTGATTTTAAGTAGTAGACACCAGGCAACTATCTAATTTATTACAATCAAAATGCATCGATCAGTATATATAACAAATTAATGTGTGCAACTACACAAACAAAAAATAATATTTTATTTGCATAGTCTGATGGTGATATATATTCTTTTGTTCACAAAATTCTACTTATTACATTTTTCTTTATGTATTGAAAGTGATTTTTTGTATAAATATAAGCTTCGAGGATCCAACATGTTAGGATCGAATTCACGCACACACACTAGATGAATGAAGAACACAAGAACTTTTAAGAGAAAAGAGATGAGAGATAGAGAGAGAAAGAGAAAACCCAATATTTCGTGGTAACACCCCGTGAGTAAACTTTCACGGCCGTGAGGTATATATTTATTAATAAATCAGAGTATTTTTGGTTACAGAGAATAAATAGGAAAACCTAAAATAGAGAATAAATAGGAAAGCCTAAAATTAATCAGGCTCCACTACCTAACAATTCTCCCACTTGGAGACTGACTCAGTCATCCAAAAAATACATTCTCAAAAAAAATTATCTCTTCATCATCAACATCTTTACCGCACCGCAACATCTGTAGCAACAACTACAGAAGACCAACCGAGGTTTTACATAACCTCAGTTTCCCAACATCAACACATTTCGTCAACATGTCTACCGGGTTCTTTGCACCCTCTATCTTCTCCAAGCACATATCACCATCCTCCACTGCCCTGCGAGTGAAATGGTATCGCCTTTTGATGTGCTTTGTCTTCGAATGATAGACTGGTTTTTTCACCAATTGTATGGCACTCTAGCTATCTGAGTAAAGAATCTTCTCGCTCTGCTTCTTCCCCAATTCCTCAAGATAATCTGCCATCCATATCATCTCTTTCCCAGCTTCAGCTATTGCCACATACTCAGCTTCAGTAGATGAAAGAGAAGCACACTTCTGAAGCCTGGACATCCAACTCACTGCAGTTCCACCTATGGTATAAATGTACCCGGATGTACTCTTGCTCGAGTCAACATCCCCACCAAGATCAGCATCCACAAAACCCTGTAGAGTCACCTTGCCTTTGCCAAAACAAAGTGAAGTACTGGATGTACCTCTCAGATATCTCAGAAGCCACTTCACAGCTTCCCATTGCTCTTTTCCAGGGTTCGTCATGTACATGCTAACAACTCCCACTGCATGTGCTATATCAGGTCTAGTGCAGACCATAGCATACATCAAACTACCAACTACTGAAGCATATGGAACAAGTGCCATGTGATCACGCTCCTCGGCAGTCTTGAGTGACTTCTCCTTTGACAATTTAAAGTGATTTGCCAATGGAGTAGTCCTGGGTTTAGCATCATTAACCCTGAATCTTCTCAGCACCTTCTCAATGTACAACTCCTGAGATAGATTTAAAGTGCCAGCAGATCTATCATGAGAAATCTTCATCCCCAAAATCTGTTTTGCTGGACCCAAATCTTTCATCTGAAATGCTGCAGACAACTTTGTCTTCAGATTGTTAATCTCCCTCATACTAGATCCTGCAATCAACATATCATCCATATACAAGAGTAGAAAGACATATGAATCAGTGTATTTCTTTAAGTAACAACAAGGATCCTTTTCAGATTTGCAGAATCCACTCTTGGTCATGAAGGAGTCAAACTTCTTGTACCACTGCCTTGGTGCTTGCTTTAGTCCATACAAGCTCCTAGTGAGCTTGCACACCATGTGTTCCTTGCCTGGAACCACAAATCCTTACGGTTGCTGCATATAGATCTCTTTGTCCAGATCTCCATGTAAAAACGCTTTTTTTACATCCATTTGCTCTAGATGCAAATTCTCCGATGCAACAACACTCAACAGAATTAGCATAATCAATACCTTTCCTTTGTGAATATCCTTTAATCACTAAACGAGCCTTGAACCTTCTTTTGCCATCTGGTTTAGTTTTGATTCTGAACACCCACTTGTTCAGCAAAGCTCTCTTCCCTGCAGGTAGCTCAGTCAACACTCATGTGTCGTTCTTCTCAAGTGACCTCATCTCATCATCCATAGCTTGCTCCCACTTGATCGAATCCTCCACCTGTAGGGCCTTATCAAAAGAATCTGGTTCCCCATCATCAGTCATTAATAGATAGTGTAATGAAGGTGAATACCTATCTGGTGCCCTGATGGATCTGGAAGATCTCCTTAACACCTGCTCAGGTGTAACTTGCTCCACTTCAGATTCTTCAGTAGGAGTTGGTTGAGTATCTGCTTTGACATCTCTGGGGTTACTCTTCTCCAACTCCACCTCAACTCCCACTTGCTTTATAATCTCTAGAACCTTCTGCTCTCTTTCCTTGTAAAGGACATACTCATCAAATGTCACGTCACAATGTCTCAGGATCTTTCTGTTCTTGTCATCCCAAAACCTGTAACAAAACAGATCAGAACCATAGCCTATGAAGTAACACTTCACAGCCTTGGCATCAAGCTTGTCTCTCTTTTCTGGATCAACATGAACATAAGCAGCGCAACCAAAAGTCCTTAAGTGTGAGTACTTGAGTTCTTTTCCTGTCCACACCTCCTCTGGAATCTTGAACCCTAAAGGAACTGATGGTCCCCTGTTGATCAAGTATGCAACTGTGCTCACAGCATCAGTCTAAAGTGTTTTGGGTAGCCCACAGTGTATCCTCATACTCCTTGCACGCTCATTCAATGTTCTGTTCATCCTCTCAGCAATTCCATTCTGCCTTGCCTTACCAGGAACTGTTCTCATCAATCTGATTCCCTCAGCTGCACAGAATGCCTTGAACTCTGATTTGTCATACTCTCCTCCATTGTCAGACCTTAGGCATTTGACTTTCAAACCGGTCTGATTCTCATCTTCAGCTTTCCACTTCTTAAAAGTTGCAAACACATCTGACTTAGGCTTCAAGAAGTAAACCCATACCTTCCTACTGAAATCATCAATGAAGGTAACATAGAATCTGGATCCTCCAAGTGATGATACTGGAGATGGTCCCCAAACATCTGTATGGACCATTTCCAACTGCACTTTCTTTGGCTCTCTAGGAATCTTTGTGAAGCTTACTCTTTTATGTTTGCCCATAACACAACTCTCGCAAAGACCCATATCAACAGACTTCAGACCCTCTAATGCTCCTTTTGCAACCAGCATCTTCATTCCTTTAGTACTCACGTGTCCAAGTCTGTTGTTCCACAAACATGAACTGGAAGCACCTTCAGCAACATCGACCATGTTTATACACCCTGCAGTGGTGTACAAGGTTCTAGATTTTGTGCCACAAGCTACTACCATAGCACCTTTCACGATATTTCACGAACCTTTCCCAAACACTGCTGCATATCCCGTGCTATCCAACTGACCAATAGAGATAAGATTTTTCTTGATCCCAGGAATATATCTGACATCCTCCAATGTCCACTGGTTTCCCGAGGTGGTCTTTATGCAAACATCCCCCTTTCCTTCAATCTCTAAGGCTTTATTGTCAGCAAGATATACTTTTCCAAAATTTCCAGATTTAAAATTTTGGAACAACTCCTTGCTTGGAGACGAATGAAAAGATGCACCAGAATCCAAAATCCATGATTCAACCGGGCTGTTCACACTAAGGATTAGAGCATCCCCAATGTCCTCTGCTGAATTTACAGAATCATTGTCATCTCCAAATTTCTGATTTTGTTTCTTCTTTGGCTTTGTACAGTTCGTCCGAAAGTGCCCTTTTTCTCCACAGTTCCAACAAGTCACGTTTGATATGTTCAGGGATTTTCCTCGATTCTTTGATTTTGATCGACCATGTTGATTTTGGTCTTTCATCTTACTTCTCCCCCTTCGATCAACGCTGAGAGCACTGCCCGATGAATCTTCCACTTCTCGTTTGCGAATACTTCGCTAAGAACAACATCACGGATTTCATCAAACTTCAGTGTCTCAGATCCACGGGAACTGCTAATCGCAGCAACAACAGTATCCCAAGACTCGGGCAGAGATGACATCAAAATTAACGCCTTAATTTCATCTTCGAAATTAATATCCACAGAATTGAGTAGACTCACAATCATATTGAACTCGTTTATATGATCAGAAACGGATCCAGTTTCAGACATTTGTAAATTGAACAATCTACGCATCAAATATACCTTGTTCATAGCCGATGGTTTTTCATACATGTTTGACAGTGCCTTCAACAGACCGGATGTAGTCTTCTCCTTCACGATGTTGAACGCCACGTTTCTTGACAAAGTCAACCGGATCAACCCTAGAGCCTGGCGATCCTTGAGTTTCCACTTCTCATCCGTCATGGATTCCGGCTTCATCCCGGTCAACGGTTCGTGATGATCTTTCTGGTACAGATAATCTTCGATCTGCATCTTTAAGAAACTGAAATCGGATCCATCAAACTTCTCGATTCCAAGCTTCGAACTATCCATCTTCTGTGACCGTGTTGGATCTCCTTAGCTATGATACTAGTTGTTAGGATCGAATTCACGCACACACACTAGATGAATGAAGAACACAAGAACTTTCAAGAGAAAAGAGATGAGAGATAGAGAGAGAAAGAGAAAACCCAATATTTCGTGGTAACACCCTGTGAGTAAACTTCCACGGCGGTGAGGTATATTTTTATTAATAAATCAGAGTATTTTTGATTACAGAGAATAAATAGAAAAACCTAAAATAGAGAATAAATAGGAAAGCCTAAAATTAATCAGGCTCCACTACCTAACACAACATACATACGTATGTTAGTTAATCTTCACTTGGAAACTCAAATTGTACTTTTATGTACTTGATAATTACACTTTACGCAGCAACCAAAAATCATTTCCAACACATGCATGCTACCTATCACACAAGTAGTGCACCTTTTCTATCTATATTATTGTATATTGTTGTGTTTATAGAAAGATTAAATTTATTTTTAAATTTCAAGTATTAATATTTTATGTATTGTTTTGTTTGATTTATTAAAAATATCATAAAAATATTATTTATAAAGATACCCTTCATTGTTATGATTGAAAAGATGTAAAAGAGAATTTGGGGAACAATTGAATTTTAAATTGAGCTAATAATGCATGCATTAAAATCATTGCATTACTAATATTTAAAAATTTATGATATTAGTAATATACACTTAACACTACAATAGAGTGTATAATCAATATAAACATTAATTGTACATAGGTTAGGTTAGAAAAATGTATCATACAAGATATACATAATAATAGACAAAATTAATGTATATATTATTTTTTTAATACACTCTACTAAACGAACCTTTATTTTTTTACTTTTTAAGTTAGATACGAATCCATTACCACTTAGGGAAATCTGAGTTATATGACAGTTTTACGAGGGGATGAAACAGAGAAACTCAAGCCTTTGTCTGTTGAGAATATAATTTATATGTATTTTGGGATATGATTAGACCTAAAATCTAATTTAACGATTTTAGAGAATCACTTGAACATTGTCAAACAAAGTTATAGAGTCATAATTGTTTATAATTAGTACTGGTAATTATTTATATGAGTAGTGCTACCTTTTTATCCTGTCTCCCTTTCATTTTTGTCATCTGCTGAATTGTTTACAATATTGTCATTTGCTTCATCTGTCAACTAAGTTTTGCAAGAAAAATGTAGAATTCGTTATATTTAATTTCCCGCAAACAAAACATTATCGTAGAAATTGAAGTATATTTTCAGCTGTAAATTATCAACTGAAAGTTTTTTTTTGACCCTTTCCCATTTTACAATTTTAACTTTTAAAAATTTCTCATAACCAAAATTTAATTTGAGCAAATGGAAGTGGTGAATCAATCCAAAACAACCTTGTTAAAAAAGAATGATATACTTCTTTTTAAAAAATATTTATTAAAAATAACACCTTTAATTTTGGCAATACTTTAATTTCAAGTGACATATTTAAGGTTATAAAATTAAGAATATTTTAACATTTATAATATAACTTTAATTAAACTGTATGACAAATTAAATTAGATTATTACTCCCTTCGTCCGGTACTGTTTGTCAGGTTGCGCTTTTTGAAAATCAATTTGACTAATTTTCAAAGTTAAATTAACTTACATTATTCAATATTTTAAATAAAAAATATAATATTCTAAAACTATATAAAAATACTATAAATACAATTTTTTACATATTAATATACTAAAAAAATATATTTATTTAAAATTTTTATAATTTACCTTTAAAAATAAAAATTATGAAATATTTGTCAATACTAATGATTTCCAAATGGGGTACCTTTTTGTTGTAAATAAGTGGAAAGGCAAAGTAGATAAATTCGCCTTTCCTAAGTATCCTTTTGGTCACAATTTCCAAGAGAAAAGAACAGAAAAGAAAAGAAAAGAGAGAATGTTTGTCCCTTCAATATTTTTGGTGTTCATCATGAGTTGCATAATAAGTGCAAGTGTTAGTTATGAAAGCAAGAGCACATCTGGGCATGCAATCCCATTTCCCACCCATGAACACTTGGATGTCAACCAAGCCATTAAAGAAATAACCCAACCTCCTGAAACAGTACATGATAATATTAATAATATTGTGGATGATGATGATGACAATAGCAGATGGAAGCTGAAACTTCTTCACAGAGACAAATTGCCTTTTTCTCACTTTACTGATCATCCTCACCGTTTTCAAGCTCGCATGAAAAGAGACCTCAAAAGGGTCCATACACTCACTAATACTACTACTAATGATAATAATAATAAGGTAATTAAGGAGGAGGAATTGGGGTTTGGGTTCGGAAGTGAGGTTATTTCCGGTATGGAGCAAGGCAGTGGAGAATACTTTGTTAGAATTGGTGTTGGTAGTCCTGTTAGACAACAATACATGGTTATTGATGCTGGTAGTGATATTGTTTGGGTTCAGTGCCAGCCTTGTACCCATTGTTACCATCAGTCTGACCCCGTATTTGACCCTTCCCTTTCTGCTTCTTTTACTGGTGTACCATGTTCTTCCTCCCTTTGCAACCGCATAGATAACTCTGGTTGTCATGCTGGTCGCTGTAAATACCAAGTCATGTATGGTGATGGATCCTACACCAAAGGGACCATGGCCCTCGAGACTCTTACTTTTGGCCGCACAGTTATTCGTGACGTCGCCATCGGATGTGGCCATAGTAATCACGGTATGTTTATTGGGGCTGCCGGTTTGTTGGGTCTTGGAGGAGGCTCCATGTCACTTGTTGGACAACTCGGTGGACAAACAGGTGGAGCCTTTAGTTACTGTTTGGTTAGCCGGGGCACTAATACTGGATCAACTGGATCACTTGAATTCGGGCGGGAAGTATTACCCGCCGGTGCAGCATGGGTACCACTTATCCGAAACCCACGGGCTCCGAGTTTCTATTACATAGGCATGTTGGGTCTTGGAGTTGGAGGAGTGCGTGTACCCATACCTGAAGATGCATTTAGATTAACTGAGGAAGGAGATGGAGGAGTGGTTATGGATTCAGGGACAGCCGTTACAAGGCTTCCCCACGAAGCCTATGTGGCGTTTCGCGATGCCTTTGTAGCACAAACATCAATCCTTCCACGGGCGCCTGCCATGTCAATATTCGACACCTGCTATGATCTTAACGGATTTGTAACAGTTCGAGTACCAACTATTTCCTTTTTCCTCATGGGTGGTCCTATCTTAACACTACCAGCTAGGAACTTTCTAATTCCAGTGGATACAAAGGGAACATTCTGCTTTGCATTTGCTCCATCTCCATCCAGACTTTCCATAATAGGGAATATCCAGCAAGAAGGCATCCAAATTTCTATTGATGGAGCTAATGGTTTTGTGGGATTTGGCCCTAATATTTGCTAGCCATGCATGCATGCATGTGATTAGTTATAGTAAATTAGTTTCAATAATAATGTATGTCATCATACAAGATATGAAGTATATAAACCATATATATTACTAGTAGTTATGTGCCTATTGAGTACGATCACAAACATTTATGCACCTGCGCCACTATAAATGTCTAAATAAATGAAGAAAAGAGGGATAAATCATGCTTTCTTCCTTCGGCTACATCCTTGAATATATGGGTATCGACTACATATTGGATCTAATCAAGTAGCTTTGATTCAAACCAACCTTATATATGTCTGAAATTGTACTTTGATCGACAAAAGTCTCGAGGTAGAATATCGAGACTTTTGTATACAGAGTTGTATACACCCTTGAAAATATGGGTGGGACTACAGTTAGAATATTGACTACATATTTGATCCAATCAAGTAGCTTTGATTCAAACCAACCTTATATTTGTCTCACATTTTGCTTGATCGAAAAAATGTGGGTGAATTTTTTATAAGACTTGAATAACTCTCCTTTCTTTAAGCTCGCTTTTTGAATGTAATTTAAACTTAAAATGTAATTTGATAATTTTAAATAAAAACTTAAACATTATCAAACAAAGCTAAGAGTCATATTTTGTTTATAATTAATATTAATACTGGTAATTTAATTCATATGAGTAGTGCAACCTTTTTATCGTGTCTCCGTTTCATTTTTGTCATCTGCTGGATTGTTTACAATATTGTTGTTCGCTTAATGTATCAACTAAATTTTGCAAGAAAAATGTAGAAATTATTATATTTAATTTCCCGGCCGCAAACAAAACACTAATGTAAAAATTTCAAATTCATACTCTGAATACTTTTATATATACTCTCCGCTTCACAAAAAATAACCTTATTTGACTTGAAACAGAGTTTAACATATAAAGAAGACTTTAAATCTTGTGATTCTAAATTAAAGTTAGATCAAATGTACAAAATTATCATTTGATCTTGTGGCCTTAAACATACCACGTGAAAAAGTGAAATTAAAATGTTAACAAACAAAAAAAGATACCATTCTTTTTTAAACAAATTAAAAAGTATTTTAAAAAAAACCAAAATATAAATATTAAATTGTTTTCTTTTTCTTAACATTATTATGGCATGTCAACGTTACAGTGAGAGCGAGAGAAAATAATTGATATAATTATTAAGGAATTAATTAATAAGTACAACTTTTAGGTGTAATGATGGTTCAATTATTGGCATGTCTTACATACACCACTTTGCTTTTGTGACATTAATTTCCACTCTTGTTATTTCTTTTGAATTTGGTGGGTTGGCGTTTTGTTCTATTTCAATGCACCCACTTTCTCTCAATATAATAATAATATTTACCTTGGTATTTCTTTTCTAATATTATTTATTCATTTACTGATAGAGATTGTTTGGCAACTAGTATTAGATTAGTGGAGTGTTTCTATGTAATAATTAATTAAATTAATAAAATAAAATCATTCACGCGTTGTTATTAAATTCAAACATGACTTGTTGCGTATAGTAACTCCGGTAATGCGTTCTCATCAAAATTAAGTAGGTGTTGAGATGATATATAATTCATAGTCAAAAAAAGTACATATCAAAAAAATTGAATAATTTGTATACCAAACTTCAATTCGATATAGTTAAAAGTATTTTATTGAAGTTATAGTATGATTGTATTACAAAGATAGTGTTTATATTTTTCTATATGTGAAGGCAACATCTAATAAAAGATAAAAAACTAAAAAGACATTAAAAAAATAAAATAATTGACACCATTGAAAGGCATATATTTGAATTGTTTATTTAAGTCTTTAACTTTCATTTTTGACTTGCATTAATGACTAATGAACCTATTAATATATGACCATTAAGGGCTTGGAATGACATTTTGGCAATAGGATTTAATGTAATTGGTGTAATTATAATGTCTTGTCCTATTTAGAAGAACAAATAATTACTTGGTCAGTAGGTAATTGGTGTAATTGGCAGGATTACACTCTACAATTTGCATGCAGAGGTTGTTAATTCACGTAATTACCACTTAATTTCTTTTTAATTTTAATTTTAATTTTTTTGTTTTAAATTTTTACTTCTATTATTTTAGGTTCTTTTTTATTCTTATTATTCTAAAATTTATAAAACTATATTTTTTTATTTTATATTATTATATTTCATTTTCTTCTTATTCTCAACCTTACTTTACGTGATTCTATGTAAAATTCTCGTATTATCTGTAAGACCCTGAAAATGAGATAAGGTGTGTAGAGCCTAACATGTTTTTCACAAAGTTATAATTTCCTAAATACGCTTAAAATATAGTATATAGGAAGTAGCTAAAATATTAGAGGTATTGGAAGTCGAACGTTGAGGGACGCCTAAGACGTTCGACGACTAAGTCACCTAGATGCCTAATATGTGGTTCTATGTGTTTATGGGTGTTTAATGATGTTCTAATGTTCTAAAATGTCTTATTATATGGTTTAGAGGCAGTGTGAAAAGTTTGAATTGATTTGGAAGTTGAACGTCAAGGGACGACCAAGACCTTGACGATTAGTCGCTTATGTGCCTCATGCGTCTTTGCATGCCTAAATCTGTATGAAATGAGTCTAATAAGTCTTTAAAATGGTTAAAAATGATGTTGTATGGTGTTATATTAAGTTTCGTGAAGTTTGGAGGTCAAACAACCAAGAACGTCCAAGGCGTTCGAAAGATAGCCCCAAGACGTTCATCGTATGTCATGTTGGGGCCAAGGCCGTTTGGACGTCTAATAGGTGTTTGTTTTGGATGAAATATATGTTGAAGGTCTATAACTTGTTAAGGTTTGTAATCACGTTGGAAACGTCCGAGTACGACTTCTAAAAGGCCCCACAAGAGGCCCCAAAAGAAGGACATAAAACCAGTGTGCAGGCTGTCTCAGGCAGACCCTAGCGATGGAGCAGTCAACGGCCAGCCATGGCTGTGATGGCCCGTCAAAGGGTCCCGTCGTGAGGGAATTATCCAAGGGTGAAGGGAGGAACCTTGGTCAGCCACTATAGCCAACGACGGAGGCCTGTGACAGCCCGTCGTGGCTGTGACGCCCCGTCAAGGCCCATCCGTCGCACGACTGCCTCCTGCACAGGTCTGCTGCCAATTAAAGGGGTGAATGGGAAATTCACCCCACGTCCTTCCTGACTATAGTAGATTTATGTCACTATTTTTGGGTGAATATAAGTCATCAAAAACGTGATCACCCCATTCTAGAATCCTCTCACAAGATTGAAACCTTTCCCTCCAAAAATACTCTCTTTAGAAACCACCATTGGTGGTGAAGCTCAAGAAAAAATTCAAGATGGGTTTTCCATGGATGAATCATCATGTTTAAGAGGTTCTCAACTAGACAAAGGTATGGTGATCTTCATATCTAGTTATCTTTTCATCTAGAGAGCCATTCTCAATGTTTTTCAAAGAAATCTTATGACCAAGTTTCCGATCTTCCAATCTAGCCATGAGTTCTTTCTAAAAACGTTTTTAATGATTAAATTATGATGAATTGAAGTTAATACAATAATATATATAATATTAAATTTAATGCCATTTATAAAGTTTTTCATTTGTTTAGTATAAATTTTAAGTAATTAATTTTAGTTTTTAAAATTTATTATATTTTATGATTGCGTGCATCCAAAGAGAACATGTGTAATTAAACTGTGACATTCAAACAAGGCATGTGTAATTACACTGTGGCAGCCAAACCGGTCTGTGTATTTACTAGACAGTGTAATTACTAGGCTGATAATTGCACTAATTCCAATTCCCAAGTGGCTTTCCAAACAGGCCCTAAGTAAATAATCATTCGCAAAATATAAAATATCAAATTGGACTATAATGTCTCATACCAAACACAAATTGAATATCGTGACTAGGGGTGGGTGTTAGGTATTCGATTTGGGATTTCTAAATTTCGAATTCAGTAATTTCTAGTTAAAAGTAGATATCAATTATTAAAATTTTGAATTTTGGTTCGATAATTCGGTAATCAATAAATCAAACTATGGTTTGGTATGATATTCGGCGACTGTATTGAACTTGTAGTCGATTGTATTGCAAATTTAACATCACTATTGAAATCCTTTCTATTTTTCTATATGGATGCATAATATAAAAGAGTATTAACAAGTAAGAGGCCATCAAGAAAACTAAATTGTATAAAAGAGTATTAACAAGTAAGAGGCCATCAAGAAAACTAAATTGACACAACTAAAAGACATGTATTTGGGCTGCTTATGTTTAGTATCTAACTTTCTCTTTGAACTTGTGCTTAGTGAGTTATGAACTTGATATATGGGTTTCATTAAATAAATAATTTGGTATTAGAAAAAATAACTAGTATCATATGATTCTAATTTCTTATACCAAACTCAAACACAAGTATCGTAATTCTAAAATTTTACTTCCAAACACCATATCCAAAATTGAATTATCAAATACCAACTTATCAAACAAATTAATTTGGCTCAATAATCCGTCTTTAATTTTGATATTCTATGTCCACCCTTTATTGTAATTCTTACTCCCAAATATCAAATTAGGAAAAAAGTTGATTTCATCTGATAATTCGACTCTCAAAATTTGTGTCTAGACCCAGGCGAAACACAATCTTTCAAGATAAGCCGAAGAAATATTTTATTATTTTGTGTTAAAATTCAATTTGCTAGGATAGTATTTTTTTTCTTATATAAGTTTAGGTTAAAACAGACAAAGGAAAAAAGATTTGATAGTATTTTAGCTACGAATGATCTAAGCCGCCACTATGAAATAGATATATTTGCTAACTTTAAGCTAATTTTCCACTTAATCATTAATATATAATGTTATTATATAATGGTAAACCTTATCTCCATCAAAGTACCGCACCAAGCGATAAAAGAAACATGCCTTTTTGAAGATCACTTGTCTACGTAATAAAGTATAAAACCAAACCCATTGATGACCCTCTAAAATTGACAACAATTTTTATATAGGCACCTCAACTAGACGATGCTTATTTTAGAAACTTTAAGTAGGATCCTATTATGTCATTTAGATAATTTTTTTGAGTTGACATATTATGTTTCTTACACTAACTTTGAGTGTGTGAAAGACATAATTTTATGGTTTTTAAACTTTTTTTCTTCCTTCTCTCTCCTTCCCACATTTACTGCACCATATAAAACCACCTTGCCACCGTTATATATTCAACTTTCTCCTCTCTTTGTCATTTCTTAACGTGGAAAATTAAATCAATTATATATATCAACAAAAATAATTTAAGAAAGGATCAAAAAATATGTCTAGAGCATATATCTTCTTTATAACATCAAATTTTTCTGCCTAATTTTTTTCTTAGTTTCATTGCCGGAAAGTTTACTGAATCCTTCAAATTTTTGTTAGTCTATTTTCACCTCCCTTTATTTGAGTTAATTTTTTTCAGATTCTATTTTTGAAATATTAATTTTCGACTTCTCAAAGTTTTTACCTTTTCTATTTTGATGAACCCATTTCAAGTAAATTCATAAATAGATATGATTTTATCATGGATAAATGTTTTTGGGTACTTTAAAACTTTCAAAATGAGCAGTTCCAATAGTGAAGGTTTTAGAAGAAAAAAAGAAGAAGATAAATTTGAAGGATTGAAGAAATGGTAATAGTATGTTAGTTAAATTATGGGTATTTACTTATGACCCAATTTGGTTATAGATATTTGAAAAAAAAGATGATAGCAGTGATAATTTTCAAACTTGAAGAAGAAGACATCAAACTAATAGTGGTTATAGGAGGAGGAGATGTGGAAATGGTGGAGGAGAAAAATAAAAGTATTGTAGATTTTACTTCCCCCCTTTTTCTTCTTTATTAAAAGGTAATTTTTAAAGTAATTAACTAATTAAGTAGTTTTAAAATGGGCTTTTATTCATAATATTTTTTAAAAATATTTTTTAAAATATATATGTCACGTGCCATTATTTAATTCTCTACTTTGACACATCATCGGCGAGTGTAATACACACATCTTATATATTTGGCTGATTACCAAAACGTATCAATATGACACAACGTTCCCTAGTTAAGGTGTTTAAAATGAATAAGTCCTACTTGAGGTGTCCAAGTGAAAATTGATGCCAACTTTAGGTGGCTGCTGATGGGTTAGGCAAAAGTAAAAATATTCACAAATCACAATATATATATGTATGCATGTGTACACACACGCACACACACACACATATATACATATATATATATATATATATATATATATATGTATATATATACATATATACATATATATATACATATATACATATATATATACATATATACATATATACATCCATATATACATATATATATGCATATATATATACACACATATATATATATATATATATATATATATATATATATATATATATATATATATATATATATATATATATATATATATATATATATATATATATATATATATATATATATATATATATATATATATATATATATATATGTATATATATATATATATATATAATACTCATATGAATGTGTGGACATATTAGGAGAGTTATGATTAGAAACGAAGTTACAAGGGACAAAGTGATAATGACTCTCATCTCTCATGCAAAACAAGATGAAAAAAGCAAGACGGAGATGTTTCAGACATGCAAAAAGGAGGTGTGTGTATGCTCTAATAAGAAACCGTGCAACATGAAGTATAAGAGGTAGAGGTAGATTGAAAAATAATCGAGGAGAGGTGATTTGGTTAGACATAGCTCAACTACATATTACTAAGAACATAACACTAGATATGTAAAAAGGTATGAAAGTTGAGAAATAGAGTAGATATGTTAGTGGGAGAGATAAGGTCATAACATCATCCCCTTCCCTCCTAATAGTACTAGTTAGTATCACTCAATTTCTTATTCTCTGTAACAGCCCGTATTACGCATACTTGTTGTATTCTTGTGATACTGGCTTTACAGTACAGGTGAGGGACCATGTTCCTTATATGATTAGTGTTGATTTAAACTATCTGGGAAAGTGATGTAATGTCTTGCATGTTTCAGCATGTGTACTGTAAGTTAACTCCAACGGAAATATTTAAACTAGAGATAGTAATGTGGTAATTGAGCTTAAAGATGAAAGTTAAGTTCTAAGTTGAAGAAAAAGAAATTAATGTTAAAAAAATGGAATAAAATAATTGAGATTCTTGCTTGGAGTAATTAAGCTACCAGCTGCACCACCTACTTGAGTTATATGGATATAGTTAAAGAGCCCAAGTTCGATGGATCAGATTTAGGCCTATATTAATGGGCTCAACTTAAAGCCCAAACCTATTAAAAGAAAATAAAAGATGAAAGTAAGCCCAACAGCCAATCTTCCAAGGCCCATTACAGTTGAAGCCCAAGTAAAAGCAAGTAGGTTCATCACATAGTTTGACCTTTTGAGTTGCTTGATGTACATAAGCAGGTACATCACCTACCTGACCAATTATTGGCTGAAAATGGACCAAAAATTGAGGAGGTTCTAAAGGATATTTTGTAGTCAGTAAAGCTCCATATAAATCAAATATGATCTGATGTTTTCACCTATTTTAACATATAAAAATAAGAATTAACTTCAGCTCTCTCTCTTTTCTCTTAAAGCTTAAACCAGCAGCCTTGAAAACTTCTAGGGTTTTTGAAGAAACCCTCATATCTGCAAACCAAGGTAAGTGAAAACACATGTATTTAACTTAATTCTCCCATGGATGATTACGAAAACATGTTATTCATGTTTAAGTATAAGTACAAAAACAGAATATTTCCAGAAGCTACTGCTTACTTCCTTTGTTATTAAGATACTTTTTTCTTCTTTCTTTGGTTTAAGTGTGAAGGAAAGTTGAAGTTTTAGACGAATTCAAGTTAAACGGAGAAGTTGCAAAAATTGAGGTAAGGTGATTACTCCATTTTTGTCCTCATTATGTATGATTTTGAGTGAGAATTAGGAGTGTGCTGTCATGAAGAACTCAAGGGGGTGATGAGTTCAACAATTGGTTGTATGATAAAGAATAACTGAGGTTGTTTTATGTGAATTGTTTTTAATGTAACTTGGTTAATCTTGGAAAAGGATATATGATGTATGTGTCAGACACAGAATGAGAGTGTGGTGATACGCACTATGTTAAGAGTTGTATGAACTCATTATTTGTCAAAGTTATACACTGTTTTATGTGGCTCACAGTGTGATATCTGCTAATTTTAGTTTGTCATGACTTAAATTGTAGATTAAAACCAAAAAGGGGAAGCTAAATCGTGATAGTTATATATGTCAGAGGATAAGGTATGTAAGGCTATTCGATTCCATATTACTTGGCATGAAATCTGATACTTGATGATTAATATCAATAAAGTGAATCTCTTAAGTTATATTCCTAGTAAAGGACACATAGTGGCTGCGTACTATCTCCAAATAGCTAACAATATTTCTCCCTCTCCTTAGTGACTATAACTACTTCATTATATGTTCACTATTCTATACTTGTGCGATTATTCTTCCATGTGCTGGTATACAAATGGTCTTTACAAAAACAAGTTTGGTGAATCCTCCTCTTTGTTATTTGAAGTCAATCGTGTCATAAAGTTCTTAAAGTAATGTGTTGACGTTACTTAGCTCCTTATGTCATTGTTACTGTAACACTTTGAAAATTCAAGATGAGTCTTAAAGGTTAACATAGGTTATATGAAGTTTAAACACTATTTTAGGACCTATTTTAGTGAATATAGGTCATTTAGGAAGTTTAGGAATCAAAACGTCCAAGAACATCCAAGACGTTTGAAAATTAGTTCTAGGAGGTACTAGCCTGCCTAAGCCTATTTGACAAGCTTTTAGAAGTCAGAAAACCATGAAAACAGGTGGAAGGGTAGTTCGTAGGTGATTAAGATTATTCATGGTAGAAACTTCCGGGTATGACTCCCTAAGGACCAATAAAGGGCACTTGAGTAGGACCCTAGCTCGTAGGAGGCAACACTGTCTGGGCAGTGTGCAACCACGAGAGGGCAAACTGCGGCTTGTGCATGGATTGATGGGGCGTCAATGCCAACAGTTGACTAAAGCTTATCCAAAATGTAGGAGACCTCTCCTGAACAAGTCTCTGACCAAAACGATGATTGCGCAGCATGGGCGGAGGCCTGTCCATTGATGGACCAACGACCCGTTGATCGTGATTTCGTCGATGGGCCTGCAATTTTCCTGCACAATTCAACTTCATTTTTATTTAATTAGTTAAGGGATTAGGTGGTTAATTAGGGATTTAAGGGAGTCTATTAAGTTAATTAACCCCCCATATAAAGACCTCAACCCTCATTAGATTAAACACAACTTACAAAACAAATCCTTTTCCTTCTATCTTCTTTCTCTGTCTATTGGAAGACACCATTGAAGACTAGCTAGGGGAAGGATTTGGAAACTGTAAAGGGACGATTTCACCCTCAAATCTTCATCATACGTTGAGGTAAGAGATCTAATTCTCCTTAGAGACCTCTTTTCTCAAAGGGTTCCTTCAAAAATATTTTTAAAAATTGGGTTCTTCTCAATCTCAAAAATAGGGTTATGAATTGATATGTTTATGTTTTATATTGGATAATATGAATATATTAACATGTATTCTAACTTAATTATGGTATATCTTGATGATTTGGTTTAGTTTGTAGATGGTGACCCTTAACCATAGGTTTGATATTGACATGAATTAGGTTGTAATTGATTCAATTGACTTGGTTATTGGTTGAATTGCTATTAATTGATTTTGTTACATTAATCATGAAAAAATTATAGTGTATTGTATTCTTTCATGCTAGTTATTGATATGATAATCTAGGTTAGGAATCGAATTAACCTAAGTGTCTATCTTAAGCTATGATCTAGTATTAAATTGTGATGTAGTGATTCTCCTAGCCTTGTTATCATGTTGATTATGGAAGTATGAAGTTGTACATCTAAATTGGATTGAATTGAGGGTTTATGGTAAGACCTTGATGATTAACTATGAAGGAGACTTGGAAGTATGAAGTTGTACATCTAGATTGGATTGAATTGAGGGTTTATGGTAAGACCTTGATGATTAACTATTAAGTCATGATGTTATGTTGGAGTAAGCCTTGTATTACGATTGATAGGATAGTATTATTTTTAATTGAAATGTCTTGACTATGTTGTGAGGTTGATTAAGGTGTATGTGTTGTAAGGATGCTGATGACTATCAATGTGCCTTATTATGATATGAAATGCTAATGTGCTAACCTCACTTATATGAATTTTAATGAAACGACTTATACTCATGAGATTCTTATTGACATATTGATGATGATGATGATTATACAAGGGTTAGACCCTATGACCTAAGCTAAGCTATGATTGATAATAAAAGACTTAAAGACATTTCAATAAAGGGACTCTAGCTTAGCATCGAGTGAACTAGAGTGAGGAGTGTCCCTTCCCACATAGGCACCAAAGTACTCTTGGTATTGGAGACTACAATGCATGGAGCATAAAGAGAGTTACCAACTATATCTTCTAGTTCTTGAACTATGTTGTTCCCATAGGAATACTTGCTAGTGGATCCACGTAGTTGCTATGTTTTGATGTTTTGGTACTACCTTGGCAAGTAGTCCACCTTCCTTCGGTGTAGGGTTTTATGACACTGGATTCCACAATAGCTCATGTGGTCTATGTTGGTTAGGGAAAGATGTTCCCAAAAAGTAAAATGAATTAAAGGATTGAACTCTAACTAGGATAACCTAAGGGGTCTAGCTTAATCTAGGTAGGGGTATGGGACTCTAAATAAGCATTGCACTAGTTAGCCTTGAGGGGAGTCTTAGGAGGATGTTCTTATGTATCTTTATGCTTATGATGATATATGATATGTATATGATGAACTTGTACATTGTTCATATTATATGTTGATTAGGTCACTTATGAGTATGTGTTGGTTTACATTGTTATAGTAAGATGAAATGTTTATCTAAATGTCATGTTATGTGTAGTAAGATGTTAGTCATGATTCTTTTTGGGTTACTCGATTGAGTAAGGTTATGGGGCTTTGGTTTGTCATTGCACTTGTTGACTCGATAGGGGTTCATGGGTAATGGTCTTGCTTTGTTATACTGAAATGTACTCTTATTCATAGTTGTTGTGAGATATGACTTCATGATGGAGTTATTT
Source organism: Solanum chilense (assembly GCA_032847665.1). Taxonomy (NCBI): domain Eukaryota; kingdom Viridiplantae; phylum Streptophyta; class Magnoliopsida; order Solanales; family Solanaceae; genus Solanum; species Solanum chilense. Next base: position 1,660,013 of record CM064964.1, read on the forward strand.
ATATATGTATCTACTTACATGGTATGAATTATTGATATAACTAGACTTGATGTTGTAGTATTGTGATAAACATGCCTATGGCTTAATAAATGTGAAATGTTAATTAGAATGGTCTTGTTGAATGTGCATAAGGGTTTTTAATAGAAAATTGCATAATTTAACAACTGCCCTTTTCTTAGTGTATTTTATAAGTATATGTGCATATTGTCTCATACTTAGTACAAGTGGCATACTAAACCCTCTTGCTTTTCCCCCAACATTTTAGGTTCTGGTCATAGAAGGCTCATTCTAGACGACTTGAAGAAGACTTGGATATTCTCTACCATCCAAGTGGGTAGGTCCTCACTTTCCTAGGGCGATGCCAATATCTACCTTATGGAGTTGATTTGTTTTCTAAGATACTTATGTTCATTCAAATTTCATTTGAGTACAATTTGTATAAGCTTATATGTCGCTTCTTTACATTGATGTAGGGCTATGCCCAAATTTCTATGATCATTTAGATGGTATGAGATGAGACAATCCTTAAGACTAAGTTCTATCTTATATACATATATGTTCAATAAAAGTAGAAGGCTATGTAAACTTCCTATACAAAGGGTCTATGTGTACTCGATATATATATTATATGTATGTAGAGGACCTCCAAGTAGAAGTGATCAAGTTCCTCCACTTGAAGAAGATGCTAATATGGAACAAGCTCCAGTCAATCTCCACCCTTAACAGATGGATATATAAGAGCTTCCCTCATCCAATTGGCTCAAGCCTCTACTATTCAATCCCAAGCTATGAAGACCTAAGACAATCGGGAGGTTGTACCCCGTCCTCATTAAAAAGTTACTACTATGGCTTCCAGTCTAAGGGACTTCACACAAATGAACCCTCCTACCTTCTACGGGTCTAAGGTTGAGGAAGAACCCCAAGAATTCATCAATAAAGTCTATAAGATACTCTTGGCTATGGGGTTGTCCACAAGTGAGAAGGCCGAGTTGTCTACTTATCAACTCAAGGACATGGATCAAGCATGGTTTGTGCAATGGAGGGATATGAGGGATGGTTCGTTGACTTGGGAGATCTTTAAGAAAGATTTTCTTAATCGGTTCTTTCCTAGGGAGATGAGGGAAGATAAAGTTGCGGAGTTCATCAACCTTCACCAAGGAGGTATGAGTGTTCATGAATACTCTTTGAAATTCACTAAATTGTCGAAATATACTCCTTCATTGGTTTCCGATCCTAAAGATGAAACAAGCCTCTTTGTGATGTGGGTGTCGGATGATTTGCAAGAGAAGTGTCATTCGGCTATGTTAGATGACAACATGAACATTTCTCGTCATATGGTGCATGCCAAGCATGTGTAAGAGAAATGGGATAAGAGGAAGAGTAGAGATGCCAAGAGGGAAAGATCGTTTGAAGGAGGTTCTTCAAAGAATAGGCTTGAGATACAACACAAGTCTAGGTTTATGAAGCGGGTTTCAAGTCAAGTTTCTTCCAAGTTCTCTAAGTCTAGTGGTAATAGGGTTTCTAACCCTAAGTTTAAGAATAGAAAAATTACTAATTCACCAACCGATAAACGAACTTGTGGAAAATATGGAAAGAAGCACTGTGGTGATTGCCTTAAAGGGACGGACAACTGTTTTCATTGTGGTAAAATTGCGCATAAGGTTAGGGATTGACCTAATGTGAGGGGTCAACACAAGGGTAGTGGTCAAGTTCAAGCAAGTGGTTCAAATTAGGCTCCAAAGAAGAAACACTTCTATGCTCTTCGCTCTAGGGTGAGCAAGAGACTTCTTTCGACGTGGTGACCTGTATGTTGAAAGTTTTCTCTATTGATGTATATGCCTTATTTGATCCTGGTGCTATTTTATCCTTTGTTACTCCTCTAGTAGAAATTAAGTTTGATATTTTACCCGATATTTTGCATGAACCTTTTATAGTGTCTACTCTGGTGGGAGAGTCGGTTGTTGCAAAAAATGCGTATGGAAATTGTCGTATAATGTTGCCCAATAGAGTTTCTTATGTTGAACTAATAGAACTAAATATGTTTGATTTTGATGTTATATTGGGTATGGATTGGTTGCATGCTTACTTTGCTTCTATTTATTGTAAAACAAGGGTGGTGAAGTTTTACTTTCCAAATGAACCCTTATTAGAGTGGAATGGGGAAAAATCTATTTCTAGAGGTCATGTAATCTCTTGTATAAAAGCATACAAAATGATCTCCAAAGGTTGTCTATACCATATTGTAAGATTCCAACATCTAGACTCTAAAATTCCTTCCATTGAGTCAGTCCCGTAGTGAGAGAATTTCCGGAGGTCTTTCCTAATGACCTTCCCGATATTCCTCCCAAACAGGAAATTGATTTTGGTATTGATTTGCTACCGGATACAAATACCATTTCATATCCTCCTTACTGGATGAGTTTGGCCGAATTGAAAGAGTTGAAGTCACAACTCAAGGATTTACTAGACAAATGCTTCATAAGACCTCGTATTTCTTCATAGGGTGCTCCGGTTTTGTTTGTGAAGAAAAAAGATGGGTCCTTAAGAATGTGTATTGATTATCGCCAACTCAATATGGTCGCAATCAAGAACAAGTATCCTTTCCCTCAGATTGATGACTTGTTTGATCAACTCCAAGGGGCAAGTTACTTTTCTAAGATTGACTTGAGGTCGGGATATCACCAACTTAGGGTGAGAGGTGAGGATATACCAAAGACATCATTCCGAACAAGATATGGTCATTATGAGTTCTTAGTAATGTCCTTTGGTCTCACTAATTTCAAAATTACCTAGATTTATTTGTCATTGTCTTCATTGACGACATCTTGGTATATTCAAAAAATGAGGGTGATCACATGAACCATTTGAGGGTAGTGTTGCAAGTACTTAAAGAACATTAAATTCTTTGTCAAGTATCGAAAATGTGAGTTTTGGTTGAGGTCGGTGACATTTCTCAGTCATATCACCTCATTGAAAGAGTTGAGGTTGATCCAAGGAGAACAAAGGTGGTGAAAAATTGGCCTAGACCTTTGACTCCAACCGATATTAGGAGCTTCTTGGGTTTAGCGGGTTATTATCGGAGGTTTGTGGAGGGTTTTGCGTCCATTGCATCTTCCTTGACTACTTTGACCCAAAAGAGTTAGAAATTTTAGTGGTCGGAGGCATGTGAAAGAAGTTTTCAAATGTTGAAAGATAGACTTACTTCCGCTTGGGTGTTGACCTTACCGGAGGGTACAAAGGGTTTTGTTGTGTATTGTGACGCCTCCCAAGTGGGTTTGTGGTATGTGCTTATGCAACATGGGAAGATGATAGCCTATTCTTCTAGGCTACTTAAGGTACATAGAGAAACTATCCAACTCATGACCTTGAGTTAGCAGCCGTGGTTTTTGCATTAAAAATATGAAGCATTACTTATATGGTGTCCATGTCGATGTCTTTACTGACAATAAGCGTCTCCAATATGTGTTTACCCAAAAGGAGTTGAATCTCATGACAAAGAAGTTGGTCAGAATTGTTGAAAGATTACGACATGAGTGTTCTCTACCACCCGGCAAGGCCAACGTTGTTGTGGATGCCCTAAGTCGTATGATTATGGGTAGTGTATCTCAAATAGATTGAATCCAAGAAAGACCTAGTGAAGGATGTACATAGGTTGGCCAGGTTGGGTGTGAGGTTGGAAGATTCTTCGAATGGTGGTTTCGTGGAACATAATAACTCCGAGTCATCATTAATAGTTGAGGTGAAGTCCAAAAAACACCTTGACAAACCATTGATAGAGTTCAATGAATCGGTCCTTGGCAAGTTTAACGAGACATTCTCCCTTGAGGGGTTGGTATTTTAAGGTGACAAGGAAGATTATGTGTTCCCAATGTAGATGGGTTGAGGGACCGAATCCTTGAGGAAGCCCATGGGTCCCGCTACTCCATTCATCCGGGTTCGACAAAAATGTACCATGACCTTAGGGAAGTATATTGGTGGGAAGGTATGAATAAGGACATAGCGGAGTTTGTCGCTAAGTGTCCGAATTGCCAACAAGTAAAAGCCGAACATCAAAAGCTGGGTGTCTTACTACAAGAAATCGAAGTTCCTTCTTGTAAGTGGGAAGACATCAATATGGATTTTGTAGTGGGTTTACCTCAGACTCAAAAGAAATATGACTCTATATGGGTGGTTATGGATAGGTTGACCAAGTCTGCTCATTTTAATCCCGTTAAGTTTACTTATTCTGCAGAAGATTGTGCTAGGATATTCATAGATGAGATTGTGTGCCGCCATGGTATTCCGTTATCCATCATATCGATCGGGGTACACAATTCACATCTAGCTTTTGGAGGTTATTCCAAAAAGGTTTGGGTACTAAGGTAAAATTGAGTACCACTTTTTATCCATAAATGGATGGTCAAGCGGTACGTACTATTCAAACCCTTGAGGATATGCTTAGGTCTTGTATCATTGATTTCAAGGGAAATTGGGATAAGCATTTGCTTTTGGTAGAGTTTCCTTATAATAATAGTTTTCATTCATCCATTTCCATGGATACCTATGAAGTCTTGTATGGTAGGAGATTTAGGTCTCCTATTGGATGGTTTGAAGTTGGAGAGACTTATCTTCTTGGTCCTGATTTGGTTTATAAGACTTTGGAGAAAGTCCATATCATAAGCAATCATAGAGAAGGGATTTGGAGTTTGAAGAAGGTGATAAGGTGTATTTGAAAATTTCACCAATGAAAGGGGTGATTAGATTTGGCAAGAAAGTGAAGTTGAGTCCTTGTTATGTGGGTCCCTATGAAATCTTGCAAAGAGTTGGTAAAGTTGCCTATGAATTGAAAATTCCTAGTGAATTGGCTTCGGTTCATCCGGTTTTCCATGTTTCCATGCTTAAAAAGTGTATTGGTGATCTCGAGTCTATTCTTCCTATTGAGGGTTTTGATGTCAAGGATAACCTCTCTTATGAGTAAGTTCTGCTTCAAATTCTTGATAGGCAAGTCAAGAAGTTAAGGAATAAAGAAGTGGTTTCCGTAAAGGTGTTATGAAAGAATCACCTAGTTGAGGGTGCAACATGGGAGGCTGAGGCCGACATGAAGTCCCGTTACCCTCATCTATTTGATAACTAAGGTTAGTAGTTCTTACTAATAATGAGTATAATGACTAAAATTTAAGTTGTTTTGATTTTTAGTGAAGTTTTGCAAAATGCGCATTTTTGGTTTTTGCTTTACAGTGATTACAGTGAAGTGAACATTTGAACTTGAAATTTTGCTCTTTCGCTTGTTAAAGTTTCTTGTTATTTTTTATATGATCAGTAATTATCAAATGATATGTAGTATAATTATAATTTGAAATTTGACTATTTGGCTCATGTAAAGTATGTTGAGGTCATGTTATTGTTGTGAGAATAATATTCCTCATGATGTAATGTTGAACCTTATGTGTGGTAATTGATATTTTAAATTGACTTGTATAAGTAATATGACTGATGTTATTATGTATTGTTGTTGGTTGGACTGCTAGTCTTGAGTCTATTCCTTTCTCCAAGAGAATTTTTTAGTTTCATTCGGGGATGAATGTTCCTTAGGGGGGGGGGGGATAATGTAACACTTCAAAATTCAAGATGAGTCTTAAAGATTAACATAGGTTCTTATAGGTCTAAAAACTGTTTTAAGACCTATTCTAATGATATAGGTCATTTAGGAAGTTTAGGACCAAAACTCCCAAGAAGGTCCATGATGTTCGGAAACTAGTTTTAGGAGGTTCTCGCGTGCCTAAGCCTATTTGACGAGCTTTTAGAACTCGGAAAATCCATGAAAATTGGTGGAAGGGTAGTTAATAGGTGATTAGGATGATTCGTGGTTGAAACGTCCGGGTACGACTCCCCAAGGACCAACCAAGGGCCCATGAGGAGGACCCTAGCACGTAGGAGGCAACATTGCTTGGGCAGTGTGCAATTACAAGAGGGAAAATGACGGCTCGTGCGTGGATTGATGGGGCGGAGATGCCAACAATTGACTAAAATCTAGAAAAAATGTTGGATCCCTCTCCTAAACAATTTTCTGACCAAAACCACGATTGTGCATCATGGAGGGAGGCCTGGGCATCGATGGACCAATGGCCCATCGATCATGGTCTCGTCGATGGGACTGCAATTTTCCTGCAAATTTTAACTTCATTTTATTTAATTAGTTGAGGGATTAAGTAGTTAATTATGGGTTTAAGTGAGTCTAATAAGTTAATTATCCCACCCCCCTTTAAAGACCCCTACCCTCATTAGATTAAACATAACTCACGAAACAATTCCTCTTCCTTTGCTCTTATTTCTCTCTCTATGGAAGACACCATTGAGACTAGCTAGGGGAAGGATTTGGGGGATGTAAAGGGACGATTTCACCCTTAAATTTTCATCAAACGTTGTTGTATGAGACATAATTCACCTTTGAGACCTTTTTCCTCAAAGGGTTCCTTTAAAATATTTCCAAAAGTTGGGTTTTCATGTGAGTTCTTCTCAATCTCGAAAATAGGGTTATGAATTGATTTGTTTATGTTTTTTATTGGATAATATTAATATATTAACATGTATTATAACTTAATTATGGTATATCTTTATGATTTGGTTTAGTTTGTAGATGATGACCCTGAACCCTTAACCCTATGTTTGATATTGACATGAATGAGGTTGAAATTGATTCAATTGACTTGGTTATTAGTTTAATTGCTATTAATTGATGTTGTTACATTAATCATGAACAAATTAGAGTGTATTGTAGTCTTTCATGCTAGTTCTTGATATGATGATCTAGTTTAGAAAATAAATTAACCTAAGTGACTTATCTTAGCTATGATCTAGTATTGAATTGTGATGTAGTGATTCTCTTGGCCTTGTTATCATGTTAATATGGAAGTATGATGTTGTACATATAAATTGGATTTAATTGAGGGTTTATGGTAAGAAATTGATGATGAACTATGGAGTAGACTCGGTAAGTCTTATGATCTCTATCCTTTACTTCCAATTGTGGTTAATTGTGATTTAGTCATGATATTATATTAGAGTAAGCATTGTATTAGGATTGATTGAATGGTATGATGTTGAATTGAAATGTCTTGACTATGTTGTGAGGTTGATTAAGGTGTATGTGTTATAAGGATGCTGATGACTATAAATATGCCTTATTATGATATGAAATGTTAATTTCAAACTCGCTTATATGAATTGTATTGAAAAGAATTATACTCATGCGATTCTTATTGATCTATTGATGATGATGATTATACAAGTATTAGACCCTATGACCTAAACTAACATATGATTGATAATTAAAGACTTAAAGACATTTCAATAAAGGGACTCTAGCTTAGCACCGAGTGAACTAGAATGAGGAGTGTCCCTTCCCACATAGGGAAGGTAGGAGCACTAAAGTACTCTTGAGATTGGAGACTACAATGCATGGAGCATAAAGAGGGTCCCAACTATATCTCCTAGTTCTTGAACTATGTTTCTCCCATAGGAATACTAGCTAGTGGATCCACGTAGTTTCTATGTTTTATGTTTTGGTACTACCTTGGCAAGTAGTCCACCTTCCTTCAGTTTAGGGTTTTATGACACCGGATTCCACACTAGCTCATGTGGTCTATGTCGGTTAGGGTAAGATGTTTCCAAAATATAAAATGAATTAAAGGATTGAACTCTAACTAGGATAACTTAAGGGGTATAGCTTAGTCTAGGAAGGTTGAGGAGAGTCTTAGGAGGATGTTCTTATGTATGTTTATGCTTATGATGATATATGATATGTATATGATGAAATTGCACATAGTTAATACTATATCTTGATTAGGTCACTTATGAGTATGTGTTGGTTTACATTGTTATAGTAAGATGAAATGTTTATCTAAATGTCATGTTATGTGAAGTAAGATGTTAGTCATGATTCTTTTTGGGTTACTTGATTGAGTAAGGTTATGGGGCTTTGCTTGGTTATTGCACTTATTTACTTGATTCGGGTTCATGGGTGATTGTCTTGCTTTGTTATGATAAAATGTACTCTTATCTATTTACATGGTATGGATGGTTGATTTAACTAGACATGATGTTTTAGTATTGTGATAAACATGCCTATGACTTAAAAAAATGTGAAATGTTGATCGGAATGGTGTTATTGAATGTGTGCAAGGGTTTTTAAAGGACAAATGCATACTTTATGAATTGTCCTTTTCTTATCATATTTTATAAGTATATGTGCATATGGTATCATACTTAGTACAAGTGGCGTACTAACCCCATTTCTTCCTTTCCCCCCAATATTTTAGGTTCTGGTAGTTAAAGGCTCATTCGAGACGACTTGAAGAAGACTTGAGTACTCTTTACAATCCAAGTGGGTAGATCCTCACTTTCCAAGGGCGATGCCAATATCAAGCTTATGAAGTTGCTTTGTTTTCTAAGATAATTATGTTCATTGTATTTTCATTTTAGTACAATTTGTATAACCCTACATGTGTGGCTTCTTTACATTGATGTAGGGCTATACCCAAATTGCTATGATCGTTTATATGGTATGAGATGAGAAAATCCTTAAGAATATGTTCTATCTTATATTCATATATGTGCAATAAAAGTAGAAGCCTATGTAACCTTCCAATATGAAGGGTCTATGTATACTCGATATTTTATATATATATATATATATATATATATATATATATATATATATATATATATATATATACATATATATATAATATATATTATGTGTATGTAGAGGTCTATGTAAACCTCCAAGTAGAAGTAGTAAAATGTTTTCAAATTTCCACTAAATTCGACTTATGAATGTGATGAAGTAAGCTAAGATCCTAGTCTTAGTCCTCAAAGAGGACAACTACGCCGGTTACGTCCAGGGGGTGAACCAGGATGTGACATTTACTATCTTGAAATATTATTTTTCATGTCCTCTACTACTGGTCCGTCTTTGCATAACTCCAAAATGATCGTGACCACTAAAACAACATCTCAAAAGAGTTATGATCATCTAAAGAATTATAACATTCGAAAAGCCAAGACGTGTTCTAGAGATTAACATAAGTGTCCGAAGCTTTAAAAACCTTTTTAAAGTCCATTTTAATGAGTATAAGTAATTTAGGAAGTCTAGAAACCAAAACATCCAAGAACGCTCATGACGTCCGGAAACTAGTTCGAAGAGGTACTAGTGTGCCTTAGCCTATTTTACTAGCTTTTAGGAGTCCAAAATTCATGAAAATTGGTGGAAGGGTTTATAAAATGTTTTTAAGGTGATTCATGATCAAAACTTTTAAGTATGACTCTCCAAGGACCAACCAAGGGCCCTTGAGGAGGACCCTTTAATTTTGGGGTGAAAGACTACCTGGGCAGTATGTGTTGACGAAGCCAGTCGACGAGGCATGTGGATCGACGGGGTATCAATGCCATACATAGACCAACACTTAGACATTTTAACTAATGGTCCACTTGGAAAAGTCTCTGAACTCATTGACAAAGTGTAGTACGGAAGGAGGCAGGGCTCGTCGACTCACAGATGGATTGTTAAATGGGGTCTCGTCTGTGAGGGGTCCGATTCTATGCACATTTTCAAGTGACTCAAATAAATCAATTAAGGGGTTAATTAATTATTTAGGGTATTATTTAAGCCTAATTAAGTTCATTAACCCCCATATAAAGACCCCAACCCCATTAGACTAATAACAACTCATAAAACAAAACTCTCTTCCTTCTCTCTTCTTTCTCTTTTTATAGGAAGACATCATTAAAAACAAATCTAGGAGAGTCTTAAGGGATTAAAGGGATAATTTTGTTCCATAAATCTTCATCAATTAAGAAGGTATGATATCTAATTCACCTTTGAGACCTCTTTCCTCAAAGGGTTCCATCAAATTAATTTCCAAAAATTGAGTTTTCATATAGGTTTCATACAATCTCGAAATCGATGTTATGAATTGATTTGTTTGTGATTTATTTTGGATATTATGAATAGATTAACATATATTCTAACTTATTATTATATATCTTGATGGTTTGTTCTTGTTTGTAGAAGATGACCCTTAACCCTTAACCCTAGGTTTTGATCTTGATATGAATTAGATTGTATTGGTTCAATTGAATTGGTTATTGGTTGATTACTACTAAGGTTGTTGTTACACTAATCATGAATTAATTAGGGTCATTTTTAGTCTTTCATGCTAGTTCTTGAGAAGATGATTTAGGTTATGAAGTATGTTGAGGATTGACCTAAGTATCTTCTCTTAAGCTATCTAGTATTGAATTGTGATATAATGATTATTCTAGCATTTTGATCATGTTGGTTATTGAATTATGATGATATATAACCAAATTGATTTGAATTGAGGGCTTTTGGTAAGACCTTGATGATGAACTATGAAGGAGACTTGGTAAGTATTATGATCCCTATCCTTAACTTCAAATTGTGATTAAGTCATGATGTTGTATTGGAGTATGTCTTCTATTAGTATTTATAGGGTGGTATGATGTTGAATTAAAATGTCTTGGATATGAATTGTGAGATGTTAGCTTAAGATGTAATTGTTAGAAGGATGGTGAATGATTTACCAATGTGCCTTATCATGATATGAGAATGTTAGTGTGCTAACCTCACCTATATGAATTGTAATGAAATTATAATACTCATAAAATTATTATTGAGCTATGATGATGATGATGTTATACAATGATTATACCCTATGACCTACTATAAGCTATGATAATTAATAAAGAAATTTCAAAAAGGGACCCTAGCTTAGCACTGTGTGAACTAGAGTAAGGAGTGTCCCTTCCAACATAGGGAAGGTAGGATCACTAATTTACTCTTGATATTAGAGACTATAATTCACTTAGCATAAAGAGGGTCCCAACTATATCTCCTAATTCCTGAACTATGTTGCCCCCATAGGAATACTAGATAGTGGATCCACATAGTTGCTATCTTCATGTTTCGGTACTACCTTGGCAAGTAGTCCGCCTTCATTCGGTGTAGGGTTCCATCATACCGCATTCCACATTAGCTCATGTGGTCTATGTCGTTTAGGGAAAGATGTTACCAAAAGGTAAAATGAACTAAAGGATTGAACTCTAACTAAGATGACCTAAGAGTTTTAGCTTAGTGTTGGTAGGGGTATGAGACTCTACCTAAACATTGCACTAGTTACTCTTGAACGGAGTCTTAGGCGGGTGTTTTTTTTGTGTGAAAATGCTTATAATGCTATATGATATGTATATGATGAACTTGCACATTGTTGATACTATATGTTGATTGGTGTCACCTATGAATATGCGTTGGTCTATATTGTTATAGAAAAATGATATGTGAAGTAGGATGTTAGTCATGATTCTTGTTGGGTTACTTGATTAAGTAAGGTTATGGGCTTTGCTTGGTCATTGCACTTGTTGACTTGATAGGGGTTCATGGTTAATTGTCTTGCTATGATTATGTTGAAATGTACTCTTATACATGCTTGTTGCTAATAGGACTTGATAATAGAGCTATTTGGATATGTATTCACCTACATCCTATGCATGTTGACTTGACTAAACTTAATGTTGTTGTTCTTGTAATGTACATGCCTATAACTCAATGAACATGCATTATTGGTTGGTCTTGTATTATTGTATGTTCATAATGGTTTTAAATGAAAAGTTCATACTTTATGAAATGTCCTTTTTCTTAGGATGATTTCAAAGTATGTATTTATATGGTCTCATACTTAGTACAAGTGGTGTACTAACCCCATTTCTTCCTTTTCCCCAATATTTTAGGTTCTGATCGTTGAAGTGCTTTGGAGATTACTTGAAAAAGACTTGGATCTCTTATTCATCCAAGTAGGGTCGGTCCTTACTTTTCGAGGGCGATGCAACTATCTAGCTAATGAGGTTGTTTCGAGTGTAAGACTATTATGTTCTTTCCTTTTCATTTAGTATGAAACATTGTATAGCCCATGTGAGGCGTTCTTACTTGATATACGGGTTATGCCAAGTTATTACATTCTTATTAGATGGTAATGAGATGAGACAACTATTATGCCTAGATTATATTTTATATACTTATGTGCAATAAAATTAGACGACTAAGTAATCTTCCTGTACGAAGGATCTATGTATACTCGATATATATATACCATGTGTTTATAGAGGTAATGAAAAGTTTTAAATTTTTAGCTAAATTTGACCTATTGAATGTAATGACGTAAGATAAGAGACTAGTCTTATTCCTCAAAGAGGACGACGACGTCAGTTACGTCTAGGGGCTATTCCTGGATGTGCCAAACTTGGTATCAAAGAATGAGATTGAATTATCTTTGTGTCTATGTCTCTCTCAACCTCATCTATGTAAGTTCGTATTCATAATTGTGAAGCGCGCCTCACTTGTGAATAGGAACCTACTTGATGGTTAGGAAACTCTCACTTTCTTGGAAGTCCAGTATCATGCCTTTGAAAGTGTTAGATCTATGTGCTTTTGCATCTAATCCTATTATTGTGATTGTAGGGAAATGAACACTCGAAGAAATGCGGCACGAAGACTTGAAAAAGAGATTGCCAATGCGGGAGTTCCTTACTGTGGCTATCAAGTTCCTCCTCTTGAGAAAGTTGTGAATGATGACCAAGCACTGACGAATCTTCCTCCTTTGACGGATAGACCATAAGGGACGCTCCTCTCCAAATGGACCAAGCCATCACTACCCAAGCATTATCCGCCACTACTCAAACTCAAGACATGATGGCCCAAGCTAACCAGGAGGTTGTACCAAGGTCAAATCAACAAGTTGCTACAATGGCCTCCCACCTAAGGGATCTCACTAGGATGAACCCTCCTATTTTCTATGCTATGGGGTTGTCTACTACTGAGAAGTACGAGTTGGGAACCTACCAACTCAAGGATGTGGATCAAGAGTTGTACGTCCAATGGAGGGACAACAGGACTTTAAGAGGTGGACCCGTGACTTGAGAAGTGTTCAAGAAGGCTTTTCTTGATCGGTTATTTCCTAGGGAGAATAGGGAAGTCTAAAGTAGTGGAGTTCATCAACCTTCACCAAGGAGGAATGAGTTTTCATGAATACTCCTTGAAACTCACTAAATTTTCAAAATATGCTCCTTCTTTGGTTTTCGGTCCTAGAGATGAAATGAGTCATTTTGTGACGGGGTGTCGAATTATTTGCAAGAGAAGTGTCGTTCCTCTATGCTACATGACAACATGAACATTTCTCATCTCATGGTTCATGCCCAACATATAGAAGAGGCAAGGGCTAAGAGGAAGAGTAAGTAGGCCAAGAAGGCACGATCATTTAATGGAAGACAAGCGTAGGTTTAAGAAGAGGGTTTCTAATCAAGTTCCTTATAATTTCCCTAAGGCTATGGATGATAGGGTGTCTAATCCTAAGCCTAAAAAGGAAAAGGGTACTAGCTCACCAACAGAGAACCAAACTTGTGGAAGTGTGCAAGAAGCACTATGGTGATTGTCTTAAGGGACGGATAATTGTTTTGGTTGTGGAAAAAGTGGGCACAAATTTATCTATTGTCCTAATTTGAAGGTTCAAGACAGGGTAATGGTCAAGTTCAAGCGAGTGGTTTAAATGACGCTCCAAAGAAGAACCGCTTCTATGCTCTCTGCTCTAGGGGTGAGCAAGAGACTTCTCCCGATGTGGTGAATGGTATATTGAAAGTTTTCTATATTGATGTATATGTCTTACTTGCTTCCAGTGCTAATATATCATTTGTTACCCCTCTAGTAGCTAAAAGTTTGACATTTTGCTCGATATTTTGCATGAACCTTTTATAGTGTCTACCTCGATGGGTGAGTGGGTTGTTGTTAAAAGGGTGTATAGAAATTGTCCTATAATGTTGCCCAATAGAGTTTCTTATGTTGAACTAGTAGAACTTGATATCCTCGATTTTGATGTCATTTTGGGTAGGGATTGGTTGCATGCTTTCTTTGCCTCTATAGATTGTAGAACGAGGGTGGTGAAGTTTAACTTTCTATATGAGCCTGTTTTATAGTTGAAGGGGGGGGGAGGATTCTATTCTTACAGGTTGTATCATCTCTTGTTTGAAAGCATGCAAAATGATCTCTAAAGGGTTTTTATACCATGTATTAAGAGTCCAAACTTTAGACTCCGAAATTCCTCCCATTGAGTCGGTCCACTTAGTGGGTGAATTTCCGGAATTCTTTCCTAATGATCTTCCCGGTATTCCTCTCGAATGGGAAATCAATTTTGGTATCGACTTGTTACGGGATATAAATCTTAGTTCAAATCCTCCTTATCGGATGACTCCGGATGAATTGAAAGAGTTGAAGTCTCAACTCAAGAATTTACTAGACAAAGGCTTCATTAGACCTAGTATTTCTCCATGGGGTGCTCTAGTTTTATTTGTGAAGAAGAAGGATGGGTCCCTTAGGATGTGTATTGATTACAACCAACTAAATAAAGTCACAATCAAGAACGAGTATCCTCTGTCTCAGATTGATGACTTGTTTGATCAACTCCAAGGAGCAAGCTACTTTTCTAAAATTTACTTGAGATCGAGGTAACACTAACTTAGGGTGAAAGGTGAGGATATACCAAATACGATATTTTGGACTAGATATGATCACTATGAGTTCGTAGAAATGTTGTTTGATTTCACAAATGCCCCAACGACGTTTATTGATCTCATTAATAGGATATTCCAAAGTTACCTAGATTCATTTGTCATTGTCTTCATTAAAGACATCTTAGAATATTCAAAAAATGAGGGTGACCACATGAACCATTTGAGGGTGGTATTGCAAGTGCTTAAGGAGAACCAATTATTTGCCAAGTATAACAAATGTGAGTTTTGGTTAAGTTTGGTAGCATTTATTGGTCATATCATATATAGTGAAGGAGTTGAGGTTGATCCAAGTAAAACTGAGGTGGTTAAGAATTGGCCTAGACCATTTACTCCAACCGACATTAGGAGTTTCTGGGGTCTAGCGGGTTATTATCGGAGGTTTGTGGATGGTTTTGCGTCCATTGCATCTCCCTTGACTACCTTGACCCAAAGGAGTAAGCAATTTGAGTGGTCAGAGGCATGTGACAGGAGCTTCAAAATTTTAAAAGATAGGATTACTTCTGCTCTGGGGTTGACTTTACCGAAGGGTACAAAGGGTTTCATTGTGTATTGTGAAACATCCCAGATGTGCTTAGGGTGTGTACTTTTGCAACATGGGAAGGTAATAGCCTATGCTTCTAGGCAACTTAAGGTGCATGAGAGAAACTATCCAACTCATGATCTTGAGTTATCAGCCGTGGTATTCGCCTTAAAAATATGGAGGCATTACGTGTATGGACTTCATACCAATCATAAGAGTCTCCAATATGTGTTCACCCAAAAGGAGTTGAAGGTGGTTAGAATTGTTCAAAGATTACGATATGAGTGTTCTCTATCACCATGGAAAGGCTAATGTGGTTGCGGATGCTCTATGTCGTATAACTATGGGTAGTGTATCTCACATCGATGAAGCCAAGAAAAACCTAGTGAGAAATGTTCATAGGTTGGCTAGATTGGTAGTGTGGTCGGAAGATTCTCCGAATGGTGGTTTTATGGTCCATCATAACTCCGAGTCATCATTGGTCGTTGAGGTAAAGTCTAAGCATTACCTTGAAAAATTATTGATATAGTTGAAGGAATCAGTTCTTAGCAAGCTAATTGAGTCATTCTTCTTAGGAGGGATGGTGTTTTGAGGTACCAAGGAATATTGTGTGTTCCCCAAGATAGATAGTTTGAGGAACCGGATCCTTGAAGAAGCCCACTGATCCCGTTACTCCATTCATCCGGGTTTGACAAAAATGTACCATGACCTTAGAGAAATATTTTGGTGGGAAGGTTTGAAAGTGGACATAGCGGAGCTTGTTGCTAGGTGTCCAAATAGACTACAAGTGAAAGTTGAGCATCAAAGCCGGATGACTTGCTACAAGAAATCCAAGTTCCTACATGGAAGTGGGAAAACATCAATATGGATTTTGTAATGAGTTTATCTCGGACTCAAAGACAATATTACTCTATATGGGTGGTTGTGGATAAGTTGACCAACTCCGCTCATTTTATTCCAATCAAGTCTATTTATTCGGCGAAATATTATGCTAGGACCTTCATACATGATATTGTGTGTCGCCATGGTATTCTGTTATCCAACATATCGGATCGGGCTGCACAATTCACATCTAGGTTTTGGAGGTCATTCCAAAAAGGGTTGGATACCAAGGTGAAGCTAAGCACCACTTTTCATCCCCAAACAAATGGTCAAGCGGAGCATACTATTCAAACCGTTGAGGATATGCTTAGGGCTTGTATTATTGATTTCAAGGGGAATTGAGTCAAACATTTGCCTTTGGTTTATTTTTCTTATAATAATAGTTTTCATTCATCTATATCCATGGCTCCCTATGAAGCCTTGAAGGGTAGGAGATGTAGGTATCCTATTGGATGGTTTGAAGGGGTGATCCTTCGCTTCTTGTTCCCGATTTCATTTATAAGACTTTGGAGAAAGTTCATATTATAAGGAATTGCTTGCAAACGGCCTATAGTCTGCAAAAATCTTATGCCAATCATAGGATAAGGGATTTGGAGTTTGAATAAGGTGATAAAGTGTATTTGAAAATTTGGCCTATGAAAGGGGTGGTTAGATTTGGCAAGAAAGGAAAGTTGAGTCATCGTTATGTGGGTCCCTATGAAATCTTGCAAAGAGTTGGTAAAGTTGCCTATGAATTGAAACTTCATAGAGAATTGGCTTAGGTTCATCCGGTTTTCCATGTTTCCATGCTTAATAAGTGTATCGATGATCCCGAGTCTATTCTTCCTATTGAGGGTCTTGGTGTGAAGGATAACCTCTCTAATGAGGAAGCTCCGGTTCAAATCCTTGATAGGTTGGTAAAGAAATTAATGAATAAAGAGGTAGCTTCCATAAAGGTGTTATGGAAGAATCACCTAGTTCAGGGTGCAACATGGGAGGCCGAGGCCGACATGAAGTCCCGGAAGAATCACCTAGTTCAGGGTGCAACATGGGAGGCCGAGGACGACATGAAGTCCCGTTACCCTCATCTATTTGATAACTAAGGTAGTAGTTCTTACTAATAATGAATATAATGACTAGAAATTGAAGTTGCTTTGATTTTCTAGTGAAATTTTGCTAAATGTGCATTTTTGATATGGTTATAGTGAATGTTATAGTGAAACATGCCTAATTAACTTAAAAATTGTCAATTTTGCTCTTTGTCTTGTTTTTAGTTATGTTCTGAATTTTGTTATGGTGAATCTTTATAAAATGATATGTATCATGTTGATATGTTAATATATGGCATAATTGACTCATTTATGATATGTTGAGCTCAAATAGTTGTTGTGAGAATGAAATTTCTCATAATGTAATGTTGGCCTTATGTGTGGTAATTGATGTTTTTCATTTTCCTTGAGTAAAGTGATATGTTGTTAGGTGTTGTTGTTGGTTGGGTTGCTAGTTTTGAGTCTATTCCTTCTTTCAAAAGAATTTTAGTGTTATTCGGGAATGAATATTCCTGGGGGGGGGAGGGATAACGTAACATTTCAGAAAGTCAAGACGTGTTCTAGAGCCTCACATAAGTGCCCTAAGGATTAAATATTGTTTTAAGGTCCCTTTTTAATGAATATAAGTCATTTAGGAAGTCTAGAAACCAAAACGTCCAAGAATGTCCGGAAACTAGTTCAAAGAGGTACTAGTGTACCTTAGCCTATTTGACTAGCTTTTAGAAGTTGGAAATTCATGAAATTTGGTTGAAGTGTGTCTAACATGTGTTTAAGGTGATTCATGATTGAAACGTCCAGGTAAGACTCCCCAAGAACCAGCCAACAACCCTTGAGGAGGACCCTTTCATTTTGGGATCAAAGACTGTTGGGCAGTGTGAATCAACGAAGCCAATCGACGAGGCATGTGTGGATCGACAGGGCGTGGATTCCATCCGTCGATAAAAAATTATCCATTTTTTCTAATGGTCCATTTGGACCAGTGTCTAAACTCATCAACGAAGTGCAACATGGAAGGAGGCCGGGCTCGTCAACTCACAGATGGACCGTCGATCAGGGTCTCGTTTGTGAGGGGTCCAATTCTCTGCACGTTTTTAAGTGACTCAAATTAATTAATTAATTAAGGGGTTAAGTAGTTAGTTAGGTAATTAGGGAAGCCTAGTTAAGTTCATTAACCCCCCATATAAAGACCCCAACCCCATTAAACCAATCACAACTCACAAAACAAAACTCCCTTCCTTCTCTCTTCTTTCTGTCTCTAGTGGAAGACAACATTGAAGACCAAACTAGGGTAGGATTTAAGGGATGCAAGGTATAAATTTCTTCCATAAATATTCATCAATTAACAAGGTATGATATCTAATTCACCTTTGAGACCTCTTTCCTCAAAGGGTTCCATCAAATTGATTTCCAAAAATTGAGTTTTCAAGTGGGTTTCATCCAATCTGGAAATTGATGTTATGAATTGATCTGTTTATGATTTATTTTGAATATTATGAATTGATTAACATATATTATAACTTAATTATGATATATCTTGATGGTTTAATCTAGATTGTAGAAGATGACCCTTAACCCTTAACCCTAGGTTTTGATCTTGATATAAATTAGATTGACTTGGTTATTGTTGAATTACAACAAAAGTGTGTTGTTAAACTAATCATGAAACAAATAGGTTTAATTGTAGACTTTAGTGCTAGTTATTGAGAAGATGATTGTAACAATTTAAAAATGACTATGCTAAGTAAGACCTATACTCACCTAGAATGCATAGGTTAGACGGGTTCACACGGCTTGATGCACGTGGAACTAGACCCTTAGACCTATGAAACATAAAATAAAACCAACTTGGCGAGTTGGTTTATCTAGTCATGGTTAATTCCAGCCATTATAGGGCCTCGAACACTAGGATTCACTTGGGTGAGTCTTAACCGGACTTAGAGGGTTAGTCCTAGGTCTTAAGGATTCCAGGGGTAAAAAGGTAATTTAAGGGCTACGGGTAGTATGGTAATTACCCTAGGCTTATATGTAATTAATTAAATAATATTTTTCGTTAGTCAAAATGGGTCAAAGCTCGATGGTCAAACCCGAGTTTGACCGGATCTCCATACTCGGGTTCAAGCAGAGTTGGAGGCACAAAATGGGGCGATTTAACTGATTTAAATTAGACAAAAATCAAAAGGGTCATTATATTGACTTAATATGAAGATTACAATCTGATTTTATCATCTAAATTATGTTGAATAAGTCAACAACAAATTCCCCAAGCATGAGGCGCAGGACTCCCACTAAGAGTGTACTTCATGTACACTCTTAATTCTTTATTTACTCCTTAAAACATTTTTCAGCTTTACCTTACAATTCAAAAACATAAAACAAAAGTAAACTTACTGTTCGAAGGAATTCTTAGCTTCATCCATCAAGAAACAAAAAGAAAAATTCGTATGCCTAACTGTTTTAAGAAATAACGTAAAGAACCTAACTTGGAAACAAGAACCAAAGCTCGAAAGAAAAGTTTGTTTGTTGGTTAGGACGTGTGGTTGGGGCTGGTTGTCAAGGCTGAAAAAGGTATGTGTTTTCTTCTCTCCTGGACCCTTTTCCAGGAGTCCCCTAAGGCTGAGATCAATTTCAATCTAACTAAGGTTGGCCTCTTTGCATGCCTCTGTAATTCGATTCTATGAACGATTGATGCATGCGTTGGTATAAATTCTGGTAGATGATTTTAGGAATGATTTGATTGTGTGTAATGTGTGTTCTCGTACTGTTTATTATTTGTTATGTACATCCGAATGATGAATGCCATATGTGCACAAAGCATGTTATTTTTTCGTAATTGTGTTGTCATTGTTTAGTTGAAAAAATTGTGAATTATGTATTTATGTAATGTTGTGTGTTTAACATGCAAAAAGAAATCGTGATGTTCATGAACAAGAGAATGAAAGTAAAGTCCTTAACGAATTGGTTTAAAGTACATGTAAAACTTTAAGCTAAACGCCTAGGCTAAATGCAAGAAAGTGAATTAAAGGCATATGTTAATTGACTATAGTCTCGGCTAATGACTAGTAAAATTGAAGAGAAATAGATGCTTCCATTAAGGGTTGAACTCGACACATTAAGGTCATAACACTAAGAGAATAAGTCTTAAATCAAAAGAAAAAAATAGTGTGAGAAAGGGTATTCGAACCCGGCTACTCACCCAAGGCTGTGAGACACACAAATCTATCACCAAAATGAAATAATAAAATTGAGGACACTGGGATTCGATCCCGGATTCTCTTGGAATAATATATGAAGATACCTAACGCTCTAAATAATTAAAAATAAAATGCTTCCCAAGGGATTCAAACACGGGTTCTTTTGACCGAAATTGTGAGGATCATAAGTCTTACATATAATGATATAAAATGCAGCCACCAGGGATCGAACATGGGTCCCCTTGGACGAATGTACAAGATGCATAAGTCTTGCACAATATACACTTAGATGATCATGAAACACTTAACTAGATATGAGTAACCCTAAAGGTGTACTACCATGAGTGTAAAGCACACTAAAGGCCATGAGCATGGCATATGATGTAAGTGAAGGGCAAGATGAAGAAATGAATGAGGTGAGTAATTATGTTAAACTATGATGCTAATGAAAATGGTGACAACATGATCAGAGTTTAAAATGAATGGTGGGACAAGTCTCAAACAAGCCTGAGTAATGGTCACTAAAAGTACTCACCTAAGATAGTGTTGAATATTAAGAGACAAATATCAATCCCATTCTATATGTAAGAGTAAGGACAATTCACACTTAATACGTAAAGAAGACATGAGAAATCATCTAATGATTTATTACTACCTCATGCTAAAAAGCAAGCACTGATGATGTATGAGTTGAATGTAAATAAGAACTTTAAACTAAGCACCGATAGGCTAGCTATGAGTGGTGATGCCTTCTTTTGGGAAGGGTGGAGGTTCACATAAATCGCATGAGATGAGACTGTCCACCAAGGTGGGTATGGGGTTCCCTAAATCTCCAAATCTTTGAACTATGTTGCCAACATAGGGTACTAGCTTGGTTGGAACCCCTATAGCTAGCATGTTTTTGGTTTCACTTTGCCCAGTGACTCAACCTCTTTTTGATGTGGGAGAGACACCAGATTTTATGATGATCAAATGATCTATGTCGGTTAAGATTGAAGTTCCTCAAAGTATTAGAGATAATAAAATGAACGATACCAAAGGCGTTTTTGCAAGACAATCAAGAGGTGAAACCAAATTCAAGTAATGACATTATGTCATTCTTGGTAATTGCATTTCATGATCCCGATGAGATTCTTAAACTTCATCCTAGGTATAACTGGTGTTTACTAATGAAATGAATAATGTGTAGTACGAATGAATGAAAGAAGAATAATCTGTGTTTGCTAAAGGAGGCCCTTGGGTTGAGGTCCCATATTTTGGGCCCTCACTTGAGATGTCTTATTGCTACATCCATGATTCCAAGGTCTCGTGGATATGAAATGTATAATATATGAAACATGAAATGTATGTTATGTGAACCTATTTGTGTATGATGTGTGACATATTCATGGTATACCCTTCTTATTACGAATTAGGCAAGTCAAGAGACTTGACCTCCTAAGGAAGCATGTTGATTAGGAAGAGCCATTCTTGTTCATGCATTACCGTTATATGTTGCTGCATATACCCATTCTTTGTACAGATGTGTACTAATTCCATACAATATTACTATTTTAGGTGTAGGCTCACGTTGATGTTGAAGGTATCATTGCATCTTTTCAAACTCAGAGATTTCATCCGAACTTGGTAGGTCCTCATGCATTCGAGGATGCCTGCTTTTACATTTCTTGCTTAGTAGTAGGTTTGAACTTGTGGAGTATTTTCCACTAGTATTTCTTTCCTATTTTATTCAGACTCTTGTAATAGTGTCGTTTTGGCAAGTATTACTTATGACATGGTATTCTATTTCTTTCAGTTGTATGTTTCTATAACTAGATGGTAGATATATGAGCAATGAACCTCCTTACAAATATATGTTTATATGAAGTCTATGTATACTTCAACTATAAACCAAAAGTTTTAAATTTTCCGATAAATTAACTGTGTGAATGTGACAAATGCAAGAAGAGGCTTGTCTCTGACCTCTGAGAGATCAACGACTCTGGTTGTGATTCGGGTTCCCGAATTCGGGTCATGACAAACTTGGTGTGAGAGAATTAAGTTAAAAATACAAGACATCAAGCTTATATTAAAAACGTAATGTAGTATCTAAGTTATGGTAGTGAAGTGCACCAGTATAATGAATTACACACTACATAAGGCTTAGGAAATTTTCCCTTCTTCTACTCTTCATTTTGCTAAGTAGAATTGTGACATAATTGTGTCATTAAGAATCTAACACTCTTCTTGTATCTACGTGTATATAATGAATACGAGAAGAAATGCAGGTAGGTGGGTAGGTGAGGCAGTTGCTGGAGGAAATTAAGTTCCTCCTCAAACCCCATTTGGTGCTGATCAAGTGCCTGTCAATCGAGTTGGGTTGACAGATGGTGAAGTGAGGAATGCTTTGCAGCAGATGGCACATGCCATCACAACTCAGGATCAAGCCATCACAGATCAAGCCGCGAAAAAGGGTGCTCCTAGAGAGAACCCTCATGCTAGAACAATGGCTAGCAGGCTGAGGGACTTCACAAGAATGAACCCGTCAATTTACTACAAATCCAAGACCAATGAGGATCCCCATGAGTTCATGGATGAGGTCCACAAGATCCTTTATGCCATGGGAGTAAATGAGGAAGCAAAGGCTGAGTTGACTGCATATCAACTCAAGGATGTGGCACATATTTGGTACTTGATGTGGACTGATAGACGAGCACGTGGAGATGTTCCCATCTCTTGGGATGTTCTCAAGACTGCCTTTCTCAAGAGATTCTTCCCCAGAGAGAAACGAGAAGTCAAGGTTGAAGAGTTCATCAACCTAATATAGGGAGTATATCTGTCAAGGAGTATTCCTTGAAATTCGTTAAACTCTCAAAGTATGCTTCTTCTCTGGTGGCAAATATAAGGGACAAAATGAGCCGATTTGTGAATGACATGTCGGAGGATCTAGTGGAAGATTTTCGGGAAGCCATGTTGCATGATAGTATGGATTTGGGAAGGTTGATGGTGCATGCTCAGCAAGTGAAGGAGAGCCACCGTAAGAGGAGAGTTCATGAAAGCAAGAAGCCTAAGACTGCGGATCATGCTGGTTCTAGCTCAGGTAGGGGCTCATTTAGAGTCCAGAACAAGCCAAAGTTCAAGAGACATTCAGTTAATTCTGCTTCTTCAGGGAATTCAAATGACAAAGTGAACGAGTCTGGACCAAGAAGGAGCAATGAACGGAATGTCCAGCACAAAATAAAGCTTTGTGGTAAATGTGGACGTCCTCATTTGGGTGAATTTTTAGTAAGTACTAACACCTTCTTCATGTGTCAAGAATGGATACATGATCCGATATTGTCTTCAAACGATGAATGAGACCAAGGTAGGTTCTCAGCCTCGACCGAATGCAAATGTTGCAACCTAACCTCCTAAGTGGAACCGATTTTATATGTTGAAAGGTAGAGAAGAGCAAGAGAAATCAGCTGATGTTGTCACAGTGATTTACATATCTTTACTTTCCCTGTGTATGCATTGTTAGATCTAGGATCCACTGTATCATTTGTTAATCCTTTGATAGCTAGTAGATTTTATGTTCTTTCTAACGTCCTGCATGAGCCGATTCTAGTAAGTACCCCCATATGAGACGACATTAGAGTAGAAAAGTGTATAGAAATTGCCGAATTCACATCCTTGATAGATTCACTCACGCTGATCTTGTGGAATTATCCATGCTCGATTTTGATATAATCTTGGGTATGGATTGACTCCATAAGTGTTATGCCATAATAGCTTGTCGAAACAGGGTAGTGAGGTTTCAGTTTCCAAATGAGATAGAGTGGGAATGGGAAGGGCATGGTTCAAGTCTAGTCGGCCAAATTGTTTCACACTTAAAGTCCAATAAGATGAAATCTAAGGGGTATTTGTACCACTTAGTTAGAGTCAATGACTTAGATCAAGAAGTTCTTTCAATAGACTCTGTGCCGATAGTGAATGAGTTTTCAGATGTATTTCCGAAGGATTTACTATGAATCCCTCCGAACGTGAGATTAATTTTTGTTTTGATTTAGATCCCAACACCAAGCCAATTTCTTCCCCAGTATAGGATGGCCCCAGCTGAACTCAAAAAGTTGAAGTTGCAGATAAAAGATCCACTTGATAAGGGCTTCATCTAGCCAAGCATATCCCCATAGGGTGCTCCAATATTGTTCATAAAGAAAAAGGATGGAACCCTTAGAATGTGCATCGATTATCGGCAACTTAACAAAGTCACTATAAAGAATAAGTACCCTCTTCCCAGAATTGATAATTTATTTGACCAAATCCAAGGTTCAAGTTTATTTCCCAAGATAAACCTTCGATCAGGCTACCATCAGCTTAGAGTGAGGCAAGAAGACGTCCCTAAAATGGATTTTTGTACTAGATATGGTAACTATGAGTTTCTGGTCATGTCATTCGGTCTCACTAACGCACCAGCCGCATTTATGGACCTTATGAATAGGGTTTCTAGTGTACCTTGATTACTTCATCATAGTATTCACATATGACATTCTCATATACTCTAAGTCTAAAGAAGAGCAGGAGGTAGATTTAAGAAAGACACTGCAAGTACTAAGGCAACATCAACTGTATGCAAAGTCAAGCAAAGGTGAATTCTGGTTGAGATCTGTGACCTTTCTTGTTCATGTTGTGACTGAACAAGGTGTTGAAGTTGATCCTAAGAAGGTTTAGGCGGTGAAGAATTAGTCGAAACCCATTTCTACTACAGATATTTGGAGTTTTCTGGGCTTAGACAATTATTATCGCATATTTAATGAAGGATTTTCCACTAAGTACTGCTTTTCATCCGTAGACGGAAGGACAAGAAGAGCATACCATACAGACCCTTGAATACATGTAAAGAGATTGTGTTATTTACTTCAAGGGGAGTTGGGATGATCACTTGCTGCTGAAAGAGTTCTCTTCAATAATAACTACCATTCTAGTATTGTGATGGCGCCTTTTGAAGCACTTTATGGCCGAAGATATAGGTCTCCTGTAGGGTGGTTTGAAGTAGGAGATTTACCATCCTTGGCCCTGAGATTGTACATGAGGCTATGGAAAAGGTAAGAATGATCAGAGATATATTGGCTACTGCTTACAGTCGTCAAAAATTCTATACAGACAAAAGAAAGAGAGCTCTAGAGTTTGAGGTAGTGATCAAGTCTACTTGAAGATATCACCTATGAAAAGGGTGATGAGGTTTGGTAAGAAATGTAAGTTGAGTTCGAGGTATATAGGTCCTTATGAGGTCTTGCAGCGAGTAGGAAATGTGGCCTAGGAATTGAAGTTACCTCAAGAATTGGCTTCTGTTCATCCAGTGTTTCACGTTCCAATGCTTAAGAAGTGTCTAGGCGATCCAGCATCCATTCTTGTTGTGGAGGGGTTAGGATTTGATGAGAACCTTTTCTATGAAGAGGTTCCAATCACAATTCTAGATCGTTAAGTGAAGCGACCGAGGAACAACGAGGTTGCCATTGTGAAAGTCCTATGCCGGAACAACCTTGTTGAGGGAGCAACGTGGAAGGTCGAGGATGATATGAGATCCTGCTATCCTCATTTGTTCAGTTCCTAAGGCTAGATATTCTATTCCTAAAGTCTGATTTACGTTTAAGAAACTCTAAGTTCTAAGTGTTGTAGTCAACTTGGTGTGATAGGTCACTAATCGTATATGTTATAATGGCACTATATCAATTAAAACGAAGTTATGTTGCTTTTTTTATGTGGCATAGGCATGTTTTCTGTGTTGCATGATTTGTGGTGTGCATTAAGATAAGTATGATTGAGAAGGAAATTCCTCAATCTCAAATATGAAGCTTTAGATTAGCTTAAATGGTATAAATCATCCGTATAAGTGTGAATCCAATGTTCACAAAGGAGAAACGTTTAAGTATCATGGAGTAACTTTCGAAAATCACCCTCTTTGTTAAATGATGAGTAGTGTCATTCGGGGACGAATATTCCTAAGGGGGGGATAATGTAACAATCCGAAAACGACTATGCTAAGTAAGACCTATACGCACCTAGAATGCATAGGTTAGACGGGTTCACACAACTTTATGCGCGTGGAATCGGACCCTAGGACCTATGCACCAGCAAATCCAACCTACTTGGAGAGTTAGTTGAGCTAGGAAGGGGTTGTTCCAGCCATGATAGGTCTCCGAATACTAGGATTCACCCGGGTGAGTCTTAACCGGACTTAGAGGGTTAGTCCTAGGTCATAAGGGTTCTAGGGGTAAAAAGGTAATTTTGAGGCTAGGGATAGTATGGTAATTACCCTAGGCTGATATTTAATTAATTAAATAATTTTTTAAATTAGTCAAAATGGGTCAAAGCTCGGCGGTCAAACCCGAGTTTGATCAGATCTCTACACTCGGGTTCAAGCCGAGTTGGAGGCACAAAATGGGGCGATTTAACTGATTTAAATTAGACAAAAATCAGGAGGGGCATTATAGTAACCTAATATGAAGATTATAATATAATATTATCATCTAAGTTATGTTGAATAATTCAACAACAAACTCCCCAAGCATGAGGCGCAGGACTCCCACTAAAAGTGTACTTCATGTACACCCTTAATTCTTTATATACTCCTTAAAACATTTTTCAGCTTTACCTTACAATTAAAAAACATAAAACAAAAGTAAACTTACTATTCTAAGGAATTCTGAACTTCATCCATCAAGAATCAAAAACAAAAATTCGTACGCCTAATTGTTTTAAGAAATAACGTAAAGAACCTCACTTGGGAACAATAATCAAAGCTCGGAAGAAAAGTTTGTGTGTGGGTTAGGACGTGTGGTTGTGGCTGGTTTTCAAGGCTAAAAAAGGTATGTGTTTTCTTCTCTGTTGGTCCCTTTGCCAAGAGTCCCCTAAGGATCAGTTCAATTTCAATATAATAACTAAGGTTGTCCTCTTTGGATGCCCATGTCAATAGATCTTATTTACGATTGATGCATGAGTTTGTATGACTTCTGGTAGATGATTTTAGGAATGATTGTGATTGTGTGCAATGTGTGTTCTCGGGATGTTTATGATTTGTTATGTACGTCCGAATGTTGAATGTCATATGTGCACAAAGCATGTTATTTTTCCGTAATTGTGTTGTCACTCTTTACTTGAAGAAATTGTGAATTATGTGTTTATGTAATGTTGTGTGCTTAACATGCAAAAAGTAATCGTGATGTTCATGAACAAGAAAATGAAATTGAAGTCCTTAACGAATTTGCTAAAAGTACATGTAACTCTAAGCTAACGCATAGGCGAAATACAAGAAACTGAATTAAAGCCATATGTTAATTGAGTATAATTTCGGCTAATCACTAGTAAAAATGAAGAGAAATAGATGCTTCCTATGAGGGTGGAACTCGAGACCTTAAGGTCCTAAGAGAAGAAGCCTTAAATCAAAAGAAAAAAATAATGTAACAAAGGGGATTCGAACCCGGCTATTCGACCAAGGGTGTGAGACACATAAATCTCACACCAAAATAAAATAATAAAATTGAGGCCACTGGGATTCGATTCCGGATTCTCTTGGCAGAATATATGAAGATACCTAACACTCTAAATAATTAAAAATAAAAAGCTGCCTAAGGGATTCAAACACGAGTTGTTTTGACCAAAATTATGAGGATCATAAGTCTTACATATAATGAAATAAAATGCAGCCACTACGGATCGAACTTGGGTCCCCTTGGGCAAATGTAAAAGATGCATAAGTCTTGCACAATATATAATTAGATGATCATGAAACACTTAACTAGATATGAGTAACCCGAAAGTGGTACTACCATGAGTGTAAAGTACACTAAAGGCCATGAGCATGATATATGATGTAAGTTAAGCGAAAGATGAAGAAATGAACATTCACGTAATGAGGTGAGTAATTATGTTAAACTATGATGCTAATGAAAATGGTGACAACATGATAAGAGGCTAAAATGAATTGTGATACAAGTCTCAAACAATCCTAAGTAATGGTCACTAAAAGTACTCACCTAAGAGAGTGTTGAAAATTAAGAGACAAGTCTCAATCACATTCTATATGTAAGTGTAAGGACAATTCACACTTAATGCGTAAAGAAGAGATGAGAAATCATCTAATAAGGTATGACTACCTCATGCTAAAAAGCAAGCATCGATGATGTATGAGTTGAATGTAAATAGGCACTTTACACTAAGCACCGATAGTCTAGCTATGAGTGGTGATGCCTTCTTTGGGGAAGGTCGGAGGTTCACATAAATCTCATGAGATGATATTGTCCACTAAGGTAGGTATGGGTCTCAAACCCCTAAAGCTAGCATGTTTTTTGTTCCACTTTTGCCAGTGACTCCACCTCTTTTCAGTGTGGGGGAGACACCGGATTTACAGATGCTCACATGATCTATGTCAGTTCAGGTTGAAGTTCCTCAAAGAACTACATATAATAAAATAAACGATATCGAAGGTGTTTGTGCAAGACAATCAAGAGGTGAAACCGGATTCAAGTAATGACATTAGGTCACTCTTGGTCATTGCACTTCATGATCCCGATGAGAGTCTTAAACTTTATCCTAGGTATAACTGGTGTTTACATCATCCTATGAATAAATGAAATGAACAATGTGGAGTATGAATGAACGAATGAAGCAGACTCTTTGTTTGCTAAAGGAGGTCCTCTAGTTGAGGTCCCATATGTTGGGCCCTCATTTGAGATGTCTTAATGCTACGTCCATGATTCCAAGGTCTTGTGGATATGAGATGTATAATATATGAAACATGAAATGTATGCTATGTGAACCTATTTGTGTATGATGTGTGACATATTACGGTATGACCTTCCTATTATGAATTAGGCAAGTGAAGAGACTTAACCTCCTAAGGAAGCATGTTGATTAGGAAGAGCCATTCTTGTTCATGCATTACCGTTATGTGTTGTTGCATATACCCATACTTAGTAAATATGTGTACTAATTCCATTTAATATTACTATTTTAAGTGCAGGCTCAGGTGGACGTTGAAGGTATCATTGCAGATGTTCAGACTCAGAGATTTCATCCGGACTTTGTAGGTTCTCATGCATTTGAGGATGCCTCATTTAAATTTCTTGCTTAGTAGTAGGTTTGAATTAGTAGAGTATGTTCCACTAGTGTTTCTTTCCTATTTTATTTAGATGCTTGTAATAGTGCCATTTTGGCAAGTATTACTTATGACATGGTATCATATTTCTTTCAAGTTGTATGTTTCTATAACTAGATGGTAGATATATGAGCAATGAACCTCCTTACAAATACGTGTTTATATGAAGTATATGTATACTAAAACTATAAACAAAAAGTACTAAATTTTTCTGCAAAAATTAATCGTATGAATGTGACGAATGAAAGAAGAGGCTTGTATTCGACCTATAAGAGGTCAACAACGCCGGTAGCGATTCGGATTCTAGAATCTGGTTCGTGACAATGATCTAGGTTGTAAATTATGTTGAGGATTGGCCTAAGTATCTTATCTTAAGCTATGCTCTAGTATTGAATTATGATACAATGATTATTCTGGCCTTGTGATCATGTTGTTTATTGACTTATGATGATGTATACCCAAATTGGGTTGAATTGAGGGTTTGTGGTAGACCTTGATGATGAACTATGGAGGAGACTTGGTAAGTCTTATGATCCCTATCCTTTACTTCAGATTGTGGTTAATTCTGATTAAGTCACGATATTGTATAGGAGTATGCCATGTATTAGGATTGATAGGGTAGTATGATTTTTGATTGAAATGTCATGACTATGAATTATGAGATGTTAGCGTAAGATGTTAATGTTATAAGGATGGTGAATGATTTACCAATGTGCCTTATCATGATATGAGAATGTTAATGCGCTAAACCTTACCTATATGAATTGTAATGGAAGGATAATACTGATGTTGTTCTTATTGATCTATGATGATGGTGATGCTATACAAAGATTAGACCCTATGACCTACAATAAGATATAATGACTGATAAAGACATTAACAGAATTTCAAAGAGGGACTCTAGCTTAGCACCGAGTGAACTAGAGTGAGGGGTGGTCTTTCTCATATTGGGAGGGTAGGATCACTAATATACTTTGAGATTGGAGACTAGAATTCACTTAGCATAAAGAGGGTTCCAACTATATCTCCTAGTTATTGAACTATGTTGACCCTAAAGGAATACTAGCTAGTGTATCCACATAGTTGATATGTTCATGTTTTGGTACTACGTTTGAAAGTAGTCCGCCTTCTTTCGGTGTAAGGTTCCATGACACTGGATTTCACGTTAGCTCATGTGGTCTATGTAAGTTAGGGAAAGACGTTCCCAAAAGGTAAAATGAACTAAAGGATTGAACTCTAACCAAGATGACCTAAGGGGTTTATCTTAGTCTAGGTAGGGGTATGGGACTCTACCTAAACATTGCACTAGTTAGCTTTGAAGGGAGTCTTAGGAGGGTGTTTTCATATATGAAAATGCTTATAATGCTATATGATATGTATATAATGAACTTGCACATTGTTGATACTATATGTTGATTGATGTCACCTATCAATATATGTTGGTCTATATTGTTAAAGCAACATGATATGTACTCTTAAATGTTATGATATGTGAAGTAGGATGTTAGTCATGATTCTTGTTGGGTTACTTGATTAAGTAAAATTATGGAGCTTTGCTTGGTCATTGCACTTGTTGACTTGATAAGGGTTCATGATTAATTGTCTTGCTTTGATTATGTTGAAATTTACTCTTATACATGCTTGTTGCTAATATGACTTAATGATAGGGCTACTTGGATGTATATTCAACTATATGGTTTCAAAAACACCCACATTTAGGATTGTCGCTATTAGGTCGGGGGAATTTCGCCATGCCCCAATCCTACACCTTGGACGTGGCCGATACCCGAGAACCATTGTTGGTCCTCAAGAGAAAACTAATCCTAATTGACTAAAAACAGAAGATTAATGTAACACCCCATAAAATTTTGAGCTAAGACTCAAACCATTCTTTGTTAAGAATAAGCTTTTTACCAAGGAATTTAAACTTTTTTAAGTGTTAAGGTCGCTATATGTAGCACCTTGAGTTTCAAAAAGAACTAAAGAGAATTCCTTCAAGTCATTTTCCTAGGTTCTTCTAAGTTTTGAGTCAACTTCAAACAACCATAACTTTTAGCACATGATGATTTAGGAGACCCATAAGATAGCCAATGAAATATTTTTAAGTCCTCTTTCCAACGCCACAAAATTTACTAATATTTGAACTCGTATGAGGGAGATAAGCCTTTTTTAAGTCACGTTGTCTAATTAAAGAAAGTTGCTCAAAAATAGGAGGGGTATTTAAGTTTTTTTCTTACACCCACTTATTCTAAATGCGAATAAAACCCAATTAAGGATCTAAACCGGTTGGAATCAGTTTCATTCACCCCCAAAAGAGCTTAGAGTTTTAGAGAGAAGACTCAAGAGGAGAAAAAGTTCAAAGTTTCAAGCGTTTGTTCAAGATATTCAGGATTTCGCCAAGAAGAGGACCCAAAATTTTCTAATGACAACCTGGATAATAAAATAATTTAATCAATTTGTACCAACTTTTCAAAAGAATTGATACCAAGAAGAGGACAACTATGGACGGGTAATTAGAGAGGTGTGTTAAATGACCTTGGGGTAGGTATACTTACTTTCTTCGACAACGAAATTATTGGAAGCACACGCACATCAGAACTCAATATACACATTGATTCCATTGCCGATGGAGTTGAAAATGTGTCGATATTTCAAAGTAGATGCCACCATTGTTTCTTCTCCAACAATCGCTATCCAGAATCCCTAAAATGTTAATTAGGGTGCAACAATCAAATTGAGATAAATTGGAGAGAAGAGGAGAAAATATCTCTGCCATAATATTAAAAATAATTGAATTTTAATTTGAGGGTTACCACAATTAATATTTTATATATAACTTTTCACATTGATTAAGAATATTTTTGTAAACAAATAGTTTATTCGTATAATTTATGCGAAACATATTATTTTAAATACAACAAACCAAACACTCCATAAAAAATATTTTCAACATAACTTATCACATCATAGATTATTCCTTTATAACTAATTTCGTCATAACTTTAATTCAAACCAAACAACTCCATAGGGTTGGTTCATTACTGATAAATTTATGACATTAGTCAATATTTTACACCGAGTTACCTAAAAAATGGGCACCTGTTTGTCAGTTTATACACATCAATATATGCATTTTAATATTTAAATCTAATATTAAAATGCATAAGCATCAATGTTCACCATATAAAAAATGATCATTGTGTTGGGAAAACGCGGAAAAACACAAAAGTATATATGGTAAAAGTAATGAAATAAAATGGGAAAATAACGACACCAAGAATTTTACGTGGAAACCCTTCTGAATAAGGGAAAAAACCACGGAACAAGAGGAGCAACTGATATTACTATAGTAAGGAATTTTACACTGTGTAGTCACGAATACAACACTCAAAGTGACTACTACACACTCAAAAGGAACAACACTCTTTTGGTTTCCGTCTTACTAAATATCGCTCACAATCTATTTTTCTTCACAGACTATTTTTGTATAGTCTATGGATTACCTCACTTTGCTCTCAAAATGGTTTTTCACTCTAACTTGGTGTGTTCTACAAATGAGCAAGAATGCTCTATTTATAGAAGGATAAAACCATGCCTATGTCACTAATGACATATGTAAACATAGCAAAGTCAAGAATGGTTGCAAATCTTACCAATTTGCCAACTACCAAATCTTTCAAAGTCAAGAATGGTTGCAAATCTTACCAATTTGCCAACTACCAAATATTTTCTTTTCAACTCCAATTACTATTCCTTTTTAACAATTGCTTGTACCAATTGAATAGCTAAAGTTGACAAAAACAATGGGATGGATTCAACAAATCTCCCCCTCCAGTCCCATTTACTGGAAGTAGGTATCTTCAACTTCTTTAGAGAGAGCTCATACCCACAAGTTCTTTGCATAACTCGAACTTGTCTTTCGGTATCATTTTGGTCAGCATATCTGCAGGATTTTCACTTGTGTGAATCTTTTTGACGTGAAATGATTCATTCTCCACTTTCTCACGAATCCAATGATATCTGACGTCAATGTGTTTTGTTCTTGCATGGTACATGGAGTTCTTGCTCAAGTCTATTGCATTCTGGCTGTCACAATAGACAATATACTCCATCTGATTCAAACCAAGCTCTTGAAGAAATCGCTTTAGCCATATCATCTCCTTGCCGGCTTCAGTAGCCGCAATATACTCAGCTTCAGTTGTAGATAGTGCAACACACTTCTGCAACTTTGACTGCCATGATATAGCTCCCCCTGAAAAAGTAAACAAATATCCAGTAGTGGATTTTCTGTTATCAAGGTCACCTGCCATATCAGAATCTGTATAGCCTTTCAAGATTGGATTTGATGCTCCAAAACACAAGCATTCATCTGAGCTTCCTTTAAGATACCTGAGTATCCACTTCACAGCTTCCCAATGCTCTTTTCCTGGATTTTCGAGAAATCTACTGACAACACCAACTGCGTGAGCAATATCAGGTCTAGTGCACACCATTGCATACATTAGACTTCCGACGACGGAGGAATATGGAACTTTGGCCATGTTCTCTTTTTCCTCCCTAGCTGTAGGACACATCTTCTTGCTCAACTTCATATGACCAGCAAGAGGTATACTCACAGGCTTCGCATTCTTCATATTGAAGTGCTCCAGTACGCGTTCAATGTACTTCTTCTGGGACAAATAAATCTTCCTTTCATCTCTAAGACGAGTAATTCTCATGCCCAAAATTTGTTTGGCATGACCCAAGTCTTTCATAGAAAAAGACTTACACAACTCTTTCTTCAGCTCGTCAATCTTGGAAGTATTCTTGCCCACAATCAACATATCATCCACATACAACAAAAGGATGATGAAATCATTGTCAGAAAATTTTTGTACAAATACACAATGATCTGAAGAAGTCTTCTTATAGCCTTGCTCCCCCATAACAGATTCAAACTTTTTGTACCACTGTCTGGGAGCTTGTTTTAGGCCATAGAGACTCTTTTTGAGTTTGCATATAAAATTTTCTTTACCATCTACTTTGAAGCCCTCAGGTTGTTCCATATAAATCTCTTCTTCTAGGTCACCGTGAAGGAAAGCCGTCTTCACATCCATCTTCTCAATCTCTAAATTAAGACTAGCAGCCAAACCTAGAACTGTGCGAATTGAGGACATTTTCACAACAGGAGAAAATATTTCGTCAAAGTCAATACCTTTCCTTTGACTGAATCCCTTAACAACCAATCTAGCTTTGTACCTGGGCTTCAAGTTGTGTTCTTCAACTTTAAGTTTGAACACCCACTTGTTCTTCAAAGCTCTCATGCCCTTGGGCAATTTTACCAACTCATAAGTGTGGTTCTCATGCAAAGACTTCATCTCGTCTTGCATGGCTTCAATCCATTGATTCTGTGCTCATCTTCCATGGCCTCCTTATAACATTCAGGTTCTCCCCCGTCAGTGAGTAACACATACTCATTGGGTGAATAACGGGAGGAAGGAAACCGCTGTCTTATGGACCTCCGAAGCGGAATATTTGATTCGTCCACAACTTCATGAGCAACAGGATCATCAATAACAATATCATTGTTATTATCAACATCAACATGTTGATTCGATACATGATTCTGGGCGTCACCATGATTATCAAACCCAACAACATCATGCACACTTGTGTGAGGAACTTCATCATGATGAACTATACCATCAAAACTTGAAGATTCTACCTTCTCCGCTTTGTCAATATCTTCAATTGTTTGATTCTCCATGAAAATAATATCACGGCTTCTCACAAGTTTCTTTTCAATCGGATCATATAGCCTGTAACCAAATTCATCTAGGCCATATCCAATGAAGATGCATTGCCTTGTCTTGGCATCTAATTTTGACCTCTCAT
This sequence comes from Solanum chilense, assembly GCA_032847665.1. Lineage (NCBI taxonomy): Eukaryota > Viridiplantae > Streptophyta > Magnoliopsida > Solanales > Solanaceae > Solanum > Solanum chilense. The sequence continues at coordinate 1,695,239 of CM064964.1, forward strand.
CTTTCGGCACATGTACAAAAGCTTTGCAACCAAATACTCTCAAATGGTCATAGGAAACATCCTTTCCATACCAAACACTATTTGGTACATCACTTTGCAAAGCAACAGCAGGAGATAGGTTAATAACATGTGCAGCGGTCAATAAAGCCTCACCCCAGAATGAGTTCGGCAATTTTGCTTCAGAAAGCAAACATCTAACTCTTTCCATCAAGGTCCTATTCATCCTCTCAGCCAAGCCATTAAGCTGAGGAGTCTTGGGAGGAGTCTTCTGGTGTCTAATACCTTGATGCTTACAGTATTCGTCAAATGGTCCACAATATTCACCACCATTATCAGTACGAATACATTTCAGTTTCTTTCCAGTTTCTCTTTCAACTGAAGCCTGAAACTGCTTAAAGACACCTAACACTTGGTCTTTAGTCTTCATGACATAGACCCAGAGTTTTCTCGAGCAATCATCAATGAAAGTGACAAAGTAAAGTGCACCACCCAATGTTTTTGTCTTCATTGGACCACATAAATCAGAGTGCACTAACTCAAGCAACTCTGTCTTTCTCGAAGAAGGGTAGGACTTAAAGGAAACTCTATTTTGTTTACCAACCAAGCAGTGCTCACATTTTTCTAATTTAGCACTTTGGAAATTTGACAATAATTTCTTCTTGGCTAGAACATTAAGTCCTTTCTCGCTAATGTGGCTAAGCCTCTTGTGCCATAATGTTGAAGAGCTATCGCTCTCAACCACATTCACCATATCAACACAAGCAGAGGCCGTAGTCCAGTATAGACCACGACGTTTGTTACCACGAGCCACAACCAAGGAACCCTTAATGAGCTTCCATTTTCCATCACCGTTGGTACTAACATATCCTTCATCATCTAAAACACCAACAGAAATTAGGTGTAGACGAACATCAGGAGCATGTTTCACATTGTTCAAAACTAGTTTAGTTCCAACACTAGTTTTCAAACAAATTGTACGAATACCAACCACCCTAGAAACAGTCTCATTACCCATACTCAAGGTTCCAAAATCACCAGGAGTGTAGGAAGAGAAAAAATCCTTCCTTGATGTCACATGAGATGCGGCACCAGTATCCACAACCCATCTTGACTCATCACAAGCAATATTTATCATGTTTTCATCAAGAACGGTTACAAGATCTTCGGTGGTGACGGTGGCTAGGCAATTTTCATTGCCATCTTGTTTAGTTTCCTCTTTGTTATTGTTCTCCCTCTTCAACTTTCTGCAGAACTTCTTTGTGTGCCCTTTCATGCCACAATGATAGCACTCAATATCCTTAAGTCTGCCTTTGGATTTGCTCCTATTTTGTTCTCTATGCTGAGAACCACGAGTTTTATTTCTCCCCCTGGGGCCAGTTATCAGGACATCCGACGAAGAGGAACCTTGAGTTTTTCTTCTCATCTCTTCGTTCAAGACACTACTCTTGGCGGAATCCATAGAGATCACACCATCCGGAGCAGAATTTGACAATGACGTTCTAAATGTTTCCCAAGAATCTGGTAGGGAACCAAGTAGAAGCAAGCCTTGAATTTCTTCATCAAATTTGATTCCCATAGCAGATAATTGGTTCATAATCCCCTGAAAATTATTCAGATGGTCTGTCATTGGAGAACCATCATGATACTTCAAACTCAACATCTGCTTTATTAAGAACATTTTGTTGTTGCCAGTCTTTCGAGCATACAAACTTTCAAGATGCTCCCATAGGGTTCGAGCATGTGTTTCCCCAGAAATATGGTTCAACACATTATCGTCGACCCATTGCCTAATGAATCCACAAACCTGTCTATGCAACAGATTCCACTCTTCATCTGTCATTTTATCAGGCTTTACAGTGGTAAATACTGGTTTATAAAAATTCTTGACATAAAGCAGATCTTCCATTTTCCCCTTCCAAATGGCATAATTAACACCATTCAAAGTAACCATTCTACTTGTGTTGGCTTCCATTGTTTTCCCCAAAAAATATAGTTATCGCAAATCAAAGTAAATCTTTTCTGATGTGGAAGTTCAGACTGTGCTGCAACCACAGAGCATACTCAGATAAAACCTTGGCTCTGATACCAGTTTGTTGGGAAAACGCGGACAAACACAAAAGTATATATGGTAAAAGTAATGAAATAAAATGGGAAAATAACGACACCAAGAATTTTACGTGGAAACCCTTCTGAATAAGGGAAAAAACCACGGAACAAGAGGAGCAACTGATATTACTATAGTAAGGAATTTTACACTGTGTAGTCACGAATACAACACTCAAAGTGACTACTACACACTCAAAAGGAACAACACTCTTTTGGTTTCCGTCTTACTAAATATCGCTCACACTCTATTTTTCTTCACAGACTATTTTTGTATAGTCTATGGATTACCTCACTTTGCTCTCAAAATGGTTTTTCACTCTAACTTGGTGTGTTCTACAAATGAGCAAGAATGCTCTATTTATAGAAGGATAAAACCATGCCTATGTCACTAATGACATATGTAAACATAGCAAAGTCAAGAATGGTTGCAAATCTTACCAATTTGCCAACTACCAAATCTTTCAAAGTCAAGAATGGTTGCAAATCTTACCAATTTGCCAACTACCAAATATTTTCTTTTCAACTCCAATTACTATTCCTTTTTAACAATTGCTTGTACCAATTGAATAGCTAAAGTTGACAAAAACAATGGGATGGATTCAACACATTGCTGCTTAATATGTATTTTTAGCAGCAATTATCATTTTTTATGCATGTCTTTAAATGTTTTAGCGACATTGATTCGAATGACACTTAATTAATACCGATAAATATTATAATACTCTATATTAATATCAATATTTATTGTCGTAACTAACTTATCTCAAGATTTTGGACTGCGTTCCTCGAAAAAGACTTGAGTGGCTTACTTAGGGAAAAAGGTGATCTCAATAGAAATTAATAAAATAAAATTTCATATCCTATATATGGATCTCCTAGCATTTGAAAAGATTATTAGATTTTTAAGTGATTTGTGCTTTATACGTGTGAAATGGATATGCAATTTAAAGAAAGATTAGTAAATTATTTACTTTCTCCATTTTAATTTAGAGATATAATTTGACTCGTCATAAAATCTAAGAAATTTTAGAATATTTTGTAATGTTTTAATGTTTTTTAAATATAGATGCATTTTTAAATAAAAAAGTATATTTTTATCGTTTTTATCAAACAGATGGGACTCAACACGAGTAAAATTCATAACATAATAAAATATTTATCAAATAAAAAATATATTTTTTGTTTACTAAAACAAAAAAAGTCCAATAAATTAGCCAATGTTCTTATAAAAAAAAAGAATTACTAGTACTCGAAGCGGAGAAGCAAGAAAATGGTGATGATTATGGGTGTGTTTAGTACGAAAGGAAAACATTTTCTATCTTTTTCATATTTGGTTGGAATAAAAGTTTTGGAAAATATTTTTCAAATCAATTCAACTTTTAAAAAAAATTAAGAAAAATGACTTCACTTCAGAAGTTAAGAAAAACTTTTCCAAAACTGTCATCCAACTTCAAATTACATTATTTTTTGAAAAATATCAATCTCTAAAAAATTAAGTTTGTTTTTAAAAAAATATTTGACTTCAAATTTAATTTTTTTCACCCCTACCAGCGCACTCCCCACCCAACCCACCTCACCTCCCAAAATAAATTTTCAGTTTGTTTTTAAAATTTATTTTCAATTTCAATTTCAATTTTTTTTTTTGACCCCTAGCCTCCCCCACCTTCCACCCCCACAACCCCCCCCCCCCACTCAAAACATATTTGTTTTTAAAAAATATTTTTCAACTTCAAATTTTTATTATTTCACCCATACCCCTCCTCCCCTAACTCCCCCCCCACCCCCGCGAAAAAAATAATTTAAGTTTATTTTTTAAAATATATTTCGATATCAATTTTTTATTTTCCCACTCCTACCTTGACCCCCGCCACCTAACACCCATCCCACCTCCCAAAATAAATTTTCATTTAAAAATAATAATTTCAACATCAAATTTTATTTTTTTCACTCCTACCACGCCTACCAGCCCCCCAACCTCACCAATTCAATAATTATTTTCTACTCTAATAAAAATAAAAGATTTTTCATTTATAAATTAAACAAGATTAGTTTCTGCTCACCAACCAAATACGAGAAAAATAATCATCAATATACTTATATTCCAGATAAACATTTTCCACATTTTTCCTTCCTACAAAACACACCCTATATAAAGAAAAAAATGCAAAGAAATGAACTTACGCAAAAAGAGGCACAACTCTCATTTTGCAAAGTAAAAAAAATATTCATCAATATTTTTGTAATAACTTTTGTTATGTCTAATCAATTCTCATATTAAATAAAAGAAGAGAAAAGACATAAAGACACCATCGAAGTTGTCCCATATTTGTATAAAGACACCTAAACTTTTAAAGTGTCCTATCACCCCACCAAAAATACTATATATCATTGTAAATTGGCCATCTTTACCCATTCCATCGTCTATGTAATGCCAGTGTTGATCACTCTCTAGGTAACCCGACCCGACCCTTTTTTTAAAAGAAAATTCGTGAACTCCTTTTCATTTTTTTTCTCAACTTTTCCCTAAAATCAAACGAAATACACAGTGTTGCTGTTGACGATAGTGTTGTTGTTGAAAATCTAGTTGTTGATAATTGTTGATCGTTGTTTATGTGTATTTGTGAAGATTCTTGGAGATGAAGGTCTAACAGGTTAGGGTTCTAAAATCTTCACTTTTTTTCTATTATTCTGATTTTATGGATTATTATAGTGTAGAAGTTTTAGAATCGACCTCCTACAGTTGCCATTGTTAGGATATTTTTGAGTATGTTGGGTAATCAACTTAGTTAGTGTAAGGTATTGTGTTATTGACTTAGTGCAACTGTTATTGATTAGGGTTTTGTGATTGCGTTTTAGGTTAGGGTTAGATGTTATCCACTTAGATCGAATCTTATTATTTGTCTCTTATACATTTCTAGACTTCAACTTGTACACTATCAACTTATATTGTTAGTGTTTTTGTTCTGTTAGTACTGTTAAAGCTAAATGTTAGTGCTTTTTTCTACTTTTGTTTGTTAGTGTTTTTGCTGTTGTTGTTTGTTAGTGATTATGTTTGTTGTATACAACTTGTTAGAGTTAGTTATTGAAATTGTGTTTGAATTGTGTTTGTTGTTGATACATGATTTTTCAGGATGACTTTTACACTAATAACTTTAAGATGGTATCATGGGGGGAAATTGAATTTGGTCCACCACCTAAATATATTAGGGGGCATGTGACATAATTCCTAGATGTAGATGTTGATAGGATATCTTATTTTGAGTTGAGGGACTGCATAAAGAAACTAGGATATACAATAGATTGTGATTTTTTCATCAAGTGGGATGGGTTATTGGTCCTTGTTGATAATGATAAGGTTATATTTGACCTTTTCAATATGATAAATGATGGGGATACAGTGGAGGTGTATGTTTGTCATGGGGTTAGTGAATATAATCAGGATCCATTTGAATTGGAGTTTGTCCCTCATGTGACTGAAAGTGGGGTAGGTGAGGCATATTTTAATGAGACTTCTAACCCTAATAATCAGCCTCCTACTTCTACTTTTCCTTCCATCCCTACAACTGGTCCTTCTGAAACTTCCAGCACTCCATTTGAAGCTCAGTCTTCTACTGTGCCTCCACCATCTCATTCTATTATGCCTCCTCATTCATCTGATTATCCTATAATAGATAATGATCCAACTGATGATGAATTGGAAGATGAATCAGGATCTGAAGGGGATACTAGTGAAGATACTGAGGTTGATACTGATGTTCATGAAGAGTATGTAGATATAAGGGCAACCAAGAGGCATTTCAAAACGTCACAAAGGAGAAGTAGGGGAACTACTTCAGTTCATATTAATGTTAATAAGAACGGTCCAGATATAGGGTATGATGAGACAAATAATGGTATTAGGGAAAGTTGGAGTACTAGGGTATGATGCGACAAATAAGGAGTTAGACAAATATTAAGGATTAATCCAGGTAGTACTAGTGTAGTGAAGGTTGGAGAAGATTCTGAAGTTGGGCAGAAAATTTTTGAAGGATTTTATGTTTGATTTAATGCTTTAAAGAAAGCATTTTTTGGAGGTTCTAGGAGGTTTATTGGTTTTGATGGATGTTTTCTCAAAGGTGTGTGTAAAGGCCAGTTGTTGGTGGCAGTTTGTAGAGATGGAAACAACCAAATGCTCCCTATTGCTTGGGCAGTTGTTCAGGTTGAGAATCAGTATACCTGGACATGGTTTCTTGAACTAGTGAAGAATGATCTTGAACTTAGAGAAGGACATCAATTATCCATCATTTGTGATATGCAAAAGGTAATTACTGATATACATCTTACTATTTTATTGTTGTTGAGTTTTGCACTTTAATTTATTCTTTTTCTATTATGTTGGTTTGTTAGGGACTAGAAATTATTGTGGATACTTTATTGCCACTTGTTGAACATAGGAAATGTGCAACACATGTTCTTGCAAATTGGTCAAAAAATTGAGAAGGAGTTGAAAGAAGAAGAGTGTTTTTGAGGATTGCTAAATCCACATTTGAAGCTGAGATGATGGACAATATAGAGACACTGAGGAAATTAGGACAAGAAGGTTTGGATAATCTTTTATGGTACAATTTGAATACATGGTGCAAGAAGTATTTTGAAGAATATAGCAAATGTGATTTTGTGGACAACAATATAGCAGAAAGCTTTAATGCTTGGATAGTGTCTGTAAGGTATAAAACCATCATTACAATGCTTGAGGAGATAAGGGTTAAGATGATGAAAAGAATTGGTGATTTTGAGAGAGTTCTCAAACACTTGGATCACTGATATATCTCTTATGTCTTTGAAGATTTTGTAAGAAAACATTCAAAAGTCTATGCAATGTAACTTGACATGGAATGGAGAAAGAGGTTTTGAGATTAAACACCATGGATTTACACACACTGTGGACATTGTAAATAGGAGGTGTAGTTGCAGATCCTGGAAGCTCAGGGGAATTCCTTGACCTCATGGTTTTGCTTCCCTTCATTACAAAAACTTGGAACCAATCCATTATGTGGCTAGTTGTTATAGTAAGGAAACCTACCTCAGCACATATGCCCATTTTGTTCAGCCAATGAATAACATGAAAATGTATTCAACCTCAAATAATCCAATTGTAAAGCCACCGAAGATCAGAAAGTTGCCTAGAAGACCAAGTAAGGTTAGAAGAAAGGAAGCAGATGAAAGAAGAAAAACTGGAAAGTTGAGCAAAAGAGGTGTTGTAATGACTTGTAGAAAATGTGGCACACAAGGACACAAAAAAAGAGGATGTCCTACAAGAAACCAAGCTGGTCCAAGTCAATCAACGGAACCATGTTCTCAGGCAAGAAGTACTGGTCCAAGTCAGTCATCTGAACCATCTTCTCAGACACAGGTACTTTTATTTGTTACTCTCAAATGTATGTTAGGTATATTTAACACGGTATGGATGTATTCCCAGAATTCAACAAGTTCTTCTAGTATAAACTTAGGAGCCAGAAACAAATAAAGATTCTTAAATACAAAACCTAACAAAATAGAATATAAAAAGAGAAGGAAGAAGTTTATGTTACTTTCAATTTTTCCATACAATTACCATATTCAAGAGTTGCAAACGGCACAATTAACAATTAATGGAGGAGTGATTAGGATAATGAAAAGATATAAGGAAATTAGAGAATGGTAACGGACAATTTATTGTTATTTATGGAGGGGAAATATTTAAGACATAAATAATAATATCTTCCAAATATGATAGGATATAAAATAATTCTTTTGAGATACATAATATTTTTCGAACAATAAGAGACACTAACTTCTACCAAATTATTTTCAGTTACAATCTTTCATTGACTTTTTCTTTATGAACTTTATTGGCGCGTATTTTTATTGATTCTCCTTATATCTTTATTTTCTATTGGGTACATATCAAATAAGACATACTCAACTCAATCAATGTTTCTATTCAGTATCTCTATTTTCTACAGGGTACATATCCAACGAGGCATACTCAACTCAATTAGTGCTTCTACTTAGTGCAGATGAACCGAAATAAATATTGTAACAGTTTTGATATTGTTGGGCCCGGGCAAAGCCCGGACTAACCTTACCGGTAATAAAATAAGACGTGCAAAACAAAGAATAAAAAGAAGAGGAAATTTTTTCTAATAAAACTAATAACAAATCTCATAAAATTTTATCTCCAATTTTAAGTCTAACTAAAAACAAAACGATCCTAATTCGTACAATTAGATTTACATATACATATTCTACTCATAATAACATAAAAATCAGATGGATGCTAAAGAAGAAAATAAAAAAATTACTGACGTTGCAAAATTCAAATTTATAAATGTCCATCTCTTAACTTTACATTATTTTGTCTGAATGATTACGCGCTTCATATTTTTTATTAATGGACTTACATTAATAAAATCACTCAATTACAAATATGAGTATAATAAACCAAAGAAGAGTGGTGATATGTTTTATTTAAGTTATAATAATAATATATCCAAAAATCAAATTTTAAAATTAGTTTAAGTCATATATAGTCAATAAATTGACTATGTTACAATCACGGGGCTCGAGGGTATTTAATACCTTTCACTCAATCAATAAAGTTTCTTACCTAAACTTTTAGTTAACAGACCAATAATATAAAGAGTCAAGTTTTCTTTTAATTATGAATTTAAATAAGGTTACTTGAAATATCAAAACTAAATTTCAAATGATGACTTTGAATAATAAAATAATCTCTTTTTAAAGTGTAACTTTAATTGGAACAACTCTTTCATCAAACATAATTTTAAGAAAAATAGGGGTTTTGTTAGGGTTTAGCCGTCGGGGGGGTTTCATTACTATGGTTTTATCCAACACATCCAAAATGTTAAAAGTTATTTTGACTTAAAATTACATATAATAAAATAATCTAGATGGGCAAAATATGTTTTTCCTATTCCTTAGATAAATTGTTTTACTAGAGAAAAATATTTTTTAACCAATTAAATATGAAAAAGTTTTTTTTAAAAAAATTACATCGTACAAATTAGTTAAAAAATAGTCAGTTCCTTAATAAAGAAGAAATATATAATTCACATTTTTTTAAAAAAAAAAGCAAAGACGAGTCATAATTTATTTTCCAAAGCGAGTGGTGCAGTTAATTTTTATTCAAATTAATTATTTGTTCTCCTTTTTAATCAAGAGGGTTGTAAGAGTAAAGCAAAATAAGACAAGAAATATAAAAGATGAATGCAATAGAAATTGGGAGATAAGAGATGAGAGTTTTTCTAATTATTCCAAGTCTTCAAGTGTATACAATCTTAATCCTTATACATATATTTATACTGTAACCTATAGACGTACAAAAAGTTAGTCATACACATGAGATTGACGTGAATATAATAGTGGTGGTTATAAAAGTGAAAGGTTACGAAATAATGGTTATAAAGTTGGAGGTTATGATTATCTTCATACTGGAGGAAGTAATTGAGATAATGGGTTAGAGTAACTTCTTGGTTTAGTGGACATACACAATATGATATTTTATAACACTCTCTCTTGAATGTCCATAGATAATACGTCACGTTACAACCTTAATAGGAAAAACCAATGTGGGAAAAACTCCTAGTGAAGAAAAACGAGTACATATATCTTTTAATGTGTTTTGAATTTTTCCTCGGAAAAATCCTTACCAAGAAAATTCAATTGGGATAAAATCATGATTAAGGAAAAGAGTACAGTGAGTAATTTTGTCCCCCAAATAAAAACTAGACTTGATATTTCGAAGACGATACATTTCAATATCATACCACAACTTCTCAAATATCAATGTTGACAGTCCTAAGTGATAAGTTACAAGATTATCACTTGAATGAACCTTTGAACGCCTGTCTCACCATTTTGTTGAAGATCATGTGTGAAAAACTTTTGGTGAAATATATTGTTTAATCTTCTTCGATTGTATCCTTCCTCCAGTTTAACTATACATCATTTTTGCATATGGTGGCTTAAATATATTCAAAAGAAAATCACATATTCTTTTAATATGCTAGATAATGATTCTGATCAAACACACTCCCGACTTTCGTTATACATCAATATTATTTATGCATGATTTGATTCTTTGAATGTAAAGATTTTGTTGTGCCCCATATATAAAGAAATATTTTATTTGAGATCGAGCTTTTTGTGGATCAAATAAATATTTTGCCTCTACATAGTTAAATTATTTCTTGCTCATAAATTGATCATTTCAATTTTATTGAAGCTCGCCGTTTCTTCGCAACAAAAATCACATCTTCTCTGCGTTGAGTCACTTTCTTTGTTAGTTTGTTGTCATAACTCAAATAATAATATTTCAATCCTTTGATATAACTTTCTTTATGTACATCAAATAATATCAACATTTGTAAAACCAACAATTTATAAGTGCACCATTTGCACTAATACATGACAATTTAAATCATTTTCATGATATCAAAAAGATTATGTGTTAAGCAGTTTAAAAGTTATTGGGTACTCAATCAAATTATATTAATACCTTTTAAATCGTTCGAGGATTTTCTTATAACCTTCATTGTCAAGTTAGACATGACAATCATCCATTATAAATATTCAAGTATGTCATCGATTGTCAGACTGAAATAAGTAAAATTGCATCCACCACTGAAAAATATATCTCGATTTGATAATGTCAGGACTTTTGTGAAAATACTCTATTCTCCAAGGCACTAACCGTGCTTTATATCTTACGGTTCTACTTTTGCACAATGATTCATTTTGTACCTTACTGACATATATTTGATCTATGAACTACAACTTCAAAAACATCATTTTCTAAGTGAAACAAAATATACTTGAATACTACATTTTATTTGGCCAATTATTTATATGTCCACATTATATGACAGATTTGAATTAAAGATTCTCATAACTATTTATAACACTGAGTGCTACTTCATATCAAAGATACAATCGATTATCATTTTAATTCGATTTTAATACAACATAACTTATCAAGATCTCTTCATTTTTCATCATTTTCAGAACTTTTTTTGAGGTTTTATGTAGTGTTATGTCTAAGTGCTTTTTTCAAAGCATTTACCTCATTATCATGACAATTTTGATAATTTGTTCCTCTCCTTTTTCAAGGAGTCTTACGTTTGGAACCGATTGGTCATTGCGCATTTGGCGTACCATAGACTATGTCCTTCAATGGATATTTGTTGGAGCATTTACAACTTTATTAAAATGTTAGGTCAGCAATTACATCTGGCATATTGTTTGCAATATTTTACAAATGACTTATCTCTTGAACTTCATATTCACATTTTTTTTGAACGAGAATCTAGATAATTTACCCCACATATAATATTTCGCTGCTAAACATATCTCCCCCTAATGTTAGAAGATCTAACATTTACCTCCAACCTCATTTGGGGATACATCGTTGTGTGTGGTGGAGCAATAAAATCATATGTGGGCACATCAAATTTATTATTCATACTTTGACATTATAATCATATTTATTTGACCCACCTCTACATCACTTCAAAAAGTCAAATGTACCAAAACTATTACTACTTTATAATCCTTTGTATTGACGGAGGATTCACAAAACTTTTCAAATTTGGGTTGCATCAACAATGATGTGCCTATTATCTTTTCAGACCACTTTGATGGGGTAACATCTCGCAACTAGATATGAATTTAAAATCTGAAAATACTTATTATTAGAAAGAATAAAAAATCAGGAAAAATTATCTAAGTTAGGTAAGTAAGTTTTGGTCATTTTTAAACGTCCGTAAATCCTAGCTCAGGATGAGTTAGAGTTGTTCCAGATATGGTTGGAAAGCCCTTATAACAATCTTTCAAACTCCACCGAGTTTACGCAGTTTTAATATCGTATAAGTGAGTTATGCCTTTCGAAAATTGTGTTGTTTGATTAAGGAAAGTTCAATCTGTATTTGGTAAGGGAAAAGTTATATTTTCCTTACCTATTTTAATTAATTCATTTTTAGGAATTAATTGAGGTAAAATAAGACTTTGTTCAATTTTAGAAAAAGATAATTCACGCTAAGGCTTGGAGAAGATAGAAAATAAGAAAAAAGATTAGAGAAATCAAGATCACCAAGAATGCTCAAGCTTTCGGTGTAGAATTTGTCACGAGAGGAGAGCACCCCCTAGTCATAACCGGCGTCTTTGTTCTCAAAGACACCTTCAACAAACCCTTAGCATATATCATTGCATTTCATAGGTAAATAGAACTTCGGAAAATATAAAAACTTTACATTGAAGTTCACATAAACTTCTCATATATCAAAATAGTATGCAATTGTTTCACACAAACCATCTAACATAAGAGTACAAGATTTGGGACATAGCGCTTACAATATTACAATATGTCTGTAAAGAGAATACAACATAGTCTTTACAAATTGATAAATAAAAAATTTCTTTAGACTAATCAAATAGTATGAACTAGAATAATAGGCTTCATCCTTGGACTTAAGGATTCACCTACTTGGGAATCTATCCAAGCTTCTTGAAATTGGACTTGAAACCCTTCAATGGCCTGAACTTACATTTGTCACATCCCGAAACCACACCCTAAAAGTTAGGGTCAATCTCGGATTGCAACGGAAGTACTTGACCTCTCAGAGGTCTTGTACAAGCTCTTTCCGTATCGTTCATCGCATATACATAATGAGAAGTAGCACGGATTTTAAAACTTTTCAGAAAACATTAGAATATTTTTAAAAACATCTATCATTAGAAATTATAGGAAATACTAAGTCTCAATCTCATCAAACTTAAGACACTAGAATACTTTTGGGACACGACCCATATTTCAAAATATAGAAATACTTAGTCTATTAAAATACTTTGAAAAGAAAACATAAAATACATTTGCCCTCGAATCAAATGAGGACATACTTCAACTTAATTTGAATGATGATACGATCTAAGTCTTTCTTCTCAAATGTTCCTCACTTACCAACAACTATAGAGATTAGTACAATCACATGTACTAAGTATGTCATAATGCATGAAAATCATGGAAATGGACATTTATTGGAAATGTGCATCTTTTCATTTTAAAAGCATATTATAATCATAAAAAAAACATTTAATAACTTGGAAACACATAAGATAACATTTAAGCAATTATTCATATATTTGAGGTAACATTATAGTAAGCTTAATTCACTGTACAGTGAATTTCTTCACTATTACAGTGAAATGTCTCTTCTTCCCTTTTAACACTTCCTAGCATGTAGTCTTCTCAATGAAAGCTGTCTAAGACTCACTTAAGCAAAACAAAGATAGACCGCCCATACATCTCTCTAGGCATACCTAAATGAGCCTTAAGACTACCTATAATAAGACACATACACACTTACAAGACACCAAACATATGAACATCAGATTTCCTCTACCAAAGGTGATTCTAAGTGTCACTTGAGTAAGTTTTGAAGTGACCTCCCATACAATCCCTTATACACACACTTAAGAGATCCTATTGACTACCTATTATAGAATCACTCACTTAACACAATAACATCTAGATAATATGACATTCTCTTTCTAAAGGCTATCAAAATACTTACTTAAGTAAATCAAGAAGATAACATCCATGATTGACCTCTTCAAGAATACCTAAGTAATCCTTAATACTGCCTAAGTTTACATCATGTATACATATTCAACTATTTTCGTTAACTAGAGTCATCCTAAAGACTTATCTAGGTAAGATATGAAGTGACCATTCTTATGCCTCCTTCACACCTTAACTAGACAACCATTAACTACTCTAGATAAGTACTTATTTATTTAACATACCTTCTTACTTAAGTCAGTATATTCATTAGTTCAATTAAGACTCATTTATCGCATAAAGGACATTCAAGTAATGGTCTTGGACAAGACCTAGGGACTCTAACTAACACCTTCAAAGCCTATTGAGAAATGTCGAAATAGTGTCCCATACCACCAATTAAACTTCATAGAACTCATCTAATGCTAGTAGGTATCCCATATGATGAGAATAGGCAATAACCGACATAGACCATGATAGCAAGACATGGAATCCGGAGTTCTATCCTACTCCGATGAGGGTGCTGTACTTCCCAATGGTAGAATTTAGACACATCCCTTGTAGGCACATGGTTAAGGAATATAAAGGGTGATCTTGTGATCTAATATCATCTTTAACTAGAACTACTCCCCTTACCGTACTCACTCGGTGCTAGAACATTGTTCTCATAGAGTAATTTACACTTAATGTTCATAGAAAGGGGTTCCATATGAAGTTCATAACCCAATCACATTTACCCTACCAAAGGAAGGTCCTAAGGATTGATATGATGTCGTTCCATCCTACCAACCTTAAGTATAACATTCCTTTACTTGAAGGATACCATTAGTATGGATTTCGACTTCAACATTCATAACCTTACCACTAGGTTCATGGTTTCACATAAAGAACCCTTTTAACTTCATTTAAGGTCTCATGTCATTTATACATAAAACATTAAGAGGATTTAGCATCCTAAGTCAAGACATCACATATTCACATTCATACATGCAACAAGTAAGGGACACAAGTCAACCAAGACAAGACACCACATACTTCACTTTAACACATATTAGATATCATTCTTTAAGCACATACAAATAATCATTATCATATTTATGTCACTTTGTACACTATTATATCATCATAAATATGACCATAATAGAGTCATATAGTCAAGTAGGAATAACCAAGCATCTACCCTAAGGCTATACACATAAAGACATAGTCATAGTCTAACATGATCACCTAAATAACATCAATAGAAGAACACATATACTTTCACGTTGCTGACCATGTCGGTATCTATTATCATAATTCACATAATAAACTACACAAATAATCACATTACTTCAAGTAGTTGCCGACAAGGCCATAATCATCATAATACATAAAGTAATGCTGACAAGGCCACATCAATTGCAAGTAAAGCACAGAACACCGGTACCATAAGTGTACCATACCAATCACAATATAATTGAAGTATAATCAACATAAAATAAAGGTAATTAAGTCATCATACCACCACTGCATCCTCAACACCTCAATGCAATGTTAAATCATTTAATTCAATACTATAAGGCCCTTAACCATGACCATGAACATCAATTCAATACAATTATAACTATAATTAATGAAACTAGGTTATTTAAACATAGATTTATCAATCTAATACAACCTATACATCAATTGAATAAAATTCTTACATCATTAGATAGCCCATAGAAAGCTACACTAGAATTCATAAACATTAAGTCAATATTAAGTAACCATAAAGTAGTAAGAAACTAGGGCTCATCAATTACATGGGTTCATAGGTTAATTGAGTTAAAATCATAAAATTAATAACAATTCAATCAATATTCAATGTTTAAAAACCTTTTATGCAACAACCCATGCATAGATTATGAAATTGGACAATTCATCTTTGAAAACATTAGAAAACATCTTTGAAAGTTGGGATCCTTGATGAATAGAGTTTCAAGGATTAAAAATCATACCTCAATGAATCTAATTATTTAATTTTATGAATAATGTCCACTGAATTCTGCAATCCAATCCCTTCCTTGAGTTTTGGCTCCAATGGAGTTCTAGAGAATTTCTTAGGGATTTTGAGTTTCGATTTTTGATGAATTAAATCTTCTTAGTGTTTTAGGCTTATAAACATATTTTAAATACCCAAAATACCCTTAATAAAATTCCAATACCTTATTTGGATGTGAGGCAAATCTACCAATTCACCCTTGAACGTATAGTGAGCTGCGCAGGAAGGCAGTCCACGTACGACTTGCCAAATGACGGCCCGTCCCTTGACCAACGGACCGGCCTGTTGATCCGTGGTTTGGGTATTGAGGTTACTTTTTGGTTTCATATACACCACACCTAAGTTCCAATCGATGAGACACCACCAACGGGGCGTCGACTGACCCACTGGGCGTCGATTTCCATCCTTTGGTAGGCTGTCTTGGGCACCATGTTTAGGTCCTTCCTCAAGGACCCTTTGATGGTCTTTGAGGATGTTTTCCCGGACGTTTCCAACCCAAACATGTTATTACATGAGTTTAGAACCTATCACATGAATTTAACCAAAACAAAACACATAAAACTTGATGAAACACGTATAGAGACACAAGGTCGTTTCAAGTCAACACTTTCAAACGTCATGGACGTTCTTGGACATTTGACCTCTTAACTTCAAGAAACTTGACATACTGCCTATATACGCCATAATAATTTATTTAATCACCTTATAACCTCATTAACCACACATAAACACATAAAACCACATATGAGACACATAGGTGACTTAGTCGTCAAATGTCTTAGTCGTCCCTTAACGTTTCACTTTCAAATCACCTAATTCTTAAACAGTGCCTCAATATCACATTATAGACCAATTTAGGACCTTATATAATCATGATTACCATGTTAGAATCTAGTTCATCTAATACATTTTCGGGATCTTACAACATTATTGTAGAAATATAATAAAATATGGATTAGTACAAACCATATGTACGAAGTATGGAAACACCTACAAGTAAAACATTTAGAAATATGCACAAAAGGACATTTTGTTTTGAAGCATGCTAAGTTAACTTAATAGCATTTATGCACATTCCAAGAGCATATACAAGTCCATAATACAACAACAATAAACCATATCCATATTCAAATTCAAGAGTACATCATAATAAAGTCATAATCAACATTTCATGTTTAGAGTACATTTCATTAATACATTACAAGACCTTACCTATAATCCCAATTCAATCCAACTAGTGCAATGTCTATGTGAAGCCTCATAACCCCACATAAACTAAGTAAACTAGAAAAGGGACCATAAGCATTGCCTTTACATCATATAACATCATAAATAGTGTATTCAATCTAATATATGGAAATCTAGACCAACAACATGTATATCAAGTGAATGCAACATCATATGAGACCAATTTTATTTAAAATCAATATTATGCATTTCATTTATAACATATGTATATAAAGAAATCACCTCTAGGAGTTCCCTCAAGGTCCACATGTGCAATGTATAGGTAAAGTTTCATACCCTTACCTACACTAGTAAACTTCTCAAGTCATCCTAGTTATTCTTCATCTTTTCACTTTCATTCATTCCTATTACTTTCGAAAAAATTTGTTATAACCAACAATAGACCATGTGAGCTAAACATGGAATCCGTTGTTATCCCCTCACAACGTAAGGAGCGTATCCTACTTGAAAAATAAGGAAGTATACATCATAATACTGTCTGTGTGGCTCCACTAGCTTGGTTTCCTATAAGGCACATAGTTAAGGAACTAGGATATTGTTGCTAGAATCTTTCTTTATACTAATTCGCATTGTAGTTTCCATTTCATGAGACATTTAGTGAACCTACCTTTATCATTAGAAGGGACACCTCTCATTGTCAAGTTCACGCGGTTCTAAGCTAAATATTCCCTTTTGGAAGTATCTTAGAGTCTTTCTTAACATTAGTTTATATCATAGGTCTTAGGAGTCTAGCCCCTCATATATCATATGCATAGCTCTTAGGTTCTAGAATGAGAAAGTCCTTTCATCACAACCCAATATTATGTGAGAACATTATATCATAACATAGTAACAAGATGCACATAGTATACACCTCCAATCAATCACAATAATACACCTATCATCATCTCACAATTAATCACATTTATATCATGCTATCACATTTATAATCTCATCGCCTATTTTTTTTTTATCATACTCACATATTCATACTTTAATTGAACAACAACATAAAGAATATACCGACATTATTCAAGTAAAGTATTCATGATCTTGAAAGTCTTACCAATAGTTTCCAAGAATCTCATACAAGACTTCACCCTCAATTCAATGATATTTAACAAACAATTTAATCACCATCATTATATATTAGTAAACTATACAGGAATACACACAATTACATATCCCTCAATCATAAACAAACCTAAATGACAAGTTAGATTTAGGAGAAGAAGAGTATTCATGGACCTTTTTAGGGAACTAGGTCAAAGCCTAAAGTAGTTCATCAAATTAAACATTAACATGCATAATTCATCACCAACAATAAAATTAAAACTATACAATTTGAGTTAGAAAGAATACCCATGAAATTGGATGAAAACAAGCTTTTTGATAAACATTGAAATCAAATCTTGAAGAGCCTCTTGGGGAAAAGAGTCCTAAGAGTGAATAGCCTCCATACATTTAAAATCCTTGAAGAATGGTCAAGGAAAGTCTTGATATGAGCGCTAGATAAACTTGACCTTGTTCTACAATGGGGTCTTTGGAGTAGTGAGAGAAACTAGAGAGACGTGGGAACTATTGGGGTTTTGGGATTAATGAGGTGTTAGGATAGTTTAATGACTTAGGATACTTAAATAGTCCCAAAATAACTAATTATAAACTTCCATAATCATTAATTAATTTATTATTTAATTATCTAACCACCCCCACATAATCCGTGTGGAGGCAGTAAGACAGGGGTCCATTGATGATACCCCATCGAAGCTCCATTGTCCCAACCACAAACCGTACTTTTCAAACGTTGTTTCTGAAAGATGTTGTATTTTTTAGGCCATTGGGGAGGAGTCTAAGTACACACTCATGAGCACCATCAACGGGGCGTGAACCCATCGACGGCTCGTCATTCCCTTTGTGGTTGTACACTATTTTTTGAGAGCTTTTGGGGTCAAATGTTTGGGTCCTCTTCGAGAGCCCTTAGGGTGGTCCTTGGAGAATCTTACCCTGAAATTTTAACCCTAAGCATTTACTAAGGTGTACCTTAGGTCTTTTTACAAAGTTTTAACCTCACGACTCTTCAAACCCGTACAAATCCTAAAGACACACTAAGTCACTTTCACTAGTCTCTGGACATCGTGTCCATTCCTAACGTTTAGATTTTAACATATCCTAATCAGTTTTATTACCTTTATTTAGTATTGGAAACATTGTTTCAAAGCATTATACACTAGGTGAGACTCTCACCTAGGCCGTTGGATTTTCGAGGTTTAAAAATATCCCCTATTTGAGAAACATTCGTCTTCGAATGACACTTTAAACATTTTTTGGAACTTACGACTCAAGACTAGCATCCCAACTAACACATTACATGTAATAATGACTCATTGATCAAAGGAGGAAATATTCAATCCATTCTCCACACAACAAAGCACCACTTATAAGATAGAAATCATGACAACTACCAATTTTTCACACTTTTCACATTTTGCAATGAGGAATGCCCTTCTCCTTTCCATATGATTCCTCATATTCAACAAGAAGGAATACATAATTTTTCATAACTTCACACTTGAGAAATTTCGCAAGAAATATCACATAACTCAATTTACCAAACATGAAATCAAGTATTATCAAGTATAAAGACACATAAATCAATACATATATGTAACATGGATTTTTCATAAGATCATGCATAATGAAGGAAAAGCAAAGAAGTTTCAAAACACAATTATGAACCTTCGAAGCCAAAATTTAGGAGATGTTACTAAACTCAATCTTGACTCGATGAGGAAGGAAAAATATGAGGATATCAGGACATCATGTCGGCCTTAGCCTCCCAAGTAGCATTTTCCACTAGTTGGTTCTTCCAAAAACCTTTATAGAAGGCACTTCTTTATTCCCCCACCTCTTCACTTGTTTGTCTAAGATATCAATCGGGAACTCTTCATAGGAAAGGTTAGCATTGACTTATAAACCTTCTAGTGAAAGGATAGACAGAGGATCACCTATGCAATTTATGAGCATTGACACATGGAATGTCGGATAGACCGCAACCAACTCAATAGATAGTTTCAACTCATAGGCAACACTTCTGACGTGTTTCACAACCTCAAATGGCCTCACATACCGGGGACTAAGTTTCTTTTTTTTTTTACAAAAACTCATCACCCCATACATGGGCGATATCTTCAAATAGACCATGTCACCTACCATAAACTCAAGGTCCCTTTTTCTATTGTCGACACAAGATTTTTTCCGACTTTGATTCATCTTCAAACAATCTTTTATGAGTTGGACTTTCTCCACAACCTCATAGATTGCTTCGAGAACTATTATTGAAAACTCACCAACCTTAAACCACCCTATTGGAGATCCACTTCTTCTCCATAAAGAACCTCAAAGGGTGTCATGGCGATACTTGAATGATATCTTTGATGTAGGAAAATTCAATCAATTGTAGATGGTCGTCCTAATTACCCT
The DNA here is from genome assembly GCA_032847665.1 of Solanum chilense. NCBI lineage: Eukaryota > Viridiplantae > Streptophyta > Magnoliopsida > Solanales > Solanaceae > Solanum > Solanum chilense. The sequence continues at coordinate 1,715,671 of CM064964.1, forward strand.
TGAATTCAATGACACATGCCCTAAATATGTCCTCCAAGATTTGGTTGGTTCGTCTTCCAAACCATTCATTTGTGGATGAAATGCGGTACTAAGTTTCACCTTGGTACCTAAACCCCTTTGGAATGCCTTCCAAAATCTAGAAGTAAATCGGGTACCCCTATATGAGATAATAGACAAGGGAACCCCATAAAACTCACAATCTAATTAATATACAACCTAGCATAGTCATCCACCGAATAAGTAGCTTTGACGGGGATAAAATGGGCATATTTTGTCAAACTATCAACAATAAACCATATTGAATCATTTTGCCTTGGGGTACAAGGAAAACCCACAATGAAATCTATATTGATATCTTCTCATTCCCAAGTAGGGATATCTTTCTCTTTAGTTAACCCTTCTGGTCTGATGTTCGGCCTTGACTTGTTGACAATTAGGACATTTAACCACAAACTCTGCTATATCCTTCTTCAAACCGTTCAACCTATAAACCTCTTGTAGATCATGATACATTTTGGTGGCACCCGGATGAATGGAATATCGAGAACCATTAGCCTCTTACATAATTTCTCTCCTTAAGTCATCCACATATAGCACATACAATCTTCCTTGGAACCTAAACACAACATCCCCTGCTTGGGAGAATGACTCATTCGACTTACTAAGTACTGAATCCTTCAACTTCATCAACAGACGATCAAGATGTTTCTTAGACTTCACCTGAACCACTAAAAATTACTTAGAAATGATGGACCATTCAACCCCTTTTGGAGAATCTTTATGTCGAACACCTTACAAGGACAATCCGTGCACATCTTTCACTAACTCTTTCTTACCATCTTCAACATGAGCTACACTACCTGTAGTCATTTGACTCAAAACATCTGCAACCACAGTGGCTTGTTCGGGTGGTAAAGGACACTAATATCATAGTCCTTTAAGAGTTCTAACCATCATTTTTGTCGGAGACTTAACTCATTTTGAGTGATCACATATTGTAGACTCTTATGGTTTGTAGTACATCCACATGAACCCTATATAAATAGTGTCTCTTTATATTAAAAGAAAACACTATGGCCGTTGATTTTAGATCATGAGTTGGATAGTTATTCTCACGTACCTTGATTTTTATAGAGGCATATGCTACCACCTTAACATGTTGCATGAGGATAAAAGAAAAACCTACTTAAAAACATCACAATACACAACAAACCCTTTGGTACCCTCCGATAAGGTCAATACCGAAGCGGAGGTAATCTTATCCTTCAACTCTTCAAAACCTCTTTCATAAGCTTCTGACCACTCAAACATAACTTTATTTTGGGTTAAGTTTTTCAAAGGAGAAGAAATGGATTCAAACCCGTAAAAAAGCTCTTATAATACCCGGCTAAACCGATGAAATTTCGAATGACGGTTGTAGTTAAAGTTCTAGGCCAATTCTTAACCACCTCGGTTTTCATTGGATCGACCTCTATACCTTCACTTGAGACAATGTGACCAAGAAAATCAATCGATCTCAACCAAAATTCACACTTACTATATTTTGCAAAAAGTTGATGTTCTGTGAGGAGTTGCATTACTACCCTCAAATGACCCATGTGTTCATCCTCACTCTTAGAATATACCAAGATATCATCTATGAAGACAATTACAAATTAATTAAGATATATAATTTTGGAACACCCTATACATAAGGTCCATAAAAGCCACCGGGGAATTAGTTAGACCAAAATACATGACTAGGAACTCATAATGACCATACCTAGTTTAGAAATCCATTTTAGGAATGTCAACACCTCTCACCCTAAATTGATGATAACCTGACTCAAGTCAACTTTTGAAAAATAACACGCACCTTGGAGTTGATAAAAGATCACCAATTCTAGGAAGATGATATATTATTCTTTATAGGTGACCTTGTTCAATTGTCGTTAATCAATACACATTCTAAGATACCCATAATTCTTTTTCACAAATAATACCATAGCGCTCCATAGAGATATGCTTGGTTGTATAAAACCCTTATCTAGCAAGGCTTTGAGGTGAGCCTTTAATTTTTTTAACTCGACCGGAGCCATCTATTAAGGAGGAATTGATATGGGTTGATTATCCGTAATCAAGTCTATGCCGAAATCTATTTCCTGTTAAGGAGGAATTCCGAGTAAATCATCGGGGAAGACTTCTGCAAAATCCTTCACTACGGGGACCAACTCTAAAAGAAGGGGCCTCGAAATCAAGTTCTTTGACCCTCACCACATAATAGAGACATACCTTAGAAATCATCTTACAAGCTTTTAGACATGAAATGATTTGACCTCTATGAATTGAGTTTCCCCCCCCCCCTTCCATTCTAAAACAGATTCATTAGTAAAATTGAATTTAACTACCCTTGTTCTACAATTAGTTGAAGAAAACAAGAACGTAACAATCCATCCCCAATATGACATCAAAGTCCAACATATCAAGTTCTACCAAATCAACCAATGTAACAACTCCTATAAACTCTTTTAGCAACAACAAAGTGACCCACTATGGTAGAAATCGGAAAAGGTTTAACTAAGATATCAGGGAGCATATCAAACTTCATATCCACTAAAGCAGTCACAAAATATAAAGTGGCACCGGGATCTAGAAATGAATAAACATTAATTAAAAATACTTGCAACATACCGGTAACAACATTGGGAGAACCTTCTTGATTACCCCTAGACTTGAGAGCATAGAAGCGGTTCTTCTTAGGAGAAACGGAACTAATACCACTTGTTTGTGTTTGATTACTCTCATTTCCTTTATTCTTGTCCATAGGAAAATTGCTAACCATATTACCAATCTTCAACAGCCAAAACAATTATTCGTTCCCATTAGACATTTACCATCATGCTTCTTACCACATTTGGTACATTGTGGAACCCCACTTGGTGAAGCACCACATTTTCTAAATTGGGACCTAGTGTTAGACACCCTATCCTTACGAGCCTTTAGGACATTAGAAGGAACTTGGTTGGAGAATATCTTCTTATTCTTTGGTTTTTCTTGAATCTCAAATTTACCCTTAGAAGTATTCCAATCATAGGGGCCTTGCCCTCTTGACTTACCTATACTTCCTCTTAGCCTACTCTCCTCAAATTGTTGAGCATGGACAATCAAACGAGAAATGTCCATCTTGTCATGAAGTATTGCTGCACGACACTCTTCCATAAGATCATCGGACACACCCATCACAAAAAGGTTCATTTTATCTTTAATAATGGACACATAGGAAGTGGCATATGTAGACATCTTAGTGAATTTAAAAGAGTATTCTTGAACACTCATAATTCCTTAATGAAGGTTGATGAACTCTTCAAATTTGCCTCTTTTTTCTTCCTAGGGAAGAAGCTATCAAGAAATGTCCTCCTAAAGATTTCCCATCTTATGGGACCCTCTCTCAAAGCCCTATTGTCCTTCCATTGAGTGTACCATGTTTGAGCCACATCCTTGAGTTGGTAAGGAGCTAGCTCGACCTTCACATTTGAACTCACCCCCATAGCATACAAGATCTTATAAATCTCATCAAGAAAATCTTGGGGATCTTCATTCACCTTAGACCCAAAGAACATGGGAGGGTTCATCCATATGAAGTCCCTCAAACAAGAAGCCATGGTACTAGCTTTTTTATCCTCACGGGGTGCAACTTATCGGTTTTCTTGAGCCATCATAGCTTGATCTTAAGTAGTTACGGCTTTATCTTGAGTAGTCATGACTTGATCCAAGTTTAGGAAACTTGTCCTTATCACTCCATCCGTCATAGTCGGAGGATTTACCGAAGCTTGGCCACCTAGAGGAGCTAGTTCTTGAGAAGGATCTTGGTTGTCTTGGGGAGGAGCTCCTGCATTAGCAATCTCCTCCTCAATCCTCCTTGCGACTGTCCTTATAGTAGTCATAGCCAATAACCACAAGAAAAGGATTAGACGAAAGAACACATGGATTTAAAACTCTTGAGGCGCGACTTAAGAATACCAAAACAAGTGAGAATTTCTTAAGCATCATATAGCCTCTCAATCAAAAGTGTGGCGCCCTTCACAATTATGAACAAGACTCTACATAGACGTGGTTTTGTGTGACATCATTTATATTACTATTTAACTTGATACTCTCATACCAAGTTTGTCATGATCAAAAAACACCCCCTAGTCGTAATCGGCGTCTTCGTCTTCAAAGAGGTCTTTAACAAGCCCTTAGCATACATCATTGCATTACATAGGTAAATAAAAATATGAAAAATTTAAAAACATTACATTGAAGTTCACATAAAATTCTCATATATCAAAATAGTCTACAATTGTTTTACACAAAACATCTTACATAAGAATGTAATATTGGGAACATAGACCTTACAATATTACAATATGTCTCAGAAGAGAATACAACATAGTCTTTACAAGATAAGAAATAAAAAAATGTCTTTAGACAAATAAAATAGCATGAACTAGAATAATAGGTTTCGCCTTCTAACCTGAGGACTCACCAACTTGGGAATCTATCCAAGCTTCTTGAAAATTAGCCTTGAAACCTCTCAATGGCCCGAACCAACAATATTGTAAAAATATAAGAGAATATGGATTAGTACAAACCACATGTACTAAGTGTGGAAACATATGCAAGTAAAACATTTAGAAACATGCACAAAGGACATTTTGTGTAAAAGCATGCTAAGTTAACTTAAAATCCTTTATGCACATTCCAAGAACATATACATGTCCATAATAAAACAAAAATAAACCATATACATATTAATATTTAAGAGTACGTCATAATAATACCATAATCAACATTTCATGTTTAGAGTACATTTCATTAATTCATTACAAGACCTTACCAATAATCCCAATTTAAGCCAACTAGTGCAATTTCTATGTGAAGACTTAAAACCCCACGTAAACTAAGTAAACTAGCAAAGATACCATAAGCTTGCCTTTAAATAACATCATAACAAGTGTATTTAATCTCATACATGGCAATCTAGACCAACAACATGTATATCAAGTGAATGTAACTCCATATGAGACCAACTTTATTAAGAATAAACATTATGAATTTCATTCATAACATATAAATATAAAGAATCACTCTAGGAATTCCCTCAAGGTCCACATGTGATATGTATAGGTAAAGTATCATACCCTTACATACACTAGTACACCTCTCAAGTCATCCTAGTTATTGTGCATTTTTTTCACTTTCATTCATTCATTTTACTTTTGGAAAACTTCTCCATAACCAATAATAGACCATGTGATCTAAACACGAAATCCGTTGTTATCCCCTCTCACCGAAAAGAGAGCATCCTACTTGCCAAGGGAGAAAATACACATCATATTAGTGTCTAAGTGAATCCACTAGCTTGGTTTCCTATGGGGGCACATAGTTAAGGAACTAAAATATTGTTACTAGAATCTCTCTTTATGATAATTCACATTGTAAATCCCATCTCTTGAGACATTTGGTGAACCTACCTTCCTCATTGGAAGGGACACCTCTCATTGTCAAGTTCACACGGTGCTAAGCTTAATATTCCCTTTTTGAAGTATCTTAGAGTCTTTCTTAACATTAGTTTATATAATAGGTATTAGCATTCTAGCCCCTCATATATCGTATGAATAGTTATTAGGTTCTACAATGATAGAGTCCTTTCATTACAACTCAACATTATGTGAGAACATTACATCATATCATAGTAACAAGATACACATAGTAATCACCTCTAATACATCATAATAATATATCTATCATCATCTCATAATTCATCACTTCATATAATGTTATCACATTTATAATCTCATCACCTTTATACCATACTCACATGTTCATACTTTAATTGAACAACAACATCAAGAATAGACTAACATTATTGAAGTAAAGTATTCATGATCTTGAAAGTCTTACTAGTGGCTTCCAAGAATATATCCAAGAATTCACCCTTAATTTAATGATATTTAACAAACAATTCATTCACCATCATCATATAGTAGTAAACTATACAATAACACATTCAATTACATCTCCCTCAACCATAAACCAACCTAAATGAAAAGTTAGATTTATGACAAAAAGAGCATTCATGTGCCTTTTGGGGGAACTAGGTCAAATTCTAAAGTAGTTAATAAATACACACATAAACATGCATAATTCACCACTAACAATCAAATTAAGAATAAAAAATTCCAGTTAGAAAAAAGACCAACGAAATTGGATGAAAACAAGCTTTTTGATAAACATTGAAATCAAATCTTTGTAAAGTCTCTTGGGGAAAAGTGTCCCAAGAGTGAATAACCTCCATACATTGAGAATCCTTGAAGAATGGGGAAGCAAAGTCTTGATCTTGTAACCATAGAGAAACTTGACCTTGTTCTTCAATGTGGGTCTTTGGAGTAGTGAGAGAAACTAAAGAGAAGAGGGAGCTATTTGGTTTTGGGATTTATGAGGTGTTAGGTTAGTTTAATGACTTAGGATATTTAGATAGTCCCAAACTAAATAATTATAACCGTCCCTAATCATTAATTAATTTTTTAGTTACCTAACTACCCCAACTTAAGCCATGTGGAGCCAGTGAGACAGGGGTCCTTCGATGCCCCGTCGTCCAACCCACAGACCGTATTGGTGAAATGTGGTTTGGTACAGAGGCTGCTTTTTGGAGTCCATGGAGGAGGATTTTAATTATAGAATCAAGAGCACCATCGACGGGGCGTGCGCCCATCGATGGCTTGTCGATCCCCTCGTGGTTGCACACTATTTTTTTTACAGCTTTTAGGGTCAAATATGTGGGTCCTCCTAGAGGTCCCTTAGAGTGATGCTTGGGGAGTCTTACCTGAATGTTTTGACCCTAAACATTCACTATGTTTTACCCTAGATCTTTTTACAAAGTTTGACCCTTATATGACTCTTCAAAAATGTATATATCCTGAAGGTACACTAAGTTACTTTCACTAGTCTCCGGACGTCGTGGTCGTTCCTTGATGTTTAGGCTTTAACACTTCCTAATAAAATTAACTACCTTCATTTAGAACTGGAAAAATTGTTTTAAAGCATTAGACACTAGGTAAGACTCTAGCTTAGGTCCTTGTATTTTCGAGGTATAACAAAATTCATCGGGGTAATCCCTAAAAAGGTATGCGAGATCACATAGTGTTGGTTAATTCAACCACACGCCAATACTGTTCAAATTCAGTGAATATAACTTAGATTAATGTTAAGAAATTGATTTCTTGAAGAACATTGTTGAAGTTTTCATTGAATTCTTGATGGTTGTGTTGTTGAAGTTTCTTGATGGTTTGATTCATGTTTCGGGGTGTAACTTTGGGTTGAATCTTGCATATTGATAGTAGTAATGATCCTAAAAGTTTGGGGGTAAGAACCATGGAATTTTAGAGTGTTCAGAGATGAAAAATAGATGAGAAACGTCGAGAACACCTGGGTAAGGGAGTTTGGGAACTACGCCTCTCAGAGCCCCACATGACAGAATCTGTTACTAGGGACTTGGGGCGTCGTGCCAACCAAAGCGCCCCATCCAACTCTCTGGGTTTTGAGGGTTGGCGCCCCATGCCTTTCAAAGCGCTAGGGACATTAGTTTTCCCGTTCTTTCCCCTCCCTTTGGCACTACTTTCTAAGTAATGCACCCATGTTTCTTAGTTGATTTTAACACTCTAAGGTACATCCAAACATCATTAAATCATCTATAAACATGAGATCATGAAGTTTGAATCCATAATACATTTTAAGGAAAGTTGATATCAAAGTGAAAGAAGTTAAGAGTCAAGTCTAGAAGCTAAGAAGTAAGTCAAAGAAGAGTTCTTAAGAGTTTTCAAGAGTCCTTAGCAATGTTTTAACTTTGTTTTTAAGACTTAAGAGTTGAGTTCATTAAAGAGTAAAGTTAAAATTCTTTCTTCAAAGAATTATATGGGGACTATGTATTACCAAAGATGTTTAAAATAAATGTTTTCACATTGAAACAAGATCGAAAATTGAGATTTCCAAAGAGCCTCCGAGCTAGTTTTAAGAAAAGAATAATAGCTTTTTAAAAAGAAGCAAGTGGGGAAACTGAGATTTCCAAGATAGCCTTTGATCTAAGTTTTGAACACTAATCTCAACTCAAATAAGAAGTATGTTTTAAAAATATTAATTATATTCTGGGAGTAGTATTGATCACCGAATTAGGGACGAGCATGAGTTCAGATAACTCACATCTCCTAAAAACCATGTATCCATAATAGGTAGAATAGGGTCATACTTTTTAGATGAAGCTTTTTCAAAGTAGACTAGTGGATCCATTAGGCAATTTAGTTCTTATACCATTGGACGGGTATAGGATGTGTTTGCATCGTGAGTTACATCTTTGTATCATCACAATAGCTCTTATGTGATGGTTGTCAGTTAGAGAAGCTCCCAGTGAAGTTATTGTATTTTACATGCACAGTTTATATGTATTTTTACATACATCTAAGATTCAATTTTATTTTTGCATGAACACAGAGTTTATATCATGTTTTTGAACAACTTTCTTTATATTGCACTTACTTTTAAATTGCTTTCTATTGAAATTAGTCCAGTGTGTTGAGTTAAGTTGAGCCATGTAAGTTCTTCAGATTTCCCAATCAAGCCTATGTTGTTTAGCATTCCTAGTTGCATACTCGTACATTCAATGTACTAATGTCAAATGACCTGCATCATACTATGATATAAATACAGGTAACGAGGATCAACATTCACCACACCTTTGATCGAGTTGAGCACTGCAGAGTCTGTTGGTGAACCTTCTTGTATTCTGGAGGACTCTTTTATTTTCTTTCCAATTTAGTTCATTAGGATGTTGTGGGGTTTGTCCCAACATCCATCTTAGTTTAGAAGCTTCATAGACAGTTTGTAGTTCAATAGTCGTTGCATTATTATTCATACGTTAAAGACTTGGGTTGCCACTTTTGGCCAATTTGAATATTAAGTCTTTAAAACTTTCTAAGTTATTTTATTATTTAATTCTGTTAAGTTCATTGATCACTATAGATATGCATATTGTCTTCTGGTTAGTTAAGTTAGTTGGGCCAAAGGTTTGCTTGGGGCCAACAATGGTCTACGGGACCCGTCTCGTCCAGGATGTTGGCTCGGAACGTGACAGATGGATAAACTTATCTTCATATTTGTTGGACAATCTTAAGAAACATAATGTTCTTCTTTTTTATTTCTACAATGATGATCATTAACATTTTACTACACTCATATTGATACATTCAACCACTTCTCTTTTCAGAAATATCATACCCTATTACCACATTCAAATAAGAGAATGAAACAAATCAGTTGGGCAGATTTCATGATTTTTAGTCAAAAATATATTATTTTGCCTTAATCATCATCATATTATCACTATAGTGCATTAGGGCTTAAACTCAATGTCTTATCTATATAAAGAAGCTTTAGTCCACATCAATGAACTTGAACCCAACATATTATTATCATGATGCATCGAGACTCTAACTCTCTTCTTACCCACTTGGTGAGATGAAACTTGAATTCTTCGTCTTACCCTCAATCATTGTCTTAATAAAACTAATGCGTTACCAAAAAGTAAATATCAAAAACCATAAATATATTTTGAATTTTACTTAAAGTATAAGAAGAATGAACAAAATATATTAATTATAACATTATGTTGGAATCATATAAAAGTCCCAAGTTAAAATAAATTAAAACCTTTTAACATTCCTTCTCAATATTGTTACAAAGATTAACATAATTTACTTAAATTTTAAAAAACCCACAAAACAACCTTTGCTAGTACAAATAATATATGATAACTCAACAAGTGAATGCTTAGATAAAGAAAAATAAAGAGGTGCAAAAATAATCAATAATAATAATCCATTCAATGTATATGCCTCAAAACCAACAAATTATTTTTATATGTTATTAATTTGCAAAACTATACTTTTTAAATATATAAGTGTTCAAATTACAAGTTTGATAAAAAAAAATTGTTGGACTCATATAATTTTGAGATGGTAAGAAAATTAATGATGTGTAATCAAAAGTAAAATATAAAATAAATTTTATAGTCATTACGTTATTTCCAAGAAAAAAGTAGACAATTATTTTTATCTTCTTTATATTTTCTTTGCTTGAATCTTCAATAGTAGAACAATTATGTTGATAACGTGTTGTAAAACTAAAATAAAATAAGACAAGAAATATAGAAGATGAAAGCAATAGAAATAGGTAGACAAGAGATGAGAGTTTTTTTTATTATTCCAAATCTTCAAGTGTATGCAATATGAACCTTTATACCTCTATTTATAGTGTAAAATAGAGGCAAACAAAAGGTTCGTCATAAACATGACATTAACATGAATATAATGGAGGAAGTTCTGAAAGTGAAAGATATGAGAATAATGGTTATAAAGTTGTAGGTTATGAAGATTATGATTATCTTCATAATGGAGGAAAGTAATTGAGATAATGGGTGAGAATAACTTTTTGGTGTAGTGGACATCTATAATACAATATTTTATGTCAAAGAAAAAAACTTTTTGGTGTAGTGAACATCCACAATACAATATTTTATGACAAAGAAAAAGTATTTTGGTATTGGTGGATTTTATAATAGGTAGTTTTTCCTTTGAACACCTAGGAGCTTAGCACATAGAATAAATGGTTGACTTTCCTATTCTACAATAACTCTAAGAGGATGCTAGCTTCTTCTATTATGATTTTTTGGAATAACTAATATAACATGAGTAATTTTATTTATAATATAAATAACTTTAGTATGATTTTCATATATTATTTTACTTTACTACTATTTAAGAAAAAAGAATGTACATAACAGAACTCAACGTTAACAGTTTCTTTATAATGAGGTACTTAATTAGCATACTGATCATTTAAGCTATATATATACATTTCATGTGACATGTGGGTATTGGACCTTCCTAACAACTTTTCTTTAAGTTTCTGATTTACTCATTCATAGTTTTTGGAGCCCAAATATCAATCCTGCATTAGTTCTTATAAAATAAAATTATGTAATTTTATGTAAATTTAGTTATTTATGTTATAGTTTGTTCCATTTTTTATCTTACATAAAATAATATATAATTTTTTATAACTTATACATACATTAATTGTAAGTGTTTCTACATTTTACTTTATCAAAAAAAATCATATTAAATAATTAAGTACTACTCATGAATTAGGTCTAATAAATATCCCTAATAGTTTAAATTAAAATCTTTATTTTAATTGTCTACTTCGCATCCCGATTCAAAAGTTGGTTCTCGCATAGGGTGTGAGTTGTCATGGTCGGGTCCTGATTAATTCGGAATTCAAATATTGATTCGAGTGTCGGACTCAAATTTTCTGGATTTGTCGATTGTGTCCAAGTTAGAGTGTCGTGATTAGGTCTTAGATCAGATATTAATTTCAGTTCAAATGTGTGGTTTCAAGTTATTAGTGAGGTCCTGAGTCAGATCTCAGTGTCAAATTTTTGATCGATCATCGAGGTTGTGTCCTAGATCGGTTACATGAGTTTGATTTTAATATAATAAATTAATTTTCGAAAAGTATTTGCTACTCTCTAGTAAAAACTAAAAGACATTTTCCGAAAAATATTTTTCATACACCAATAAAACAGTAAAAAATATTTTCTACTCACCAACCAAATATGAATAAATAAATATATAATCCATATATTATTTTCGAAAAAACGTTCTCTAGAAAAATATTTTTCACAAAATATCATTTTCCTTGGTACCAAAACACGCATGGAGAATACTAGTTTTCAAAGCTAAAACAGCTTTTAATACGAAAAGAAAACACAATTTATGTCTCCTCCGGTTGCATTTGTGTGCTTCTTATATAAAAATTGGGGTCATGACAACACGCAATCTTTTTTTCCCATTGAATTACTTTTATACTATAATTATCTATTCCCATTTTACAAGTAGAGTCATCATTTAATTATATTATTTTTTTAGAGAAAAGACATAAAGACATCATCGAAGTTGTCCCATATTTGCATAAAGACACCTAGACTTTTAAAGTGTCCTATCACCCCACTAAACAACTATATATCGTTATAAATTGATCATTTTACCCATTAACTCATCTGGGTTGTTTACACGCACGTTAGGCGCGTCATGGGCCATTTTTCATTTTTATTTACCAGTTTAAAACAACATGATGTCATTTTCTTTCTTTAATATTAATTATTTGATCAATTTTTGTATTTTCCCAATTTAAACTCAAAAATAGCCGTTGGTAGCCTAAAATTTTGATTTCCATGGCAAGAACAATATCGGTGTTCTCTTTTTGACGACTTCATCATCTTCCCCAAGAAAATAAGGTAGGAATTCGTCTTTTCTCTTTTAATTTTCAGTAGAAACGTTAATTTGAAGTTTTTTATGGTTGAATTTCTTCTCAATTTTGTGATTAGTTTTTTTTATTGAAAATGTCAAATGCAATGTTGAATCGTATTTGTAATGATGAGAATGATCCGATGTTGCGAGTGAAATTGCGATGCAAACATGGTGACTTACTATCAATCCCAACTTCATGGTCGGAGCATAACCCAACTCGAAGATTTTGGTCTTGTCCACGCTATCGTGTATGTTTACTAATTCTTTTATGGAGATCTTTTGTTTATGTATTTTTCTTTAATTTGTGCTTTGCGTATTTTAGGAGGATGCGTGCAAATTCTTTAAATGGAGGGATCAATAAGAAGTTGATATACTATCCAAGTACGTTATTTCGAGATTAGCAAAGAGAATTAAGGAGTTGGAAGAAGTATTGACATCTTATGAAAGCCGTGTTGAAAGTAACCAAGTCATGATGAAGGAGAAAAAAAAGGGCAAATGTTGTAACTTGAAGCTAATCGTCTTGATCATTATATTGTGTGTTTTCTATGTTTAAGTCTAACCAAGAATGTGAAGGATGGAACTTGTAGGTGTGTGCAACCAAAATTGTCATAGACATGTTTAGTTACTTTTAAATTTTTTGAAGTAGGTGTGTGTACCTAGAAGCTAATTGTCTTGATCTTGCTAGTTGTAGGTCTGTCTAACTTCAAGGATAGAATTTGTTGAACGTTCAAGTTGTTTGGATAACCTTTTCATCCCTCATTCTTTCCAGGTTGCTACTGGTAATAGTTGTCTTCCCCTTCCATTTGAATCCACGTACTGGTGTGTAGCCAATATCACCAGTGACAACATTAGCCCTCTTTGTAACTTTTGTACTAGTATTGATGACTCTTCTACTTGGCAATACAGGCTGCTTAGTCAAATAAATACACACTCAAATATTAGACAATTAGGTTTGCAATGACAATTGTAAACTTGCATTGATAGTTGTAAACTTACATTGAGAGTTGTAAATCCATCTTCAGCTTGGTATATGCCAACACCTACCATTCTTGGCCTTTTAAAAGGTCTTGTTTGTCCTCCACTAGTGTCCTCATGTTCTACTGGTCTCTTCCCTCTTCGTAGGCCTCCTCCACTGCAGTTTGCTTCAGAACTAGTTTGACTATGTTGAGTCATTCCTCTTCCTCTACTTAGTCCTTCATTCACATTTCTTTCTTGAGCTATTTCTCTCCCTGATCCTGATCCCCTACCTGTACCTGTGCCTCTAACTCTACCATTTACAGTATTTACTTTGAAATCAAAATATTAAAGCATATCTATATAATTTGACAATGATATAATAATTATATATATTACCTCTGTGTTTGTAACATTTTCATGTGATTGAGCTGGAACGCCTCTGTCACTTGCTCTTCGTTTTGGATCTTCCTGTGCCTTTTCCTCTACCACTTTCAGTAGCCTGTATATTAATATATCAATACATATACATTTCACATATTTTTCAAAAAATAAATGTAATAATAATCTTACCAACATTTACATATATATTGCAAAGTAAATGACACAAATTCTTTTCAAAATTTACCTATATGTCATAAAATAAATGTCACAACTTATCTCTGACATTTAACTAAATGTCGAAAAAATCCCTGACATTAAAATTTATGACATTTGGTCCAAATTTAAAATAAACGTTGGTAAACAAATTTAAGACATATTTAAACATCATAATAAGACATTTTGAAAATGTCGTTGTATATTCACTTTTTTGTATTGTGTTGTTGTGTATTTTGTCTCACTTACACACTTTTGCATGAATATATTATGATATCCAAGGTTTTATCACGTAGAACGATTCTAGGAAGGCTTAATAACCTAAAATTAATCAAAGCATGATACACTAGAGCATCATAAACTTGATATGAATGATCCCTTCATGTGTACCTTGATTTTGAATGACAAGACCATTTCATGCTACGTTGGGATTGAGGATCTATACTTTCCTATGGCTAGCTTAAACTAGAATTGTATAATTCAATTCATGGTAGCTTTATTTTGTTAGGCAAAGACCATTTCATGGTAGATTTAGGATTAAGAACATAAACTCTCCTAATGGAATCTTGGGATTGAAAATAATACTCTTCTAAGGATATCTTACATTAGAATGTTGGTGTGCTTGTAAGGATAGCTTGACTTGCATTGTAAGAGGCATGTCAAGGCTAGCTTGAGTTAGTAGTACTCATTGTAACCTAGGATTGATTTTTACTCTCTCTGAGGGATAGCTTGAATAGCATCATGGATTGTGTTACTTGCATGATAGTATGCCCTCAATGGTAGTTTGACTTAGCCTAATGTATACATGTTAGTTAGCTTTTGAGGTTTGTTTAGACTAGTAGGGTTCTATTCCTCAGTAGCCTTCAATTGATGACTTGGTCTAATTCATGAGTTATCACTTGCCTAGTACTAATTAGAGAAGTACATTAAATTAATAGAGAATAGATGCACTAGTCCCAATTAGTGAGCATTCATGATAGCCTTAAGGAGTACTTAGTGTGGATAGTAGTATGTGATGTTATTCAGACATTTCCTAAGTATGACTTAAGGCTAGGTATGAAGGGTTCCTTTAAGTAGTATATTTTAACTTGGGTTATTCTTATAGTTACCTTAGAAGAAGTGTTTGACTAATGTTTATAGTTCCATTGTATACAAGTAGTAAGCCAATAGTAAGACCAAAGAAGGGTAAATATGACTAGGATGAATGAACTGTAATGCTTAGTGTGAAGGGTAGTATGGGATTACTTCCAATCATTGCACATTACTTATATGATACCCTTACGGTAAAGAAGCTTAAGAGTCTACTATGTATATAGACTATGATTAGGGTGACCAAAATGGGATACTTGGCTTGGTTATTATTATAAACTGCTATTCTTTGTTTGCACATGTATGCTTTTGAGGTTACTTGAGAATGCTTCTATTATGGTCTTGATGACTAAGATTTAATTATGCTTATATGATGTTAACTTATCTCTAATTCTCATTAACTATGTCTTACGTTGATTTAAGTTTAAATGATGCTTATGTTGTAGAATATGCTATGACTATGTTATTATGTCTTATGCTTATTTTTATGTTGACAAACCTTTTTGAGATTCTCTTATTATTTCATTCTAGCTTTCATACTTTGTAGTTATTTTAGTAACTCATACTTCTCCGACATTATTATTAAATGTAGGGTTTCATAGATTGAGTTCCTTTGGAGGCTAGGTCTCGAAGGACAAAGAATAGTTTAAGAATTGGCGAATCCTCATAGCATCCAGTACAAACCCATTATATTTTTTATGTTTTATACTTTTTATGGGCTGCGTCCCAAGAGTTTTATGTAAGATAACAGATGGTTTGAGACAAAAGTGAAGTGAAGACTTACGATTGCTTATGAAATTTTTGTCAATTGTATTGTTCTAAAAAAGTTTGAAATTTTCCATATTTTTCTATTATCTTATAGTATGATATGCTAAGGGAGTGTATGAGACCCCTTCGGAGTCAATTAATCCATGTTAAGTGTAGGGGGGAAGGGTACTGTTGGGTCATGACAAAACTTGGTTTTCAGAAATCAAGGACTCAAGGACTCACGAAATCGTAACTCACAACTCAAAGATACAACTCCTCTCAAGGATACTCAATTCATAGAGTTCATACAGATTTATCGTCATAAACAACTCAATTAAAAGATTTCAATGACAATATAGAACTCACAAGTACAACTCTTATCATTCTTATGCATACTTCCTAAAGACACAATTCAAAACTGTGGTTGATTTAAAATGAATTCCAAATATGACTCAACGGACACTCTTGAACATTTAGCTTAGTCTCTTGTTAATTTGAAATGTAATTTAGGAGATACGACTTGAATTTTTGGGATTTTTCAATGATTAATAAGGGCTTTAAGTGTTAAAATTCCAGGAGATAACGAGGACATGATTTAAAGGAACACATATCAGACAAAGAACGCAGAACAAAAAGGGTGGACGACTCTAGAATTGTGGGGATGTGTTTCACCTGCCCTTAATGTCCTAGGGATGTATTGGGGCTCACATCTGCGCATCGCCCAAGTCCTCCTTGAGCTATGGGGGCGCATTGCCTAGTCCGTACCCAAAAATTGGGGTCCTAATTTGTCTATAATCGGTTCGTTTCTTCTAAGATCCTTTGGATTCATAAAGAAAACACAAAGTTATAAAGATATCACTCAGAATCTACCAAGAAACACCAATCAATTGCAAGATCCTCACCTCAATAACTCAAAACCTCCATTGATAAATAATGGCGCTAAAACTCAAGAATTTCTCAAGAATCTTCACATAAATGATTTCATGAATGAACTAATTAAATAATTAAAGGATTAGAATAAGTAATGAAAAGTGAATCACTATGGGAAGCCTCACGTACTTGGAAAGAACAATGTTCTCGGAAAATATTGATTAATCTTTAACAATGCTTGAAAACCTCCCTTTTCTCCTCTTAAAACCTCTCTAAAACTCCCCAAGTGTTTTAAATGTAAATGGGTTATTAGAATGTTATTATACCCTTCATTGATGTTAGAAAAAAGGTTTAATGACAATTTGAAAAAGGATAATACGAAAATACCCTTTTCTAATTTGGACGCAAGGCCTTAACTATGAAGGTTGCACTTGAACAAGCATAACTCCTTCATTAGAGGTAAAAAATTAGCAAACTAAGCCGCGTCGGAAAAAGGAATCATATATCATTGATATGATAGTTCATGGACGACCTTACACTTTTATGTGCTAAAATATATGGTCATTTGAAGTTGACACAAAACATGAAATTAAATGGGGGCTTGAACTAATTTCCCTTTTAGATCCTTTTGAAACTTGAGGTGTTATGGTAGTGATGTTGAGACCTAAGAAAATATAAAATTACTCGGTAAAATCTTATTCACGATAAAATAATGGTTCTAGTCTTCACTTAAAAACTTTTGGGGTGTTACAATCACATAAGGATCACATAAAACCCTAAATAAATGAATTATTTCTCACGTGAAATGAGAAATTTTGCACTTCCCATTTCAGGCCTCATTTGATCTTATAAATGGACATTTATTCCCCTCTTGACCATCCCACACCATTATTATGTCATCACTGATGCCAACAACATGTTTTCGCCAAAAAACACATCGAGATCACATGCATCATTGGAACTTGATAATGTGGTTTCCTCTGCAGATCAATGTACACTATTACTAAATTCATCAGGATGCACATATATAATTTCATCCAAAAATTCGTCGAGATCACATATCACCTGAAATCCAAGAGTTATACCACACGTAAAAAGAGAATGTTTTATATTTCCTATTTTGCGCCTTGTTTTGAAATTTATAATGCAGACATTTTCCCCTCTTGAAAAACCCACTCCATTGATAAGGTCATCAATATGACCAAAAATGTTTCAGCTAAAACAAAATAGAGATCACATATCAACCAAAATAGATGGACTATAGCACAAGTAAAATGGAAAATTTTGTATTTACTTTTCTTGGCCTTCTTTGAACTTGTAAAAGCAGACGTTTGACCATCTAAACTCACACACACTATTATGGAGGGTATCATGGAATCCCACAAAAAAAATTCCTCCAATAATCAATGGGACGAGATATCATTCAAATAAATTAATGGACTATAACGCGCGCAAAATGGAAAATTCGGTATGTCTCATTATAGACCTCGTTTGAACGTGAAAATGTGAAAGTTTGAACCTCCTTGCCAATGCATGCTATTAATAAAATTTTCATGGATAACCACAAATTGTTTAGGCATAAAAACATCGAGATAACTTATCATAAAAAATCCATGGGCTATATAACACGTAAAATAGAATATTTGGTATTTTCAATTCATGCCTTATTTGAGATTGAAAATGCTGAAGTTTGCCTTCCGTATCCAAGCATTTAATAAGTTAGTCATGAATACCCATATAAAATTTCAGCAAATAATACGTTGTTATCACATATCACACAATATCGATGTACTAAAACACATGTTATATGAGAAATTTAGTATTTATCATTTTGTTTATCGTTTGAACTTGAAAATGCAGAGGTTTGTCCTTTTAGGATAATTCACACCATTATAATGTCTTCACTGACGTCCATAAAAAAATTATTCCAAAAACCCTTCGGCAAACAACCACAAATCTAGCATATTTGTGACTGGAGTAGATGAATATTTGAAGGAAAAGTTGTTTGGGATCATTAATTTACACAAGGGTCACTGCCAATCAAATATTGTAACTCGGCTCTTACCCCCCAAAAGTTGAAGAAGCTTGATTTTATTCAAATATAGCTAAAGATAACAAACATGACAAGGCATGCATCATTCAGACACCTTTCTTACACGGGGATACTACTTGTTATAGTCTCTATCCTATTTGTAGTGCACAAATATCGGGCTTCAGTAATTATCCTTCCTCAAAATGTGGTTAAGGAGTTCGATAGAAAGCATAGAGATTTCTTACATTTTAGCAAAAAATAGAAAAGGAAAGTAGCATTGGTAGAATTGATTAGAGTCTATAAAACTAAGAATACTGGGGAGAGGTCTGAATAGAAAAAGTTGCTAGGTATAAAACCATGTTGTAGTAGGAAAACTAATTTGGGTACTCAAAACTCAGAAAGAGGCTCTTCGGGTTAAGTGGGTAGATGGAATTTATATAAAAATGATGAATATTTCTCGGTACGTACACAACCAAAAGATCGTAGCTTGACCTGAACGACCCTAAATTCACTGAAACAAAGAACGAATAAAATTGGTATCATTAAAATAAATACACTCTATCATTTTATGGAGGATACTCGATGAGTCAGTGTGTAGGATATATGGAGAGAGATATACGTTTTGAAAATGCAGAGTTAGTCAGGAAAAAACTAATGGTACCTATGCATAGATCTTTTATTTGGCTTTCAACATATAAGAATGACATAATACATATATTGGACCCTAAACTTGGCTACAAATTTTAACTTTAATCTTCAACTTTTATAATGCACAAACAGACACTTTAACTATTCATCTTTTAAATAAATAAACACACGATTCCTACATGATACAGTACACGTAAGATACCACGTTGGACAAAAAAATGACATATAGGACAAGTGTGTCTATTTGTTCAACTTTATACAAGTGTTAGTGTCTATTTATGCACATCCAAAGTTGAAGGGTATAAATGTGATTTAAGGGTAAGTTAAAGGGCATATGTATGTATTATGCCTATAAGAATCTAATGACAAAAGGGAGAAATGCATGATATAGGCATATCAATAGATAGTGTTGGCTGTGTGTTATGTTATCCACAGTTCTATAAAGATGTAGAAAATAGAACATTTATTTTGTGTAATGTGATCCACAATGCTATGAAGATGTACAACATTTATTTGTGTATGTGACTGATCATCTACAATAATGGATGAAGTAGGTAATTAGAGTGGGATTTTCCAAGTTGTGTTAATGTGAGGTGTTTGAATTGGATTAAAAAGAGACATTGGAGAAAATTCGAGCAGGAAGCAATAGGTTCAAAATAAGGGGTCATGATATACCTCATTCGTCAAGCTAGGAGTTGGAGAATTTTGAAAGAGCCACACATGTATAGAATTTTTATGGATTGCAATGTCTACAGCATCCAAGCATGTGCATATGTGAATATCTTTCATACACAATTTATGTAATTTGAACTTCATTGTAATAGGTTGAGAGGGAGGAAATAGTTGCGAATTAGTGTTATGCTGAGACTTTATTACATGTGATGATGTTTTTTTGTTGGTTGCAACAATATTTATAGTTTATTTCCACACAAAAAGTATTTTAGTATTTTCCATTCTACTTATTTGAAATTCGATATTTAAAAAATTTTCGCTCTAGACTAACCCACACGATTATAAAGTCATCACGTACGCCCATCAACAATTTTTCCAAAACCACATAGGAATCATATATAACTCAAAATATGTGTACTAATAGGTAGTCACGGTCACCACGCCCATCAACATCTCATTCTTGGACTTGTTTTAAATTTAAAATACAGAAATTTACCACTCCGAACCTTGCCACCCAATTAATAAGGTAGTCACGGTCACCACAAACATATTAGACAAATAAATGGGGGGATCACACTCATAAAGTTTTTTCAGAACAATGTTTTGGGTGGTCAAGGCGCTAGATCTATGTATATAAACACAAAAAAAAAGAAGAAATTGTTATTTTCCGCTATGTGCCTCGTTTGAATTATAAAATACCGACTTTCACCCCTCCAAACCAACACATACCTTTAAAACAAAATGATTTACTGTTTTTCCATCCAAGTTATATAATCTAATCTATCTCTAGTTCTAAATGTAGATGATTTACATTTTTCCATCCTAGCATATCACTTCATATTGAATTATTGGACATAAAATCCTAAAAACAATACTAAATTTATCCTTATAATTAAAAAAAGGAAAAATTATGAATGTCATTACTCTAAATTGAATAAAGTTTTAATAATATAATTTAGAATATACTATCTTTAAAGCGAAGTAATCTAAAATTAAAAGATATACTTTAATGGAAAAATGAAACTCATGTACCTTTAAAGTTGGAAAAAAATAAAAATGTCACTTGAATAGAAAAAACATAACTCATATACATTTAAAATTGGAGTTAAAATATATTTTAAGGATCGTAAATCTCTAATAAAAAAAGTACATAGTAAGACTTTTATTAATATACTTTACTTAACCACAAAGTAAAAACAAATATCATCAATTATTAAGTGCGCAAATTTCTTCACGATGTTTCTAAAACCTATTTTTTGAAGCCCTCTGCATTAACGAAAAACTTTTGTAAATGACACAAATTAGATTATTCATCGATAAAAAATTTAACAGAAGATTATAATATCTAAGGAAAAATGCTTTGTAGCTTTCAAAAAGTTATGGGCAAGAATTGACAATGAAGCACATAACCGTTCGATTACTACATGAGAACATATTTCTATTGTTTCTTATTTCCCAGGTGGCATACCATATGTTTAGGATTCCTCCAACTGCTTTGACACAATAGATAAGTTCCTTAATGATACAAATGTTTCTGTAGTCAAAGGGTGTTTTTTATTATATTGCCGTTAGAGAAGGTTTTGTCGATTTGTTTTGATTTTTAGTTAAGTCAGTAGAGTCTTTTTTTGGTTGGATTGATGTCTTTTGTTTTCTATTAGTTTAATAATTTATTGGTGTCATTTTTAGTAGTCCGTGATCTTAAATTATGAAGTATAAGATCTTATAGTGTATTTTCTATTCACCCTTAAATCTTTAAAAAGTAAATTCTTCTCTGTTAAAGAAGTTGATGTCAACTCGTGCAATATTTGTTTATTTATTAATAGATTATATTACTCTTTTATATAATTAGGCTACAATTTTTTGTAAAAACTCTTCGAAGAAGCAAATAAAAAAGAATAAACTATATATGTGGGCCATAAGTAACTCAAATATAACCCATGATTTAGTGAATCTGTAGATTCTCTATTTAGTTTTGTAGACCTCATATATAGTTTTTCCTATTTTTTTCATTGAAGCGATAGAGATTCTACCACTTAATAGACCTTTTACACAATTTTATATCCAATTAATTAGAAGAGTAATATAATCCTTTAATGGGTAAACATATATTTGAGAGATGACATCACATTTTTTACACATACGAATTTACTCTTTTTAAAATAGAAGGGAGAACACAACATACACCATCAAACATTTTACTTCATAGTTTAAGATCACGGAGTACTAAAGACGCGACAATAAATCATTTAACTTCTAAAATCAAAGGACAACAGTCGGCCCAAAAAGAATCATAAACTGAAAGAAACTGACTTCAATAAAGTTAAAAGAATAATTGATAAATCCTACTCTTAAGGAAATAAAATCAATGTCCCCCTTTGTCCACAGAAGCCGTCGCATCATTTAAGAACTTACCTATTGCATCAAATATGTTGAAAGAATAATAAACATATGGTATATGACACTCGGGGAATAAGAGACAAATAGCAACATGTGCTCATATAGTAATAGAAAGTTCATGTGCATACTTGACAACACTTCCCAATACATTTTTGATAGCTTCAAAGCGTTTTGCATTGGATATTATCACCTTATTTTGAGTTTTATGACCGTGCATAATATTAATTTGCGCTAATAGAAAAGTGTTTGGTGAAAGAAAATGTTAGACAGACTTTGTGATGAAATTTTCACACTTTATAGGTGATGATTATTTATTTATATTTCATGGTTAAGTTAAGTATCTTAATAAATTTCTTATTATGTATTTTTAAAAGAGATTTACAATTGTAACGACCTGTTTAGTCATTTTGAGCAGCAGAGTTTATTTCTGGAAATCACTGTTTGAGTCGACGGATCCCACGACGGACCGTCATGGGCACGACGGACCGTCGAGGGGGTCTCGTTCCAAAACACTTAGAATTCTGAAATTTGGGTACTGAAATCGACTCTCTGAACTTCGTGACGGAATGGCAGGACGGACCGTCGCAGGCACGACGGTTCGTCACAAATCTTTCCACAGAACTAACTCTCTTAACTTTATGACGGACCTGCAGGACGGACCGTCACAGTCATGACGGACCGTCACAGGCTGCGTAACCCTGACTGGGTCAGATTTCTATTTAAAAGTTTTAAGGGGCGTTTTGGACTATTCATGCTTATAATTATAAAGTTAGTGGATTAATGTTACTAATTTAATTTCTTGGGGGTTAAAGGAGATAACCTTGGAATAATTAGTGGGTTATTTTTATCAACTTTTATACTTAATTATATGACAATTAGGGTAAAATAAAAAGGGTTTTGAATAAAAAAAATAGAAAGAACAGAGAGAGACAGAGAGAAACGATCGATCGATCGAGAGAGGAACGAAGAGGACAACAGAGCTTTGGGGAATTAGCTTGTTTGATCGCAATTCTTCGGTGGAGGTAGGTTATGGTTTATACTATCTTATAGTAAACACTTAATAGCGAATGATATGTATTGGGTAGTATTATAAAGTCTTCTATATGCTTAATTGTGTGCTTGCATGATGTGATTATATAATTGTGATGAATTAGCATGATAAGGCTGTTGAATCTTAAATCATAAGTTCACTTTGCTATTGATGATGCCTTGGTATAAAAGAAGGCTTGATGAACTAAAGTAATGGGATTAGAGGATCGGGTGTCAAGTTCCGACACCAGGATAGAAATAGAGGATCGGGTGTCACGTTCCGACACAAGGATAGTATATGGATCGGAGTGTCACGTTCCGACACCAGGATAGTATATGGATCGGGTGTCACGTTCCGACACCAGGATAGTATATGGATCGGAGTGTCACGTTCCGACACCAGTATAGTAGTAGTGGAGCGGAGTGTCACGTACCGACACAAGAGGAATAAAGATAATGAATCTTGAATTATGATAATATACTAAATTTTAAAGAACTAATTCCCAAATGAGTATGATGGGGAGGCTTGAGTCCTCATTGATGTGCTTGGTGTTGTGACCAAGGGTTACGGTAATTGTTGTTGTCACCTGTTAAGAATATTAGTTGATTTTATGTTATTATCTGATATAGATTGCTTTCTATTTTAAGTTGGCCGATGATACCTACTCAGTACTTGTGCCTTGTACTGACCCCTACTTGTATTGTTTTTCTTTGTTAATTGTGGGGTGCAGCAAACGTACCATCGTCTTCAACTCAACCGCAACTCTAGCCAGTCTTCATCAAGCCATATTTCAGGGTGAGCTATTGCTTCTAGCTTGGACTGGATCTTCCTCTTCATGTCTTGATGCCTTGAAATTCCGGCATGGACTAGCCTTTTACTTATTGTAGCTTCTTAGATACTCTTAGATTTAGTAATTTGAGGATAGATGTTCTTGTGGTGATGACTTCCAGATTTTGGGGATAATAATTGATAAATTTTAGAAGTTATTTAATTGATTTCGTTAATGAGTTTTAAGTCTTCCGCGTTGTATTCTGTTATTTATGGTTGAAATATAGGGGTTTGGATTGGTTGGTTCGCTCACATAGTAGGATAAGTGTGGGTGCCACTCACAGCTCGTTTTGGGTCGTGACAAACTTTGTATCAGAGCATTAGGTTCGTTGGTCTCATCACACAAGAACGGGTTTATTAGAGTCTTAAGGAACGGTAGGGGGACGCCTTTACTTTTCTTTGAGAGGCTATAAGACTTCAGGAAAATTCCATTCTTTCTTTCTTTCATGCTATTACTTGGATCCAATTGGTATCTAGGTGATACAAATTGGTATCTGACCATCTTCACTCTATTTCACAGATGGTTAGAACTAGAGCAACAGCGGCGCCAACACCAACACCGGCAAGACAAGATGCAACTGAGCCAGCCACTGGGGCTGTAGCTCGAGGAGGATTAGTGGCAAGAGGCCGTGGTAGAGGTCGCGGTAGGACGCCCTCTAGAGCAAAAGGACAAGCACCTGACCCATCTAGTACTAGGGCGGTGACTCCTCCACCGACTGAGAAAGTAGTAAAAGAGGGTGAGGGAGGGGAAATTGAGCAAGTGCAGAATGAGGAATTACCACCCCAACCTACCCCAGAGATGATTAATCAGGTTCTTGCTTATCTTAGCGGGTTATCTGATCAAGTCCAGCCACCTCCAGTGTTTTCTGCACCAGCACCTCAGGTTCCGGAAGTACGACAGGCCGCTGCTGAGGCTCCCCGCATGGATGCCTTATTGGAAAAAGGCACGTTTCCTCGTTTGACTACAGATCCTATAATGACAAGTGATCAGCATGAACTTTTCAGTAAGTTCTTGAAATTGAAACCTCCAGTCTTCAAGGGTGCTAAATCTGAGGATGCTTACGATTTTCTGGTTGATTGTCATGAGTTACTACATAAAATGGGCATAGTGGAACGATTTGGCGTTGAGTTTGTAACCTATCAGTTTCAGGGAAATGCCAAAATGTGGTGGCGGTCACATGTTGAGTGTCAACCCGCACAGGCACCACCTATGACTTGGGCGTCATTCTCTAGCTTATTTATGGAGAAGTATATCCCCCGGACCTTGAGGGATAGGAGGAGAGATGAATTGTTGAGCCTGGAGCAACTTAGGATGTCGGTTACCGCGTATGAGGCTAAGTTTCGTGCATTATCCAGGTATGCCACTCAGCTTTGTTTCAGTCCACAAGAACGGATTCGCCGTTTTGTGAAGGGGTTGAGGTCAAATTTGCGGATTTCAGCCTTACAGGTAGCGGCTATAGCAAAATCCTTTCAGGAAGTGGTAGACTTCGTGATAGAGATGGACGGAGTGAAGCCAGATGACTTCACCATGGCATCGACATCTAAAAGGTTTCGTAAGGGAGGTGAGTTTAATGGTTCTTACTCCAGAGGGCAGGGTTCAGGAGGTTATCCAGCCCGACCTATTCAGTCTTCACTGCAGACTGTAGTTGGGGGTCCACCGCAGACCGGTCAACACTTCTCCGAGTTTGGAGGTTATCCCCAGACTTCGTCATTCTCACAGAGACCTATGCTTGAATCCAGAGAGTGTTATGGATGTGGAGAGACTGGACACATTAAGAGGTATTGTCCAAAACAGAGTTACAGACCTCAAATAGTCAGAGGTAGAGGTGGTCATGAAAGAGGCCGTCATTCTGGAGGACGTGGTGGCGGAGGTAATGGTGGTCACCAAAACGGCCGGGGTGACGGGCAAACAGGAGCCACTACAGCACAATATGGTAGGGGCAACGGGCAAACAGGTGATAGGGCCCATTGTTACGCTTTCCCCGGGCGGTCTGAAGCGGAGACATCTGACGCTGTTATCACAGGTAATCTTTTGGTTTGTGATTGCATGGCTTCTGTATTATTTGATCCTGGCTCCACTTTTTCATATGTATCTTCCTCATTTGCTACTGGTTTTAATTTACATGTGAATTGCTTGACATGCCTATTCGTGTTTCTACTCCGGTGGGTGAGTCTGTGATAGTTGAAAAGGTATATAGGTTTTGTCTGGTGACTTTTGTGGGAAGAAATACTCATGTAGACTTGGTTATCTTAGAAATGGTTGATTTCGATGTAATTCTGGGTATGACTTGGCTTTCTCCGAATTTTGCAATCTTAGATTATAATGCTAAAACGGTAACGTTGGCCAAGCCTGGGACAGATCCGTTAGTGTGGGAGGGTGACTACACTTCCACTCCAGTTCGTATCATCTCCTTTCTTCGTGCTAAGAGAATGGTTAGTAAAGGGTGTTTAGCATTCTTGGCACACCTCAGGGATGATACTACCCAAGTACCTTCAATTGAGTCGGTTTCGATGGTCCGTGAGTTTCTGGATGTGTTCCCTGCAGACCTTCCTGGTATGCCACCGGATAGGGATATCGACTTTTGCATTGATCTGGAGCCGGGTACTCGCCCCATTTCCATACCCCCTTATAGAATGGCTCCAGCAGAGTTAAGGGAGTTAAAGGCCCAACTTCAAGAGTTGTTAAGTAAAGGCTTCATTAGACCAAGTGCATCCCCTTGGGGTGCTCCGGTGTTATTTGTGAAGAAGAAGGATGGGAGTTTTTGGATGTGCATAGACTACCGGCAGTTGAACAAGGTAACTATTAAGAACAAGTACCCCATTCCTCGCATTGATGACTTTTTCGATCAGTTACAAGGTGCTTGTGTCTTCTCTAAGATTGACTTGAGATTCGATTATCATCAATTGAAAATACGGGCAACGGATGTGCCAAAGACTGCTTTTCGAACCAGGTATGGGCATTACGAATTCGTAGTAATGTCTTTTGGTCTTACGAATGCCCCTGCTGCTTTCATGAGCTTGATGAACGGGATTTTTAAGCCATATCTGGATCACTTTGTCATCGTATTTATTGATGACATACTGATATACTCCAAGAGTAATAAGGAACATGAGGAGCATTTGAGAATGGTATTGGAGTTGTTGAGGAAGAAAAAGCTTTATGCCAAATTCTCCAAGTGTGAGTTTTTGCTAGATTCAGTGTCCTTCTTGGGGCACGTGGTTTCTAAGGATGGAGTGATGGTGGATACTTCTAAGATTGAAACAGTGAAGAATTGGGTAAGACCTACTAATGTGTCAGAAGTAAGGAGCTTTGTTGGTTTAGCCAGCTACTACCGTCGATTTGTCAAGGGATTCTCTTCCATTGCTTCCCAATTGACAAACTTGACTAAGCCAAATGTTCCATTTGTATGGTCGGATGAATGTGAGGAAAGCTTCAAGAAACTCAAGACCTTGTTGACTACTGCACCAATTCTTACCTTGCCAGTGCAAGGCAATAATTTCATTGTTTATTGTGATGCATGCTATTCTGGTTTGGGTGCATTGTTAATGCAAGAGAAGAATGTAATTGCTTATGCTTCGAGGCAATTAAAGGTGCACGAACGTAACTATCCTACCCATGATTTGGAGTTGGCTCCGGTAGTGTTTGCATTAAAGCAATGGAGACATTATCTATATGGGGTAAAGTGTGAAGTATACACAGATCATCGTAGTCTACAATATGTCTTTACTCAGAAAGACTTGAATTTGAGGCAGAGGAGGTGGATGGAACTGTTGAAGGACTATGATATTACTATTCTGTATCACCAAGGAAAGGCAAATGTTGTGGCAGATGCCATAAGTAGAAAGGCAGGGATCATTGGTAGTTTAGCCCACTTACAAGTTTCTAGACGCCCATTGGGTAGAGAAATCCAAAACTTGGCTAACGACTTTATGAGACTGGAAATACTAGAGGAAGAAAGATTTTTGGCCTGTGTGGAGGCAAGATCTTCTTTTCTTGACAAGATCAAGGGAAAACAGTTTGATGATGAGAAATTAAGCCGAATTCGGGATATGGTGTTGCGAGGAGAGGCTAAAGAGGCAATAATTAATGAGGAAGGTGTTTTGAGAATTAAGGGAAGGGTATGTGTGCCCCGTGTTGATGATTTGATCCACACTATTCTTACAGAGGCTCATAGTTCCGGATACTCTATACATCCTGGGGCAACCAAGATGTACCGTGACCTAAAGCAACACTTTTGATGGAGTATAATGAAGCGTGACATTGTTGACTTTGTTTCCAAGTGTCCAAATTGTCAGCAAGTAAAGTACGAACACCAGAGGCCCGGAGGAACACTTCAGAGAATGCCCATTCCTGAATGGAAGTGGGAGAGAATTGCAATGGACTTCGTGGTTGGTCTTCCAAAGACATTGGGTGAGTTTGATTCTATTTGGGTAATTGTGGACAGATTAACTAAGTCTGCTCACTTCATTCCGGTCAAGGTGACTTACAATGCGGAGAAGTTAGCCAAACTTTATATCTCAGAAATTGTTCGATTGCATGGAGTTCCACTTTCCATCATATCAGATAGAGGTACGCAGTTTACTTCTAAGTTTTGGAGAATATTGCATGCTGAATTAGGTACTAAGTTAGATCTTAGTACTGCATTTCACCCTCAGACCGATGGTCAGTCTGAGCGAATGATTCAAGTGTTAGAGGATATGCTTCGTGCATGTGTGATAGAATTTGGTGGCCATTGGGATAACTTTTTACCCTTAGCAGAGTTCTCATACACTAATAGCTATCACTCCAGTATTGATATGGCTCCATTCGAAGCATTGTATGGGAGGAGATGTAGGTCTCCCATTGGTTGGTTTGATGCATTTCAGGTTAGACCTTGGGGTACTGACCTTTTGAGGGATTCATTGGAGAAAGTGAAATGTATTCAAGAAAAGCTTTTAGCGGCGCAAAGTAGGCAAAAGGAATATGCAGATCGAAAGGTTAGAGACTTGGAGTTTATGGAGGGTGAGCAAGTCTTGCTGAAGGTTTTGCCCATGAAAGGGGTGATGCGGTTTGGTAAAAGAGTAAGCTAAGTCCAAGGTATATTGGACCATTTGAAGTACTTAAGCGAGTAGGGGGTGGCTTATGAATTAGCCTTGCCTCCAGGACTGTCAGGAGTGCATCCGGTATTTCATGTGTCTATGTTGAAAAGATACCATGGGGATGGAAACTACATCATTCGTTGGGATTCGGTTCTGCTTGACGAGAATTTGTCTTATGAGGAGGAGCCTGTTGCCATTCTGGATAGATAAATTCGCAAATTGAGATCAAGGGAGATTGCATCCATCAAAGTTCAATGGAAGAATCGACCAGTTGAAGAGTCCACTTGGGAGAAGGAGGATGATATGAAAGAAAGATACCCACACCTGTTTACAGATTCAGGTACTCCTTTTCGTCCTTGTTTTTCTTCTTGTGATCGTTCGAGGACGAACGATGGGTAAATTGGTATCTATTGTAACGACCTGTTTAGTCGTTTTGAGCAGCAGAGTTTATTTCTAGAAATCACTGTTTGAGTCGACGGATCCCACGACGGACCGTCATGGGCACGACGGACCGTCGAGGGGGTCTCGTTCCAAAACACTTAGAATTCTGAAATTTGGGTACTGAAATCGACTCTCTGAACTTCGTGATGGAATAGCAGGACGGACCATCGCAGGCACGACGGACCATCACAAATCTTTCCACAGAACTAACTCTCTGAACTTTGTGACGGACCTGCAGGACGGACCGTCATAGTCATGACGGACCGTCACAGGCTGCGTAACCCTGACTGGGTCGGATTTCTATTTAAAAGTTTTAAGGGGCATTTTGGACTATTCATGCTTATAATTATAAAGTTAGTGGATTAATGTTAATAATTCAATTTCTTGGGGGTTAAAGAAGATAACCTTGGAATAATTAGTGGGTTATTTTTATCATCTTTTATACTTAATTATATGACAATTAGGGTAAAAGAAAAAGGGTTTTGAATAAAAAAAATAGAAAGGACAGAGAGAGACAGGGAGAAACGATCGATCGATCGAGAGATGAACGAAGAGGACAACAGAGCTTTGGGGAATTAGCTTGTTTGATCGCAATTCTTCGGTGGAGGTAGGTTATGGTTTATACTATCTTATAGTAAACTCTTAATAGCGAATGATATGTATTGGGTAGTATTATAAAGTCTTCTATATTCTTAATTGTGTGCTTGCATGATGTGATTATATAATTGTGATGAATTAGCATGATGAGGCTGTTGAATCTTAAATCTTAAATTCACTTTGCTAATGATGATGCGTTGGTATAAAAGAAGTCTTGATGAACTAAAGTAATGAGATTAGAGGATCGGGTGTCATGTTCCGACACCAGGATAGAAATAGAGGATTGGGTGTCACGTTCCGACACCAGGATAGTATATGGATCGGAGTGTCACGTTCCGACACCAGGATAGTATATGGATCAGAGTGTCACGTTCCGACACCAGGATAGTATATGGATCGGGTGTCACATTCCGACACCAGGATAGTATATGGATCGGAGTGTCACGTTCCGACACCAGGATAGTATATGGATCGGAGTGTCACGTTCCAACACCAGGATAGTAGTAGTGGAGCGGAGTGTCACGTACCGACACAAGAGGAATAAAGATAATGAATCTTGAATTATGATAATATACTAAATTTTAAAGAACTAATTCCCAAATGAGTATGATGGGGAGGCTTGAGTCCTCATTGATGTGCTTGGTATTGTGACCAAGGGTTACGGTAATTGTTGTTGTCACTTGTTAAGAATATTAGTTGATTTTATCTTATTATTTGATATATATTGCTTTCTATTTTGAGTTGGCCGATGATACCTACTCAGTACTTGTGCCTTGTACTGACCCCTACTTGTATTGTTTTTCTTTGTTAATTGTGGAATGCAGCAAACGTGCTATCATCTTCAACTCAACCGCAACTCTAGCCAGTCTTCATCAAGCCAGATTTCAGGGTGAGCTATTGCTTCTAGCTTGGACTGGATCTTCCTCTTCATGTCTTGATGCCTTGAAATTCCGGCATGGCCTAGCCTTTTACTTATTGTAGCTTCTTAGATACTCTTAAATTTAGTAATTTGAGGATAGATGTTCTTGTGGTGATGACTTCCAGATTTTGGGGATAATAATTGATAAATTTTAGAAGTTATTTAATTGATTTCGTTAATGAGTTTTAAGTCTTCCACGTTGTATTATGTTATTTATGGTTGAAATGTTGGGGTTTGGATTGGTTGGTTCGCTCACATAGTAGGATAAGTGTGGGTGCCACTCGCGGCTCGTTTTGGGTCGTGACAACAATCCTTCAAATATATTTGGACTTCTATTTTAAAGGTACATGAGTTATGTTTTTTCCATTAACATATCTTCTAATTTTTCTTTAATAGATTAGTCCTCTTTTTTAATAGGATATATTTAATTATATTCTTAAAACATTATTTGATTTAGAGTAGCCTCATTTCTAATTTTTTTATTTGTGAATTATATGGACAATTTTGTAATATTAATAGGATCTTATGTCCGCCACTTCAATATAAAGTTATGTGCTAGAATGAACAAAATGTAAATCAAGTACATATTGAACTATAGAAAATTGAGATGATATAACTTGAATGGAAAAAAGGTAAATCATTTACCTTTAAACGATAATGTGCTTCTTCAGAAATCATCACTTGCAATGTCATGCATATGTTTATCAAAATGCAAACATCTTTTATATATATATATATATATATATATATATATATATATATATATATATATATATATATATATATATATATATATATATATATATATATATATATATGTAATGGACCATTCAAGTACAAGCTTAATTTCTTTTAATATATCTGTTTCAATTTATAATTTAGAAATTAAATTAAGAGAGTTCACTAAATTTTTTAATAACGTTAAAATATTTGAAGTCATTAATTATTTTGATTTATAGGACTATTAACACAATTTTAATGAAAATATGTGTGACTCTCTCTCCATTTGTGTGACATCTTTTAAATTTTTAATGTCACCCAATTTTAATCTATTTGCAATTGTCAATTATTGTTATTTATAATACGCATACTTTTTAAAGAACATATATGTTACATTGTTTGTCCCACTTTATGCATGTCGTAACAGACATTCACAAAAAATTCAACAAAAACACAACCTAATAAATAATGTAATCAATTATTGCCTGTCCTAAAGGAAAACAACATATACTACAATATATTTTATCATGTAAGGATTTTTATGGCTCAAAATTCCATTAATAGGTCTTCATAGACATCCTGAAAATGTTTGGCCAAAAAATTAGTTAGCTACACATATAATCTAAAATTATAAATTAGAACACACAAAAATGGAAAACTCTATGTTTCCCATTTTGGCACCTCGATTGAAATTAAAATGTCGATGAATGCCACTCCGAACAAACACACGACTTTCAATAGGTTGTCATTGAGGTCCAAAAAATATTATGAGGGTTGCAATTTCTACTAGGCATGTAGAGGGTTCAAGAAGTACCTCCTAGTTCCTTAACTATGTTGTCTCCATAAAAATACTGGCTAGTGGATCCACCTACAGTGCTACCTTCATGTTTTGGTCCTTCCTTTGCAAGTACAAAACTTCTATCGGTGTAGGGTATCATGATACCAGATTCCTTGTTTAGCTCACATCGTTTATTAACTGTTAAGGTGATTATTAGAGAAAGTAAAATGAAAGTAATAAAGTGAATACTATCTAGGGTGACTTAAGGTGACAACGGTGGAATTGATGGACCGTAGCCTGAACCACGGTCCGTCCTGCATAACCGTCGATGGGATCACAAACTCCCAAAAATTTTAGCCTAGAAAAATTGGTTAAGTCTTGGAAGACGGACGGACTTATGGTCCGTAGGTGAAACGACGGTCCGTAGTCCCTGACCGTCGATCAAAACTCCCTTCAACCACTCTCTGACAAGAGCTATGGATGACCAACATGGTTCGTAGGTGTACTTACGGTCCGTAGGTCTGCCAGTAGGTGAAAAATTTGCAGCCTTTTAAAGGGAATGTAGTTGGGTCAACTTAAAATGATCATAACTCTTATCACAAAATTAATTAGGTCTCCCATGACCTACCCACAGATAGATAATTGAATTATCTTTTCATATTCACCAACCTTGCTAAATCAGCCCTTTGAGTAAAAAGTTATGCCCATTTTAGTAAAGGCCTGTTTAACAGGCCCTCACGACGGACCCAACGACGGGGCGTCGGTCAGACGATGGACCGTCAGTCCTGGACGTCGTGAGGCTCGACACCAACCTTCCCAGGGGTCTTTTTGACCTTTCCCACTCCGTTTAAACCCGAAGTTACGTTGTTTTGACCCTAAAAACAAAATTAAAACATATCCGTGTCAAATTATTAATCAAAACATAGAAAATTAGAAGCAAGAGAGGAGAAAAAACTCAAGAACCCTTGTTCAAGAACGCCACAAGCTCCAGCAGCTCCATCCCTGAAACTTAAGTGTTTTTCCGTGGATTTCATCACTAGGTATGTGGTATTTCAGTAGTGGGTTCCTTTCACCCATTGGGTCCTTAGTTTCAGTCAGTTATTGATTCTCTTATCATGATTAAACCTAGGGTTTCTAGAACTTTGATAAAACTTCCTAAATTTTTAAATATATGTTCTAAATTGGATAATCATGTTATTACTCAGATTATCGCATAAATTTCAAAATCCTTGCTTTGTATTTATTTAGTTCTTGAATAACACATGCTAGGTCATATATTTCAGACATTTCAGATACACATGCTTCAGTTATAAATGCATAATGACAAGATTAATTGTTGCATTCTCAATTTGCATGTTCAATTTGCAGCTATCGAGTATTTAAAGAAATTCAGATATAATCAGTTAATTTATAGAATTCATTGGGAGTAGCATAATAGCAATTTGGACTAGGGTTTAGCGTACCCAATAGTCCAAGAACTACTAGCAAAGTAGGTTATAAGTCTCCTCTGCGAGCAATCAGTTTAGTGATCACGCCAGCATGCCTTTATACCTTTGGTAGGGTATATTGGGTCCTCGCAATGGGGCGTATACATCTGACTCCACATTTAGCTCATGTGGTTTTATTATCGATTATTAGTACCTCCCACAGTTCAGTTAGACTCTCTGCATTGACCATTTATCAATATATTCAGTATTCAGTTTCAGCATGTTATAAGTTAGTCATTGCATCCAGTTAGTTCAGAAATCAGCAAATCACGTTAAGATTATTATACTTGTTTTTGTGCTTGTTCAATTATCTTTTTTTTCAGCTTTACTCTATCCTACATGCTCAGTACCTTTCAAGTACTGACGCATACGTGCTCTACATCTTCTCGTGATGTAGGTTTAGGTTCTTAGCATCCAGATCACGCATAGATCAATTGCCCGATCTCCAGTTTAGCAGATTCAGTGGTGATTCCTCATTCTCCGAGGACAACAGTCATGAGTTTCATTTCAGTCATTAGTCATTTAGTTTCAGGTTTTGCTAGATTTAGCTGGGGCTTATCCCAATATTTCAAGTCTTGTTTAGAGGCTATTTTCTAACATAGTTAGATTCAACTTAATATTGACTTAATATTTCTTTTGTATTAAACTCATTGTTTTAAAATATCTTCGTTATAAAATATGGGTATTCCCTATATTTTCATTTTAAGTATGATTTCGCTTCCGCAAAAGTTTATAATCTTTGGTATGCTGATGATGATGCCAACAGGGTTAGCTTGGGATCACTTGTGGTCCTAAGTTCTGTGTCCGCGTCTCGGGGGTAGCTCAGGGCATTAGAGAAAATAACATGCATATGTTTACTTTACATGTCGATGATCCTTTATGATAATAGTTTCACTTATTAATGTGTTATTCGTCTACATTGCTATATATAATGATGACGTATCATGATGTTATGTTATATGAAGTTAGACATTACTTATGATCTCTTTCATTGTTTACTTGATTATGAGACTTCACATGAGCATTGAACTTGTATTCATGGGATGGGATTGTTGGTAAGGGTCTTATAAGTTATGATGATACAAACTCTTGTACATGCTTTGTTGTTGTGACATTATCTTGTAGTTGCTTTGGCTATATGATCTTGATTTGCGAGTAATCATATTGATATGACCTTATGTTCATAATATCCATGTTAACTTGACATTATTGATTATGTTGGTCTTGTGTTGCTCTTGAACTTGTCTTAATGAATGTGTGATCAATGGCTTGTATGTGTTCTTATTTGTCCGTTAAGGATTTCAAAAGTGACTTAGAATGACTTTTAACATAATGTCCCTTTAAGAATGAGTTCAAAGATCATATGTCTATATGTTTCCATACTTAGTACAAGTGGATGTACTAACCTATATTATTTCTGTTTTCCCCAAACAATGTAGGTTCGGGTCGTTGATGTATCAAGGTTGCTTGCAAGAAGACTTTGGTTTTTCCCTAAGTTTTGGTAGGCCCTCTAGTTTTAGGGTGGTGCCACGTACTCTACCTTATAAGTATTTCTATTGTTTAAACACATTCATTTCTCTCCTATTGTTGGAAGCCCTATGTACAAATATGATTTTTTATTAAAGTCTACGCCCAAATTCTTATATGTTGGTTATATTGTCTAAACAAGAAGCCTATGTAAGCTTCCTATGTGAGGATTCTAAGTAAACTCCCTAAGTAGTATGTATGTGAGAGGTCTATGTAAACCTCAATACATAAAAAGTTTTAATTTGTTTGCATTTTAACCTATGATATGTTATAACGAATGCTAAGAGGCTAGTGTTAGACCTCTTTGAGGAAAACGACGTCGGTTACGTCTAGGGGTGCTCTCCTGTCGTGACACTTAAAATGTCCATGTCCCCAATATACATTGGTGACCGAACTTATTTTCTTGATAGACGGTCTAACCAAACAACAAACAAACTCATTCCACTCCTTATGTCTTTAACAGGATAGTTAGGTGAACTTTAACACATATTCATGAACACTTAGAGAATCCTGCTTAAGTGTGAGGAAATCTCGTACCTTAGCCTCTTTCAATTTACAGGGAATGAAACGCCTCAAGAAAGCCATCCCAAATAAAGACCAACTCGCTAGTGGTGCATCTTCATCCCTACCCCCTTTCTAATTATCAAACCAAGTCAAACAAACACCCTTCATTTGATATGTAGCTAGCTCCACTCTCTCGGTGTCAACAACATGCATCACCTAGAACACCTTTTCCGGTTCCTCAATAAAGTTTTCTTGATCTGGAGTAGTTCTCGAACAAGTAAAAGTTGGGCATTCATCCTCAAGAACTCACAAATCCTTGAACTGGTAGCCTCATCTTGTCGAGCTATTCTTTGTTGACCAACCTAGTTAGTCATAGCTTGACTCAGCATC
Source organism: Solanum chilense (assembly GCA_032847665.1). Classification (NCBI taxonomy): domain Eukaryota; kingdom Viridiplantae; phylum Streptophyta; class Magnoliopsida; order Solanales; family Solanaceae; genus Solanum; species Solanum chilense. The sequence continues at coordinate 1,752,360 of CM064964.1, forward strand.
CTTATTGCCACTTTGAAGTCAACATAAGTTACATTTCCTTGTGGTTTCACTTCAGGTGCATTTGGTTATTCTTCTTCCTCAACATTCCACCTGGTTGGACGACCTACAACTTCTCTTCATGGAGGCATGATTCTTTAAAAACACACGTAGGCACAAATTAGAAGGGAAATTTCATAGGTCAATCTCTAACGCACGAAATGAATATGAAAGAAGTGAAGAAATTCCTAAATGTTGTTGCCTCCTAACTATAGATGTGGCACGCTTCACACTGATAACTAGGACTCTACAAACACGTCTTCATAGACTCCATTGGGCTCTTGAACTTTCTTCTTTAATACCAAGTTTGTCATGCAAGATCCTACACCATGGGCGGGTTTGACACTCTAAGACCATTGTTGTCCCCAAGCGATCCCTTGGCCTGGCATTCTTAACTCAACAGAAGACTTATACACAAAAAATAGCTCAAGAAAGAACTTCAAAATAATAGTTAGCCAAAATGGCAACTCAAGTCTTATTGTTTTTAAGTTAAATGAAAATAAAAAATAAACTAAAACTATTTATTTATAAAGTCTCTAAAAAAAGGGAAGTTGGGGAATCTTTCACAATCATCCTAACAACGGAAAACTAAAAATAATAATTTGAATGATAAATATGTCCTCCAGAATGAAGAGAGGCTCACCAACAGACTTTGTGATGCTCACTGGATAAACAGTATGTTGACTGCAGATCGTAGTTACATGTGTCTTCATCATGATACGATGCAGGCCAACTGACATCAGTACATTGAATGTACGAGTGTGCTAGTTGAAATGCTAAAAACAATTAAGCTTGAAGAGAGTAAGAAGGAACACTTAGCTTGGTTCTATTCAACTGATAAGTAACATAACACATTTTATTATAGTCTCTTAAAGAGGTGCAATATATAGAAGATATATCTAAAACATGGTTTTCTACTATTTGTATGCAAATATACAATTAACTATAAGATGGGCCACACCGCTTCTAGTGCTACCTAGATGCGTTTGAACGTCTCTCTTTTCTCATTTTTTGATGCCAAATCTCCTAAACTTCTATAGTTCTATTCTCAAACTCTTAGGATCATTAATAAATTCAATAACCAGTAGATCTTATTCAAAAACCAACTTGGAAATTACAAATCAACAACAACGGACATTCAAAAAACTCAACTTATAGGGATTCAAAAAGATTCATAAAGAATTCACTTCTAATAATGTAAGCAATTCTAAAACAACTTAATTGAAACAAGTTTTGGTGTATTCGTGAATTAATCCAACACGAAATGTCTCACATACCTTTTTAGGTATCAACCCCGACTAGTTCCACAAGTTGAACTTCGACGATCTTGAACGTTCTTGCTTTTTGATCTCCTTCCTCCTCTTTTCTCCTCTTCTTTTATATTGTCTAAAAACCCTAACTTGTTTTTCTAAAAGACTTAACTGAAAATTATCAACTTAGACCCCATATTTATTACTTAAAACGAAATAAAATAATTTGGTAAGGAAAAGACAAATTTGCCCTTTCTAATTCTTGATTGGACTATCCTTAATCCACCACACCAACTTCTGAAAGTCATAACTCACTCATACGATATTGAAATCTAGTAAACTCGGTGGCAGTGGCGTTGAAATGATCTATCCACGAGAATTCCAACAAAATAAGGAACTGTCTCAACCTAGTGCTGATCTAGGAGTTACGACTGTTTGAAGCTGACCAAAAACTAACTTTTTTTCCTAACTTAACAAAATTTCAAGATTTTCGTTCTTTCCAAAACTTACAATTTCAATTTGTGAGATGTTACAATTATGATTTAATTTAGGAATAATATGTTTGTTAAGCATAAGAACCAAAACTAGTCATCCAATTCATGATAAAATTTATTTTCATGCAAGATAAATTTAAGTCTATCTAGTATTGATATTAAGCTTTAATTTCTGAATAATGTGTTTTTAAAGCATAGTTACGAACACTAATTGATCTTATTGAAGACAACATTGATTTTCATCCAAAATTGATTTGTGTCTATCAAGTATTAATTTTTTTGCCTTAATTTGAAATAATGTGTTTTTTAAGCATAAGTACCTAAAATAGTTGATCTATCTAGCGTGGATAATTAGCTTTAAGTTTAGCTTTCACTTGTTCAGTTGTTCAAAAAACTTCAAATGAAGTTTTATTAAACCCTATCTAGTATGACCTAAAAAATGTTGTTTATTTGGTGGATTTAGTTATTGAAATTAAGTCCAAATTTTTTAGAGTTAAAGTATTTATTTTTTGAAATAAGTTCAAATAAATTAATGGGGTTTAGTTGGTGGACTTAATATTTTGAATTAAGATAAAACAAGTTAGAGTTATAGTTTTTTAGTCGTTTCAAATGTTTTGATTAATAATGTTGTTTAGTTGATGACTTTAGTTATTGGAAATAAGTCAAAACTAGTTACAGTTAAAAACATTTTAGTAGAAATAAGTTCAAATAAATAATATCGTTTAATTTGTGGATTTAGTTTTTGAAATCAAGTCAAAACTTGTTAGAGTTAAAAAGTTACTTAGTTGTTGAAATATGTTCAAATAAATAATGTTTTTTAGTTGGTGAAAATTGTTTTTGGAATTAAGTTAAATTTAGTTAGAGTAAAAGTTGTTTAGTTGTTTAAATAAGTTCAAATGAATAAGGTGGTTTTGATGGTGAATTTAGGTGTTGAATTAAGTTAAAACTAGTTAGCTGTAAAAATGTTAGTTATTTAAATAAATAATGTGGGCAGTTGGTTGATTTAATTTTTTGAATGAACTCAAAACTAGTTAGACTTAAAAGTTACCTAGTTGTTGAAATAAGTTTAAATAAATAATGTGGTTTAGGTTGTGGATTTTGTTGGTGTTGTTGTTTTTTTCAGTTTGTTTAGTTAAATTATAAACTGTGTTAATTTTTAATATTATTTATAGTGTTCACCATAAACATGCTAAACGCCATATACTTATCCCTATTACCTAGGGTATCAAACCAAAGGTCATTCGACACCACACTTCAATGATGGGATTCCAGTCCCAACATGTTTACCAAGAAAGTTTATCACATCAAACTTTTGCCAAAAAAAAAATCTAAAATGCCTAATCCTACAAATTCCAAACAGAAGCCTAGAAACCCAAAGCAAACATTACCCTAAACCAAAAGGACCCATCCGTAGCTGATGGAATTTATATAACTTTATTAGACATCAGAATCTTCAGATGTTGGTAAAACTTCTTTCACGCGTTAAGCCTCAAAAATTAAAAAACTTGCACCAAAGACTTCATGTCCTGATCATACTCATCGTCAGAATGTGCCATTTCATTATCTGTATTTCTGGTGTTGCTATGTTTATTTTGACCAACTTAAACTTGTACCTCTTGCCCCATATTCTCTTATATTTCTGCTGGTTGTTGTTGTCTTTTTTTGATTGCCTCTCTTTTCTATTTGCTTAGTTTGCAGGGAGATTTGTTGTTGATAGTTTGCCCTCAGTTTGAGCCCCACTATTTTGTAATCAATGTTCCTATTCTCTCTAGTAAATATTTTTTTCTGATTGTTTTCTGAGTGTTATGAGAAGTATTATGATTACCATGTGGATCATTCCATTTACTATGTCCCTGACCATAAACTTTCCTGATCATTCCATAAATTACTATGGTCTTTCTTAGGGTTAGTATGTAAATTATCATGTACATCATGATGCGAAACCCCATATTGATACCCCTTCCTAAAAGATTGTAATGATCTCCTTCAAACCTTCACCCTGCACTCCAATAGCTTCCTCAACAGTTAAACAGTTATTGTAACACCGCATAGTCAAAAAACACCAAAAACTAGCTTTACAGAAAAATATGCAGACGCAATCAACGGTGGTATCGACGGACCGTAGCATGACCCAGAATCCGTCCTGCACAACCGTCGATGAGATCAGAAACTCCCAAAAAAACTCAGCCAGAAAAATTGGTCAAGTCTTGAACGACGGACGAACTTACGGTCTGTAGGTCGGACGACGGTCCGTAGTCCGTGATCGTCGATAGAGATCCCTATTCACCCACTCTCTGAAAAGATCTACGGATGACTAGAATGGTCCGTAGGTGAAAATTTTTAAGACAGTTTAGTGGAAATGCAGTTGGGTCAACTTCAAATGATTATAACTATTAGAAAAAATGAATTAGGTGTCCCATGACTTACTCACAGATAGATAATTGAATTATCTTTCCATATACACCGACCTAGCTAAATTCAGACCTCTGAGTAAACGTTATGCCAATTTTAGTTAAATCCTATTAAAGAGGCCTAGTAAATGGACCCAACAACGGGGCGTTGGTCAGACAAAGGACCGTCAGTCCTGGCCGTCGTTTGGTCCGACAGCAACTTCCCCAGGGGTCTTTTTGACCTTTTCCCACTTTGTTTAAACCTTAAAATATCTTTTTGACCCTAAATCATCAGATTTAGTGTGTTTAAGCCTAGAAACATAACTAAAACATATCCAAAATGAAATCATTAAATAAAAACATATATAACTAGATGGGAGAGAGGAGAAAAAGCTCAAAACCTTAGTTTAAGAACGCCACAAGCTCCAAAACAGTTTCAGCCCCGAAACCTAAGTATTTTTTCGTGGATTTCATCACCATGTATGTGGGATTTCACTAGTGGGTACCTTTCACCCATTGGGTCCCTAGTTTTCAGACAGATTCTTGATTCCCATATCATTATTAGATTTAGGGTTTCTAGAACTTCATGAACTTATTAGTTATATGTTCCAAATAAGATTATAATGTTATTATTTAGTTTATTGTATGAATTTCAAAACCCTCGCTATGTATTTCTGTAGTACTTGAATTACAAATGCTAGGTTAGATAATTCAGACATTTCAGATATACATGCCTCAATTATAAATGCATAATTACCATATTAATTGTTGCATTCTCAGTTTGCATGTTCAATTTCTAGCTATCTAGTATTTACAGAAACTGAGACATAATTAGTAAATTTACAAAATTCATGGGAGGAGCATAACACAGAGTTGGACAAGGGTTTAGCGTACCTAATAGTCCCAGAACTACTAGCCAAGTAGGTTGTAAGTACCCTCTGTGGGCAATCATGTTAGTGATCACGCCATCATGTCTTTAGACCTTTGGATGGGTATATTGGGTCCTCTTGATGGGGCGTAACCATCGGGCTCCCCATTTAGCTCATGTGGTTTTATTATCGGTTATTAGTAGCTCCCACAGATTAGTCAGACTCTCTACATTCACCATTTATCAGTATATTCAGTATTCAGTTTCAGCATGTGATAAATTGTTCATTGCATCAAATTAGCTAAGAATTCAGTTTATTATACTTGTGGTTATGCTTGATTAGTTATGTTTTACTGTAGCTTTACTCTATCCTACATAGTCATTACCTTTAAAGTAATAACGCATACGTGCACTACATCTTCTTGTGATGTGGGTTCAGGTTCTCAGCATCCAGATCACGCATAGATCGATTTTCAATCTCTAGTTCAGCAGATTCAGTTGTGAGTCCTCATTCACCGAGGACAAAATTTATAAATTTCATTTCATTCTTTTGTCATTTATTTTTAGTTTTTTCTAGATTTAGTTGGGGCTTACCCAGTATTTCTAGTTCAGTTTAGAGGCTTATTTCAGACGTAGTAAGATTCAGTTTACAAGTGAGTTAATATTTTCTTTGTATTAAATTCATTGTTTTCAAATATTTCACTTATAGAATATGGGTATTCCCTATATTTATATATTTAAATATGATTTCCCTTTTGCATCAATTTATTAATTTTAGCATGCTCATGATCATGCTAGCAGGGTTACCTTGGGATAAATTCTGGTCCAATATTCTGTGTCTGCGTCTCAGGGGTAGCTCGGGGCGCGACAAAACTTGGTATCAAATCACTAGGTTCAAAAGTCATAGGATGTCTGATAAAGCCGCAGTAAGTAGAGTCCTTTTTATGGGTGTGAAGTGCACCACATCTAATAAGAGGAAGGCTATGAAGTGTTTTAGGAAAAACTTCACTTTCTTGTTACTCTTATCGTGCGTAAGGTATGATCAAATTCCATTCTAACTTGACCTTGTGCGCTTAAGATCATGACTTCTTGTATAGATTAGGCATGGAATGATAATGCACTCAATGCTAATACAGTTCATCTAGTACCATATAAGGAAGTTCTAATGTACAATTTCAGAATGCCAATTCAGCTTTTTGTTCCGAGTATGACCAACCAGAAGAATCAGCAGGTTCAAGTTCCAACTAATATAAATGACTGATTAGTGGTAGCTAGAGTTTGTGATTTTATTAGGATGAATTCGCCTAAGCTTTTAGGGTCGCCAGTTGGTAAGGACCCACAGAAGTTAATTGATGAGGTCAAGAAAATATTTAGTGTGATGTAAGGTACTGGTTGTGACATGTTAGATTGGCATCCTACAAACTCAAGCATGTTACTCACATATGGTTCACTCATTGGAGACAATAGACATGACTTTGTCTTTTGTAACTCAGTATAGAAGTCCAATTCCGTGTTAGTCCTGAAACACTCTCAGAACCTTTTTTAGTCTCTACTCCAGTCGGTAACCTAGTAATAGCTAGACGGGTATATATAGCTAGACGGATATACAAAAATTGCCCTATCACAGACTCTAATAAAGTCACCTCAGCAGATCTAGTAGAGTTAGAGATGGTTGACTTTGATGTCATTCTAGGCATGGATTGATTACAATCATATTATGCCTCAGTCGATTGTAGAACTAGGATTGATCATTTTCAGTTTCTAGACGAACCAATCTTAGAATAGAAGGGTAGTATCTTAGAGCCTATGGGTCGATTTATTTCTTAACTTAAGGCCAAAAAGATGATATCCAAGGGTTATCTCTATTATTTAGTTCGGGTTAATGTTTCTAGCCTTGAAACCCCAACTCTTGAGTCAGTTCTAGTTGCTTGTGAATTTCTAGAAGTATCTCTAGAAGATGTTCCCGGAGTTTCTCCGAAAAGGGATATCAACTTTGGAATTGATATCCTTGCACATACCTAACCTATTTCTATTCCTCCTTACTGAATGGCTCCAATAGAGCTTAAGGAATTGAAAGAGCAGTTGCAAGACCTTCTATATAAGGTTTTCATTAGACCTAGTATTTCATAATGGGGTGCACCAGTGTTGTTCGTAAGGAAGAAAGATGGTTCCCTCAAAATGTGCATTGACTACAGAAGACAGTTGAACAAGGTCAGAATCAAGAATACGTATCCCATTCCCAGTATTGATGACTTGTTTGACCAACTTCAGGGTGCTAGCCATTTTCAAAAATAGACCTTAGATCGGGTTATCATTAGCTTTGAGTCAGAGACAGTGACATTAAAAAAATAAACTTCAAAACTCGGTATGGTCATTATAAATTTGTAGTTATGTCATTCGGACTAACCAATGCTCCTGCAGCTTTCATGGATTTGATGAACAGAGTGTTCAAACAGTACTTAGACTTGTTCGTTATCGTCTTCATTGATGATATCCTCATTTACTCTAGGAGTGAGGAAGAACATGCGATTCATTTAAGAATTATTTTACAGACTATAAAGGATTGCGAGTTATTTGCTAAGTTTAGCAAATGTTAGTTTTGATTCAAATCTGTTGTTTTTCTTAGTCAGATTGTATCTAGTGAAGGGATCCGAGTAGATTCACAGAAGATAAAAGTAGTGAAACAATGGACCGAACCTACCTCTACTACAGATATCAGAAGTTTCTTAGGTCTACAAGGCTATTACAGAAGGTTTGTTGAAGGATTTTCATCCATATCCTCACCATTGACTAGGTTGACTCAGAAGATGGTCATGTTTCAATGATAAGATGATTGTGAGAAAAACTTTGCAGAATTGAAATCACGATTGACTACAACTCCTATCTTGACTCTACTAGAGTGTTAATATGGTTATCTGATCTATTGTGATGCATCTAGAGTTGTCCTAGGTTGTGTGTTGATGCAGCGAGGTAAGGTGATAGCTTATGCCTATAGACAACTTAAGGTTCATGAGAAGATCTATATAACTCATGACTCGAGCTTAATGTAATGGTGTTTGCACTCAAGATCTAGAGACACTACTTTTATGGTATTCACGTAGATGTGTTCACTTACCATAAAATCCTTCAGTAGGTGTTCATCCAGAAAGAGTTGAATCTTTGCCAGAGGAGATGGATAGAGTTCCTTAAATATTATGATATTAATGTGCATTACCATCCTGGTAAGGAGAATGTAGTAGTAGATACTCTTAGTAGATTATCTATGGGTAGTGTAGCCCATGTTAAAGAAGAAAGGAAGAAGCTACTAAAAGATGTTCACAGGCTTGCTGGCTTGGGAGTTTGCCTTATGAGCATATAAGATAGTGGTGTAACAGTTCAGAATGGGGCAAAATCTTCTTTGGTCTTGATGTTAAGGAAAAGCAAGATAGTCACCCAATCTTGCTTGATCTTAAGGGTGCAGTCTGTAATAAGAGAGTGGAGATTTTCTCCCAAGGGGGAGAGGGTGTACTTCACTACCAGGGTAGATTGTGTATTCCTGATGTGGGCGATTTGAGACAACATATTCTTGTAGAAGGCCATAACTCTAGGTATTCTATTCATCAAGGTGCCACTAAGATTTACCGCGATCTGCGGCAAGTCTATTTGTTGAATGACATGAAGAAGGATATAGCAGACTTTGTGAGTAAGTGCCCCAATATCTAGAAATTCAAGTTAGAATCATCAGAAACCAGGAGGTATGACTCAAGAGATCGATATTCCTACTGGAAAGTGGGATGTGAACAATATAGATTTCATCACAAGGATTACCTGGTACTCGTAGACAACATGACTCAATTTGGGTGATAGTTGATAAGATGACTAAGTCTTCTCGCTTTTTGGCGGTCAAGACTACAAAATCGGCAGAGGACTATGACAAGCTTTACATTGATGAAATTGTGAGGTTGCATGAGGTTCCTTTGTCTATCATCTCCAATAGAGGTCCTCATTTTACCTCTCATTTCTGGAATTCATTTCATAAAGGTTTTGGTACTCTACTTAACCTTAGTACAAAATTTCATCCAGATACGGATGGGCAAGTAGAGTGTACCATTCAGACCTTAGAGGATAAGTTGAGATCTTGTGTGATCGATTTCAAAGGTAGCTGGGATGATCACCTTCCTCTTATTGAGTTTGCCTACAATAATAGCTACCATTCCAACATTCAGATGGCCCCTTATAAGGATTTATATAGGAGTAGATGTTTATAGGTGAAGCAGCTTTGATAGAGCCAGACTCAATCCTTTATGCAATGAAGAAAGTGCAACTCATTAGAGATATACTTAAGGCAGCCCAAAGTCATTAGAAATCTTATGCAAATGTAAGGAGAAGGGAACTAGAGTTTCAATTTGATGTTTGGGTTTTTTCAGAAGGTCTCACCTTTGAAAGGGGTGATGAGATTTGGAAAGAAACAGAAGCTCAGTCATTGATATGTAGACCCTTACAAGATCTTGAAAAGGGTTGGGAAGGTGGCTTATGAGTTAGAGTTGTCAGCAGAATTAGCAACAGTGCATCCGGTCTTCCACATCTCACTCTTGAAGAATTGTGTGGGTGATCCAGCCTCTTTAGTGCCATTAGAGAGTGTGGCAGTGGAAAATAGTCTTTGTTATGAGGATGTACCAGTTGAGATTCTTGACCATTAGGTCCGAAGGTTGAGAAACAAAGAAGTCGCTCCAGTCAAGGTTTTGTAGAGGAGTCAGTCCGTAAAGGGAGCTATTTGGGAAGCAAAAGCAGCCATGAAAGCCAAGTATCCTCACCTCTTTCCTTGCTATTCCACTCTATCTTGAAGTAATAGTTCCTCTTAAGTTTTCCAGTCATTCATGGGTGAATTCATTCTTAGAATAATGTTCCCTCTATTTGTACTTGCATTTTAAGCGTATTTGCATGTCAAAAGCCCACAGGAACAGAGTTGATGCTCCATCCATAGCATGAGTAGTTAAAACAAGTGAATGATTTGAATTAAGTCACAAACTCAGTACTTAGTGTTTAGCAGTATGGTTTGTATCTTTCTCCTGCTATTCCGGCTAGTTTAATCTTCATTCCACGAAGAATGTTCCCTAGGGGGAGATAATGTAACACCCGGTAGCCAAAGAAGACCAAAAATAAGCTTTAAAGAAAAATCTGCAGGTGCAACCAATGGTGGCATCGACGGACCGTAGCCTTACCCACGATCCGTCCTGCACAACTGTCGATGAGATCAAAAAATCCCAAAAAATCTCAGGCAGAAAAATTGGTTATGCCTTGGACGACGGACAGACTTACAGTGCGTAGGTTAGACGACAGTCTGTAGTCAGTGACCGTCGATCGAGACCCCCATTCACCCACTCTCTGACAAGAGCTATAGATGACCATTACGGTCCATAAGTCTGACCATAGGTTGAAAATTTGAAGACAGTTAAGGGGAAATGCAGTTGGGTCAAGTTAAAATGCTCATAACTTTTAGCACAAAATGAATTAGGTGTCCCATGACCTAATCAGAGATAAATAATTGAATTATCTTTCCATATCCACCGTCCTTGCTAAAGTCAGACCTCTAAGTAAAATTTTATACTTATTTTAGTAAAGGAATGTCGACAGGCCCAGTCGACAGACCCAACGACGTGGTGTCGGTCAGACGACGGACCATCCGTCCTGGCCATCGTTTGGTTCGACAACAACTTTCCCAGGGTTTTTTTTGACCTTTAACACTTCATTAAAACCTTAAGATACGTATTTTTGACCCTAAATCATCATATATAAGCCTAAAATCATATCTAAGTCAAATCATTAAATCAAAACTTAGAAAATTAGAAAAGTAAGAGAGCAGAAAAAGCGAAAGAACCCTAGTTCAAGAATGCCAAAAGCTCCGGCCGTTCCAGCCCCGAAACCTAAGTATTTTTCGATGGATTTAATCACCAGGTATGTGGGATTTCACTAGTGGGTTTTTCACCCATTGGGTCCCTAGTTTTTAGTCAAATTCTTAATTCCCATATCATGATTAGATCTAGAATTTCTAGAACTTCAAGAGAACTTCATCAACTTATTAGTTATATGTTCCAAATCAAATTATCATCTTATTATTCAGTTTATTGTATGAATTTCAGAACCCTAGCTATGTATTTCGTTAGTTCTTAAATTACACACGCTAGGTCAGATATTTCAGACATTTCAGATAAACATACCTCAATTATAAATGCATAATTACCAAACTAATTTGTTGCATTCTCAGTTTGCATTTTCAGTTTCGAGCAATCTAGCATTTACAGAAACTCAGACTTAATTAGTAAATTTACAAAATTTATGAGAGTAGGATAATACCGAGTTGGACAAGGGTTTAGCGTACCCAGTAGACCTAGAACTACTAGCCCAGTAGGTTGTAAGTCCCATCTGTGGGCAATAAGTTTAGTGATCACACCAGCATGTCTTTATACCTTTGGTTGGGTATACTGGGTCCTCTCGATGGGGCGTATACATCAGACTCCACATTTAGCTCATGTGGTTTTATTATCCATTATTAGTAGCTCCCACAGATTTATCATTATATTCAGTTTTCAGTTTCAACATGTCATAAATTTGTCATTGCATACAGTTAGCCCAAAATTCAGTTTATCATGTCAGAATATTATACTTGTTGTTATTCTTGTTCAGTTATGTTTTATTTCAGCTTTACTCTTTCCTACATGCTCACTACCTTTCAAGTACTGACGCATATGGGCGCTAAATCTTCTCGTGATATGGGTCAAGGTTCTTAGCATCCAAATCACGCATAGATCGATTTTCGATCTCTAGTTCAGCAAATTCAGTGGTGAGTCCTCATTCTCTGAGGACGACAATTATGAGTTTCATTTCATTCTTTAGTTATTTCGGTTCAGTTTTTGCTAGATTTAGTTGGGGCTTGTCCTAATATTTCTAGTCCAGTTTAGAGGCTTATTTCAGACATAGTTATATTCAACTTTGTATTGAGTTAATATTTCCTTTGTATTAAACTTACTGCTTTAAAATATCTCGATTATAGAATATGGGTATTCCCCATCATTTTAGATTTAATTATGACTTAACTTCTGCATCAGTTTATTAATTTTAGTAAGCTCATGATCATGTCAGCAGGGTTAGCTTTAAATCACTTGCGGTCCTAGGTTTCGTGTCAGTGTCTCGGGGGTAGCTCGGGGCATGACAACTATCTAAAAGAGTGAGGGGTTATGGGAGCATCGAGTCAATACATGTGATCTTAGAGGTCTTTGTATTCCCTTCTTTCTTCATACATTCAAGTACATTAGGCATAAAGCGAGGATTTTTGGGATATACGGTTTGGTAACACAGAATCCGTTGAAAATGTATGCACAAGATCAAAACCATTTATTATTGTTTTGATGAAGTGTTTGTGTTATTTTTGTTATTCTTCTCTTTTTGAGTTTTCCATTGTTCCTGTTGATTTGGCTCTTCTTATTTGTCATGTTGCTGCCTTATGTGTGTTTGTGATATTGTATTATTTTTCCTATCACTCGACTTCATATTCTTCCAATTCTTACCTTATCATCCTAATTTCTGTTCCTTCTTTTTTTGCTTGAGTCAATGTTTGAATCCTCATTGTGCCACAACTTGCCTACAAAATATGTATAATAGTATAAGGGGCAAGATATGGGATTACCTCATTTTTGGCATTATTTTGCTTATTATGGGTTTTCTCTACTGCACATTATTACCCTGCTTCCCATGTGTCATGTTTCTTTCAAATAGTGAGCATGGTTCAATTAATTTGTAGATTTTCTTGTTGCCTTGTCCAAGAAATTAGTCGAAGCAAATAACATGATTTCTTTGAATTTGTTTATTACCAGATAATTCTAGATGTTTTTTTGTTCAGTTGTTTCCAAGTTTTTTGGTTTCTAAATAAATACAGTCTTAATATTGAGTTATTAAAAATGTGAAACAATAAAAATGTGACATTGAATTCTATTGATGTTTTTGTTGAATATCACGGTGTCAACTTTTCAGTGGGACAAATTATAGATGTGTTTCTTCCAGAATGAGTCTCCTTACATTAGATTTGGGACCTTGTTTTGGAGGTCTTTAATTGTTTAGTTTGTGGTAATATATTTTTAAGATTAGTTCAACTATATTTGAAGCTCAATGAAGATCTGAGTAATAATGTACCTGGATATGTCTTAAGTTCAATGAACTTGTTGCATGCGATTAATAGAGGTGGTTAGTTATAGAAATTAGACATGCTAGTGCATTTTGTGCTCCTACTTTTCCTTTTTCTCTATATGATCTTTTTGGAAGTGATCTATTGAGTTAAAGTCCATTGTAGGGGGCTGTGATTCATGCTACTGCTTCACCTTGTAACTGTTTCTTCACATATAAGTACACCCTTCCATCTTTGTATTCTAGAAAAGAATATATATTTGTTGATGATGACTAATTCATGGGTTGGAGGAGCGGGCCTTTAGTGTCATTTCCTTCTGGAAAAGGAAATAATTTAATTGTTTATATGAATTTGATAAGGTCTTACATTGTTTATTGTGTGCAATATAATCTGTATGCTAGGTGTTTCTTTCGCTTATTGTAAGATGATATCATACAATTAACAATGACATGCATAATCTGAATGCATATTAATAATATCAAACTGTTAGTTGCATAATCAGATGTTTGTATTTGTGTCACAAAACCATATGTTTGTTTTGTTGAAGCAATCATGTAATTAATTAAGTGTTATGTTTTTTATGTCGTAAAGTATCAAAATAATCGATTTAATTATTTTTCTCAAGCTAACATGATCAAGAAAACTGGAACTACCGTAGTTGACACAAATAAAAATAAATTAGTATGTTTGAAAAATAAACTACAAGATCTTTATTTTTATACTAATTAATGCTTTTGGATCAATTCATTATAATTTTTGTTTTTAGAAAAATTATATTAGTCATTTTTTATATCCCAAATTATTTTAGTTAATGGGGATCTGTTTATTATTATATAGTTATAAAATTTCGATGCATTTCTTGTGCAAACTTTTTAAGGAAAATGAGAGAAAATATCGATTTGAACATGCCCGATTTTTGGATTGATGATTTCATGATTATTTATTGAAAATTTACTGGATATTTTAATTCAAGTTGAATTAGGAGTTAATTAGTTGATTTTATGTTCAGATTATTACATTTAGTTAGATCTCAATTTACTTGAGATAGAAAAATAATTTCTTTAGAAATTGTTTACGTTTACACAAAAATTATTGTATTGTTATGTTGTTATTTGATTACAATATTAGAAAATATTTGGTTTATATAATATTTCTTGCTTATGTGGAAGAAGATAGTTTTGAATGGATTGATTTCTTTTATGTATTTGTGTATTTAGAAAAACTATACTATATAGATTATTGTGGAATGATTTAAGAATTTTTGCAGCGACATTAGATTATTATTAACATTTAGAAAAATATAAAATAATGTCAACAATTTTTATGACAATCAATAATAACATTTGTTGACATTGACTAAAGTGCCAGAAATTGACATTTTATAAATTTAACCAAGTAAGTATCTTTAAATTTGTTTTACCAACATTTAGTCGAAATGTAAGAAAGTGAAAGAGACATTTTGATAAGTCATATCTACATTTACTTAAATGTAAAAAATAACTGTCATATAATTCACATTGACATTTACGGGAATGTTAAAAATAAATGATATATATCTCATACAAACATTTACCTTATCATCGAATATAAATCTCATAGATCTCTCATACTGAAATTTACCTAAATTTAAATAAACATCATATATCTCATAGTGAGATTTATCTAAATGTGGAAAATAAATTTCATATATCTGATAATGACATTCACCCGAATGTCAAAAATAGATGTCATATATTTTATCAACATTCTCATAATTCTCAAAAAATAAATGTAGTAATAATCTTACCAACATTTACATATATGTTGCAAAATAAATTACACAAATTCTTTTCAAAATTTACCTATATGTCACAAAATAAATGTCACAAATTCATCCTGACATTTAACTAAATGTCGAAAAAGTTTCTGACACTAAAGTTTACGACATTTGATCAAAATGTAAAATAAACATCGGTAAACAAATTTGTGACATTTTAAACATCAAAATAGGCATTTACAAAATGTCGTTGTATCTTCACTTTCTTCTAAATGTAAATAAATGTCGGTAAAAAAATTTGTGACATTTAAACATCATAATAAGACATTTAGAAAATGTCGTCGTATCTTCACTTTCTTGTATTGTGTTGTTATGTATTTTATCTCACGTACACACACTTTTGCATGAATATGCTAGGATATCCAAGGTTCTATCACATAGAATGACTCTAGGATGACTTAATAACCTAAAATTAATCAAAGCATGATACACTAGAATATCTTCAAGTTGTGATATATGATCCCTTTATATGTATTTTGATTTGGTAACACAAGAACATTTCATGCTACCTTAGGATTGAGGATTTATATTCTCCTATGGCTAGCTTGAACAAGCATTGTAAAATTCATTTCATGGAAGCTTTATTTTACTAAGCATAGACCATTTCATGGTAGCTCTAGGATTAAAGACATATACTCTCCTAATGGTAGCTTGGGATTTACAATAATACTCTCCTAACGATAGCTTACATTACATCATTGTGTGCTTGTAAAGATAGCTTGACTTTGCATTGTAAGCGACATTTCAATGCTAGCTTGAGTTAGTAGTACTCATTGTAGCCTAAGATTGAGTCTTTAGTCTCTCTGAAGGATACCCTTAATAGCATCATGGATTGTATTAGCTTTATAGGTTTGTTTAGCCTTGAGGGTTCTATTTCTTAGTAGCCTTCAATTGATAACATAGTCTTGTTCGTGTGTTATGACTTCCCTAGTACGAATTAGAGAAGCACCTTAAATACAAATAGAATAAATTGACTAGTCCCCAACTAGTGAACATTCATGATAGCCTAAAGGAGTACTTAGTGTGGATAGTAGTAAGTGATGCTATTCATACATTTCCTAAGTATGACTTAAGGCTCGGTATGAACGGTTCTGTTATGTAGCATATTTTAACTTGGGTTGTTCCTATATTTACCTTCCAAGAAGTGTTCGACTAATGTTTATAGTTCCATTGTTATAAGTAGTAAGCCATTAGTAAGACTAAAGGAGGGTAAATATGACAAGGATGAATGCAAAGTAATGCTTAGTATGAAGAGTGGTGTTGGATGCCTTTCAATCATTGCATAAGTGTGCTTGAGATTAATTAGGAGTATGGTACCCCTATGGTAAATAAGCCTAAGAATTTACAATGTATACAGATATAGACTATGATTAGGTTGACAAAAATGGGATACTTGACTTGGTTAGTATTATTGGAGGCTATTCTTTGTTTGCACATGTATGCTTTTAAGGTAACTTGAGAATGGTTCTATTATGGTCTAGATGACTAAGAATAAATTATGCTGATATGATGTTAAATTATATCTAATGCACATTAACTACGTCTTATGTTGACCTAAGATTTTTTCATGCTTATGATTGAGAATATGCTCTGATTATGTTATTATCTCTTATGCTTATTTCTTATGTTGAAAAACCCTTTCGAGATTCTCTAATGATTTTGTGCTAGCTTCAATACTTGGTAATTTTTTTACTATACTCATAATTCTTCTACAATTTTATTAAATGTCGGGTTTCGTAGATAGAGTTCCTTTGTAGGCTAGGTTTCGAAGGAGGAAGAATAATTTAAGAATTGGTGAATCCTCATAGCTTCGACTACAAACCCATTATACTCTTTTTGTTTTATACTTTTTATGGGCTGAGTTCCAAGAGTTTTATTTAAGAGAATATATGGTTTGAAAGACTTACAATTGCTTATGAAATTTTTATTGATTTTATTGTTCTAAAGAAGTTTTAAATTTTCCTGATTTTTCTATTATCTTATATTATGATATGTGAAGGGCGTGTATGAAACTCCTTCGAAGTCATGTACGCAATGTTACGTCTAGGGGGTACCACTAGGTCGTTCAAAACTCGATTTTCAAATCTCAAGGAATCAAGGACTAACAAAATCGTAACTCATAACTGAACAATACAACTCCTCTCAGTGATACTCGATTCATAGAGTTCATGCAGAATACTTGACATGAACAACTCAACTCAAAGATATTAATTACAATATAGAACGCACAAGAACAACTCTCATCATTCTTATACTAACTTCATAAAGACAGAGTTCAAAATATGCTTGATTTAAAATGAATTCTCAAATGTGACTCAACGGATACTCTTGAACTTTTAGCTTAGTATCTCTTTAATTTGAAATATAATTTTGGAGATACGACTAGAATTTGTGGGATTTATCAATGATTAGTAAGGGCTTTAAGGGTTAATATCAAGGAAATGACAAAGACATGATTTAAAGGAACACACATGAGACTAAGAACGATGAAGAAAAAGGGTGGACGACTCTAGCATTGCGGGGGTGTGTTTCACCTGCCCTTAATTTCCTGAGGCTGTACTGCGTCACACATCTACGCATTTCCGAAGCCCTCGTAGAGCAATGGGCGAGCATCGCCTAGCCCCGACCATGAAATACGACCAAATTTCTTATTAAAATTTTGGCCCTAACTTGTATAGAATCGGTTTATATGTTCCAAGCTCCTTTGGATTCATAAGCTCAACACAAAGTTATCAACATCTCACTTAGAATCAATCATGAAAAACATATCATTTGCAAGACCCTTACCTCAATAACTCAAAACCTACATTGATAAATAATAGTGCTAAAACTCAAGAACTGCTCAAGAATCTTCACATAAATGATTTCATGAATGAACTAATGAAAGAATTAAATAATTAGAATAAGTAATAAAAAGTGAATCACTATGGGAAGCCTCACGTACATTTAAAGAACAATGCTCATGAAAAATATCGATGAATCTTGAAGGATGCTTGAAAAACTCGCTTTTCTCCTCCTGAAAACTCTTCTAAAATAAACCCAAGTGTTTTAAACGTGAATGGGTTATTAGAATGCTATTATACCCTTAATTTTTGTCAGGAAAAAGGTTTAATGACAAGTTGAAAAAAGGATAATACAAAAATACCCTTTCCTAAATTGGATTAAAGGGTGTAACTACAAAGGTTCCACTCGAACAAGTATAACTCCTTCATTCGAGGTAGAAACTTAGCAAACTAAGCGGCGTTGGAAAGAGGAATCATAGATCATTGATTTTATAGTTCATGGACGACCTAAAACTTTATGTTCTAAAATATATGGTTATTTGAAGTTGACAAAAACATAAAATCTAAACGGGGGCCTGAACTAATTTCTCTTTTACATCCTTTTGAAACTTGAGGTGTTACATGTAGTGACGTTAAGACCTAAGAAAATCTAAAATTACTTGGTAAAATCTTGATCATAATAAAATAATGGTATTAACTTAAAACTTTTGGGGTATTACAACCACATCTTGATCACATAAAACCCTAAATAAATGGGTTATTGCTCACGTGATATGAGAAATTTTGCACTTCCTATTTCAGGCCTCATTTGAACTTACAAATGGACATGTAATACCCTCCTGACCATCCCACACCATTAATAATGTCATCACTTATGCTAACAACAAGTTTTAGGTAAAATACATCGATATCATATATCACATAAAATCCATGGACTATAGAACAAGTAAAATGAAAACATTGTATATTTCAATCCACGCATCATTAGAACTTGATAATTTCTTCAAGGATGAACTCTATGAAGTTTCCCTGTTGATCAATATACACCATTAGTAATTTTGTGAAGGATGCACAGAAATAATTTCATCCAAAAACTCATTGAGATCACATATCCCCCAAATCATAGAGCTATACCACACATAAAAAAAAAAGAATGTTTGGTAATTCCTATTTTGCGCCTTGTTTTAAAATTTTTAGTGCATACATTTTTCTCTTGACAAACCCACTCAATTGATAAGGTCATCAAGAAGACCAAAAAACTTTCAGCCAAAAACATATAGAGATCACATATCAACCAAAATAGATGGACTATAACACAAGTAAAATGGAAATTTTTGTATTTACTAGTGTTGGCTTTTTTGTACTAAAAACAGGAACATGTTTGACCCTCCAAACTAACAGACACTATTATGGAAGGCGTCATGGAATCCCACAAAAACAATTCATCCAATAATCAACAGGAAGAGATATAATCAAAAATTAATGGACTATAATGCACGTAAAATGGGAAATTCTGTACTTCTAATTGTAGGCCTCGTTTGTACGTGAAAATGAGAAACTTTGACCCTCCATGAAAATGCATGCTATTAATACAATTTTCATGGACACCCATAAATCATTTAGTCAAAAAAAAAAAAAACGTCTATATCACTTATCATCCAAAGTCAATGGGCTATATAACACGTAAAATAGAATATTTGGTATTTTCAATTCATGGTTCTTTTGAAATTGAAAATGCAGACGTTTTCCCTCCTTATCCAAGCTGTTGATAAGCTAGTCACGAATGCCCAAGGAAAATTTTAGCCAAAAATACGTCATTATCACATATCACACAATATCGATATACTATAACACATGTTATATGGGAAATTTAGACACCTGTTTTATGCAGGGATACTACATGTTATAGTCTCTATCCTTTTTTATGTGCACAAATATCAAGCTTCAATATTTATCCTTCCTCAATGTCTGGTTAAGGAGTTCGATAAAAAATATCGAGATTTCTTACGCGTTAGAACAAAAGAGAAAAGGAAAGTAGCATTGGCATAACTGATTAGAGTCTGTAAAACTGAGATATTGGGGATAGGTCTGAATATAAAAAGTTGCAATGTATAGAACAATGTTGTTGTGGGGAAACTAATTTGGGTACTCAAATCTGAGAAAGAAGCTCTTCGGGTTTAGTGGGTTGATGGAATCTATCTAAAAATGATATATATTTCACGATTCATACACAACCAAATGATTGTAGCTTGTACAGAAAGGCCCTAAATACATTGCAACGAGGGACAAGAAATCGGTATAAATAAAATAGATACACTCTGTCATTTGATGGAGGATACTCGATGATTCAGTGTTTTAGGATTTTCTGCAGAGAGATATAGTTTTGGAAATGTAGAGTTAGTCGGGAAAAACTAATGGTACCTAAGCATACATTTTTTATTTGTCTTGCAACATATCAGAATCTTATGACTAAAGGGAGATGCATTATAAATGCATACCTATAGATTGTGTTGGTTGTGTGTTATGTGATCCACAGTGCTATAAATATGTATAACATTTATTTTGTGTAATGTGATCCACAATGCTATGAAGATGTAAACCATTTATTTGTACATTTTACTAGTCATCTACACTAATGGATGAAGTAAGTAATCAGAGTTGCATTTTCCATGTTGTGGTAATGTGGAGTGTCGGAATTCTATTAAAAAGAGACATTGGAGAAAATTCAAGCAGGAAGCAATAGGTTCAATATAAGGGGTTATGCTAGGAATTGGAAAATTTTGAAAGTGCCACACCCGTATAGAATTTTTATGGATTGCAATGTCTACAGGATCCAAACTGTTAGTTCAAAGCTGAGTTAAGATGATAGCTCGAACTTGATATGAAGTTTTGATGATTTAACAAACTTATCGATCTTACAAGGAACCAAATCCTTGTTATTGGAACTGCTGACAATAAGATGAATGATAAACTCACTGTGAGGTATATTTGTGTGCTATCATCAAAAAGGGGGAAAATGTTATATTCTATGTGTTTTGATGATCCTCACAAATGCATGGACCTGGTTCCTGGCAGAGTGCTCTCGTCTAGATACAAATGGGGTACAGTCATAAAAGCTGTCATGTCAGGTGGTAGGTGGAAAGTGCAGTATCCTACACCAATAAGAAGAGCGGACGAGATTGTATGTTTCAGTATCTCACAAATGCAGGGACCTAGTACCAGGCAGAGTTTCCTCCATCATATTCATAATTGGTTACAGCTGTAAAGCTGTCACGTCAGAGGTTGGTAAGGCGTCAGTGTACTACACCAATCAGAATGGAGGAGGGTGTTTGTCCAACGGATAATAACTCTTTATGTTTGATATTTTTAGCATGACAAACACCATATTATATTCATTCATCCAAAGAAGGAAGTTATCCAGCAAGCCTTTTTGAAGAACTCATATAGAAGTTTGCAAGGGACGTGGTACCCGCAAGACTGCGACATGAAAAGGACGAAAAGACAGCTGTCAGAAAAGTTGTCATCTCTGATGCGGTAGGTGCACAACTTTTCCAACAGCAGGCCTTCAGCCAATGGGATGACATCAACGAATTTGTGGGAAATTATATTATCTCTTTCCAACAAACACAAATTCAAGACTTGGCAAGTTAAACTTGGATTTTCTCTGAAAATTCACAAGCTTGAACAGAAGGCCATCTTCAAGGAAGAACATTGCTCAACTCAACAGAAGGACCTGATAGAGTAAAGAAGAATCTTTGTTGTATTTAGAGCTTTGTGTCTATGTACTTACATTGTAAATCTGTTCCTAATCTATAAAGGATTCAGATATTTGTTTTGGGTCTGTAAAAGTCTAAATCAGTTAAGGTTAACTGATTTAGTGGGCAACATTTGTTTGTTGCTTAGTCAAATTCTAAGTCATCAAGAGTTAGGTAGTTTAGTGGGCGGTGTTGTATCCGCATAGGCTCTTCAAGTAATAGGTAGATTACTTGATCGTGAGATTAATAACTTTTTCTCACACTGATTGTAACCGGATTTCACTTTTGCTTGAGAAGATTAGTGAAGACGGTTGTACATCCTGTGCAACAGGTCGTGGTTTTACTCCCTTGAGCAAGGAGGTTTCCACGTAAACTGCTTGTGTTGTGTTCTTCATATTGTATCTTCCGCACTGTTCTTGTTGTGTCAAGGGACCTGGTCCATTGAATGGTAGTGGACGCACATATTCTAACACAAACATGTGCATAAGTGAATATCTTTCTAACACAATTTAGGTAATTTGAACTTTATTGTAATAGGTGGAGAAGCAGGAAATAGTTGCAATTAGTGGTATGCTGAGACTGTGTATTACATGTAATGATGTTTTATTTGTTGGTTGTAATAATATTCATAGTTTATTTCCACACAAAAGTATTTTAGTATTTTTTGTTCTGCTTGTTTGAAATTGATAATTTAAATTTTTTTTGATCTAGACCAACCCAAGCGATTAATAAAGTCGTCAAGGACGCCCATCAACAATTTATCCAAAACAACGTTGGAATCAGATATAACTCAAAATCTATGGACTATAACATATATAAAATGAAAAATTTAGTATATCCCTTTCTGGACTCATTTGAAATTTAAAATACAAAATTTTTCCAATCCGGACCTTGGCACACCATTAATAAAAATCGTCACAGTCACCACAAAAGTATTAGACAGATAAATGGTGGGATCACACTCATAAAGTGTTTTTAGAAGAATGTTTTAGGTGGTCAAGGTGCCAGATCCATGCAGTAATATACAAGAAAAAGAAAAGAAAAATCGCTAATTTCTGCCAAGTGCCTCGTTTGAATTTTAAAATACTGGCTTTCGACCCTCCAAACCAACACATACCTTTTAAAGGAGTATGATATACGGTTTTTCCATCCAAGTGATATAATATAATTTAACTCTAGTTCTAAATACACATGATTTACATTTTTCCATCCAAGCATATCACTTAATATTGAATTAGAGGACATAAAATCCTAAAAGCATTACTAAAAGTATCCATATAATTCAAAAATGGAAAAATTATGAATGTGTTTACTCTAAATCTAATAAAATTTTAATAATATAATTTAGAATATCGTATCTTTAAAGCGAAGTTATCTATAAAAGGAAATTAAAAGATACTTGAATGAAAAAAATGTAACTCATGTACCTTTAAAATTGGAAAAAAATAAAAAATATCACTTGAATAGAAAAAATATAACCCATATACCTTTAAACTTGGAGTCAAAATATATTTTAAGGATTGTAAATCTCTAATAGAAAAAGTACATAGTAAGAAATTTATTAATATACTTTACTTAACCACCAACTAAAAACAAATATCATCAGCTATTAAGTGCGCAAATTTCTTCACAATGTTTCTCAAACCTTTTTTGTGAAGCCCTTTGCCTTCACCAAACACTTTTGTAAATGACACAAATTAAAATTATTCACCGACAGAAGAATCAACTAATGGTGATAATATCTAAAGAAAAATGCTTTTTAGCTTTCAAAAAGCAATGTGCAAGCGTTGACAATGAAGCACATAAATATTCTATTACTACATGAGAACATATTGCTATTGTTTCTTATTCCCCAAGTGGCATACATATGTTTATGATTCCTCCAACAGCTTAGACACAATATATAAGTTCCTCAATGATGTGAAAGTTTATGTACTCAAAGGGTGATTTTGATTATATTGCCTTCAGAGATGTTTTTATCAATTTTTTAACTTTAGTAGAGTCAGTCTGTTTCAGTTTATTAGTTTGGGTCGATTGCTGTCTTTTGTTTTCTATTAGTTTACTAATTTATTGTCTCAGCTTTAGTAGTTAGTAATCTTAAGTTATGAAGTATAGGGTCTTATAGTGTATTTTCTATTCTCCCTTAAATCTTTAAAAAATTCTTATCTGTTAAAGAATTTGATGTCAGTCATGCAATATTTGTTTATGTATTAATCGATTATATTACTCTTATGTATAATTAGGATAAAAAATCTTGTGAAAACTCTTCGAATCAGCAGCTTCTCTATTGATAAAAGAAATAAAAAAGAAAAAACTATATTTATGGGCCATAAAAGTCAAATACAGTACATGATTTAGTGAATATGTAAATTCTCTATTACTTTAATGAACCTCATATGTAGTTTTTCCTTTTTTTTCGTTGAAGCAATAGAGAAATTGCCACTTCGTAGATTTTTGACACAATTTTTAGTTAAATAATCAGAAGAGTAATATAATCGTTTAATGCATAAACATATATTTGACGAGATGAAATCACATTTTTTAAACATACGAATTTACTCTTTTTAAAATATAAGGGAGAATATAATATACACCATCAAACCTTATACTTCATAGTTTAAGATCACAGAGTACTAAAGACGTGGCAATAAATTGTTTAACTTATAAAAAACAAAGGACAACAATGAACCTAAACAGGACTCATAAACTAAATGAAACTGACTTCACTAAAGATAAAAGAATAATAGATAAATCCTTCTCTTAAGGAAATAAAATCAATGACTCCCTTTCGCCACAGAAACCTTCGCATCATTTAATAACATATCTATTGCATCAAAGATGTTATATAATTATAAACATATGGAATGCCACCCGGGGAATTAGAGACAAATAGCAACATGGCTCATGTAGTAATAGAAAGTACATGTGCTTCCTTGACAACACTTCCCTATAGCTTTTTGATACCTTCAAAGTGTTTTGCATTAGATACTATCACCGTATTTTGAGTTTTATGACCGTACATAATCTTAAATTGTGCTATTAGAAAAGTGTTTAGTGAATGAAAATGCCTTCATAGACAAACTTTGTGATGAAATTTGCACACTTTATAGGTGATGATATTTGTTCATATTTCGTGGTTAAGTATATTAATGAATTTCTTATTATGTTTTTTTTTCAGAGAGTTACAATCCTTAAAATATATTTGTACTTCAATTTTAAAGATACATGAGTTATGTTTTTTCCATTCAAGTTACTTTTTTTAAATAAAAAAATCAAAATTTTAAGGTATACGAGTTACATTTTTCCTTCAAATGTCTTCAATTTTTCTTTAATAGATTAGTCCTCTTTAAAGATAGGATATTTTTAAATATATTCTTAAAACATTATTTTATTTAGAGTAGGCACATTTATAATTCTTTTATTTATGAATTATATGTCCAATTTTAGTGATATTAATAGGATCTTATGCACCCTACTTCAATATGAAGTTATGTCCTAGAATGGAAAAAATGTAAATCTTGTACGTTTTGAACTAAAGGAAATTGAGATGATATAACTCGAACGAAAAAAAAGATAAATCTTTTACCTTTAAACTATAATGTGCTTCTTCAAAAATCATCACTTGCAATATCATGCATATGTTCATCAAAATGTGAACATCTTTATATATATATATATATATATATATATATATATATATATATATATATATATATATATAGACACATTCAAGTACAAGCTCAATTTGTGTTAATATATCTGTTTCAATTTATTTTTTAAAAATGAAATTAAGAGAGTTCACTAAATTTTTTCATAACTTTAAAATATTTGAAGTCATTAATTATTTTTATTTATAGGACTATTAACATAATTTTAAAGAAAATATGTGTGACTCTCTCAGTATTTGTGTGACATCTTTAAAATGTTGAATGTCACCAAATTTTGATATATTCATAATTGTTAATAATTGTTATTTATAATACGCATAGTTTTTAAATAACATATATGTTACATTGTTTGTTCAATTTTATGCAACAATTGTGGAATAGGTTGTAACAAACTTCCACAAAAGAATTCTACAAAAACACAAACTAATAAATAATGTAATCAATCATTTCCTTTCATAAAGGAAAACAACATATACTACTATATTTTTTATCATGTAAGGAATTTTGTGGCTCAAAACTCCATTAAATAGGTCTTTACAGAGGTCCTGAAATTTTTTGGCTAAAAAAATTATTAGGTACACATATAATCTGAAACTAATGAATTAGAACACACAAAAAATGTAAAACTCTGTATTTCCCATTTTGGCGCCTCGATTTAACTTAAAAATGTCGATGTGTGACGCTTTGAATAAACCCACGACATTCATAAGGTCGTCCCTGAGGTCCAAAAAATATTATGAGATCTCCAATTGCTCATGGATATGTAGAGGATTCAAGACATATCTCATAGTCCCTTAACTATGTTGCCTCCATAGAAGTACTAGCTAGTGTATCCACCTACAATGTTACATTCATGTTTTGGTCCTACCTTGGCTAGTAGACCACCATCTATCGGTGTAGGGTATCATGACACTAGATCCCATGTTTAGCTAACATGGCCTATTATCGGTTAAGGTGATTGTTCCCGAAAGTAAAATAAAAGTAATGAACTGAACACTAACTAGGGGACTTAAGGGGTTCTTCTTATTGTGGGTAGGGGTTTGGGATTGTAGCTATACATTGCACTAGTTGGCCTTGAGGGAAGTCCTAGGAGGTTGTTCTTATGCTCTTATAATGTAAATAATATGCATATGTTGACTTTACATGTTGATGATCTTATATAATAATAGTTTCATTTATGGACATGTTACTCGTCTATATTGCTATATATGATGATGACTGTTAAAGTCATGCAACATCAACATATTTGATTTAGTTTGACTACGTCTTGCAGTAGTTATTTTCTATCACTTAGTTGTCACTCGGTTATTTAATTAGTTCCTGATATTTTCCTAGTAGTAGTTAGTGCATACTTGTTCTCCTACAAATTAGGGAAAGTAGTATAGTGAGATTATGATTCCACAAATTCTGTAAGCCTATATTAGTCCACTCAACATATTTAATAAAAAATCCCAACTCCTTCTCCGCAAATAGTTTCACTGGTTTTCTCTTATTTTTCTTCTTTCCTATTATTTATCGTTTGATTATAGAGCTTCCTGTTGCGTTTCATTCATCATTTTGTATCAGAGCCAACACGATAAATCATCTTCAAGTAGTTCGTGGAATCAAAAATCTCAATAACAAGAATTAGGCAAAGATTTTTGCGAAGTCGTCAATGGAAGTGAATTTACCCAACCAGAGGCAGAGGATGCCAATGGACTATTGTGTATGTAGAATATCAAAACAGGCAAAGCAATGCTTGCGCTCAAAACAACAATCGATGAAGATGTGTTGGAGCATGTTCATGATTCTAAAACGCCGAAAGAAGCATGGGGAACACTTGCTACACTTTTCACAAAGAAGAACAATTTAAGGTTACAACTTTTGGAGAGCAAGTTATTATCAACAGAGCAATGTGATATGAAAATTGTCCTGTACTTTCACAAAGTCAAAAAGATATGCCCTGAAATTTCATATTTGGATTCAACAACACCAATTGGGGAAACCAGGGTAAAAATAATTATTATCCATGGTTTGAAATCTGAATATAGAGGTTTTGTTGCTGCTTTACAAGGATGGCCAAATCAGCCATCACTTGTTGAGTTTGAAAATTTACTTGCTGGCCAAGAAGACATGCTGAAGCAAATTGCAGGACTCTCAATAAGAAAGAGGAAGAATCTCTTTACACCAACAAAATCAGGAATATCAAACACGATGGTGGTGGTTTAAGAAGAAAAATTCTCAAGGAGATGAAAATTTTCTCTCAAGAGGAGTTTCGAAGAATCAAAAGAACGATAGAAATTCGAAGGAAAGTGTTACAGTTTTGGGATGTAAGGTCATATGGAAAAGAATTGTTGGTTTCAGAAACATCCCGTAGAAAGTAACACAACTACCTCAAATTCTAATGAGAAAAGTGAAAATATTCGGGATCCTGAAGCCTTTTTTGCAATAGAAGAGGAGGATTTAGCACTTGCATGAACTATATTTTAGTCAATTGATAACGAGAACGACTAGATCGTTGATTGGGTTGTGCAAAATATATGATAGAAAATAAACAAAAGTTGCAGGATCAATTAGTGTAAAAGGGTAGTCGTGTTGTGGTAACAACTAATAATTCAAGGTTACCGATATCATATATTGGTAAGACGACAGTCTCTCTTCAACAACGGACCAACCAAATACCACTCCAGATGTCTATCATGTTCCAAGTGTGAGGAAAAACATGCTTTCAGTGTCATAATTAACAACAATCTGGAAACTATGTCTTCTTTGCACCTGATGATATGAGGATTTATCAGGATCTCAAGAACATAGAAAATCCAATTTTGAAGGGGTATAGATTAGAGTCAGTCTATGTGATATCTGTAGAGTCAGCATATGTAGAAAAGACAAAAAATATTGAGACTGCTGATTTGTGGCATATGAGATTGGGTCATGTGAGTTATTCCAAGTTAAATGTTATGATAAAAAAGTCAATTATAAAAGGTCTTCCTCAACTTGAAGTAAGAGCAGACATTGTAAGTTCAGGATGTCAATTTGTTAAAGCTCATAGTTTCCGTTTGTAGAGTCAAAATTTAAAGCTGATGAAACACTACAATTAGTTCATTCTGATGTGTTTAGGTTGGTCAAGCAATCATTAGTCGGTAGAATGAAGTACATGGTGATATTTATTGATGATTTCTCTAGATATGTTTGGGTTTTCTTTGTGAAAGAAAAAATTGATTCTTTTTCTATGTTTAAAGAGTTTAAGGAAACAATTGAGGGAAAACTGGACAAGAAAATTTGTTGTTTAAGAACAGACAACGGAAGGGAATACAACTCAATTGAGTTTTCTCAATACCTAAGAGAATGTCGAATTCGTCATCAATATACTTGTGCCTACACAACACAACAAAATGGCATTGCAGAGAGGAAGAATAGGCATCTAGTAGCAATATTTTGCATTATGTTACATGCGAAGAATGTCCTGGAAATATTTTTGGCAGAAGCAATGAGGACTGCATCATATGTCATCAATAGACTTCCCCAACAAAGTTTAGGTTTTGTTTCACCTTTTCAGATGTTGTGGAATATGAAAGCTAATGCCAGTTATTTGCGGGTATTTGGATATGCGTGCTATGTTTTTATACCTGATCAGTTACATAGAAAATTGGAAAAGAAAGTTGTTAAATGTATTTTTATAGGGTATGATAATCAAAGAAAAAGTTGAAAATGTAGTAACCCTACAAGTGGAAGGTGTTATACATCACGACTTTGTTGTACGTGATGAAACCTCTTCATAGTGGTCTGCGGAAAAGAAGATATTACCAGACCAAACTAATCCGAAAAATAAGTTGCAAATTACTTATTTTAGATCAAATGAAGACTCCAATGTTGAACAAGGCACGACTTGTAATTTTGGGCAATCAATTGATCACAAGCCAACATGTGAAGGTACCGAATCAAATGAAGGAGAAGTAACAGTTGTTCCACTATTCGAGTCAATAAGGTCGGAATGGGTTTGGGGGCAAAACCCCAAATATGGCAATGCAACAATAATAGAAGACGAATCTAGAAAAGAACCTGAAAGCATTAAAGAAGAAGCTCAAAACACAACAAGGAGTAGAGCAATGGAGGAGGAGATCGCTGCACTAGAACAAAATCAAACCTGGAAACTTGTGCCGAAGCCAAAAGATGTTAAACCTATATCATGTAGATGAGTTTACAAAATAAAAATGTCGCACAATTTCGTTGGTGGAGAAGAATAAAGCTCGTTTGGTATATCGAGGATTTGCTCAATCTGGTTTGAATTATGGTGAAACTTTTAGTCCAGTGGCGAAATTTACAACTGTGCAAGTCTTGCTTGCACTTGGTGCTAGCAAAGATTGAATTTGTGGGAGATGGATGTTAAAAATACATTTTTACATGGGAAGCTGGATCAGGAGATTTACATGGCTCAACCCATGGGTTTCAAAAGTCAAGATCACCCTTGATATGTTTGGAAGATGTGGAAGGCACTATATGATTAAAGCAATCACCAAAGGCAAGGCACGGTAAAATTTCTGAATTCTTAACTCAAAGTGGTTATTTAATTACATCTTCAAATTTAAGTTTGTTTGTCAGAGTCGATGGAGGGAAGCTAGATATTGTGCTAGTATATGTAGACGATCTTACTGTAACTGGGGATAATGAAGAAGAAATCCTCCAAACGAAGGAAATTTTACTTGCCCGATTTCATATGAAAGAACTTGAACAACTTAATTACTTTCTTGGTTTGGAGTTTGATCGTACTCAAGAAGGAATTTTTCTTCATCAGTGGAAGTATTCAACAGACTTGATGAAGAAATTTTGAATGTTAAATTCCAAGCCAATTGCAACTCCAACTGAATCAAATGTCAATTTGTGTGCATACGAAGGAAATGATTTAGAAGATGTGACAAAGTATCGCCAATTGGTAGGTAGTCTTAAACTCAGACTCCACCATACATTTCTTTTGGAGTAGGTGTGATAAGTCGCTACATGCACAATCCAAAGAATCACCATATGGGGGATACTCGACCAATACTAAGATATGTGAAAAGTACAATTTGTTATGTTATGGTCTTTGTATAAAACAAGTGAAGAATGCAAGTTTGTTGGTTACTGCGACTCCGGCTATGCAGGAGATCATGATACTCGTCGTTCAACTACTGGATTCATGTTTAAGCTTGGAGAAGGAGCAGTTTCTTCTTGCAGCAAAACGCAGCCAACGGTGTCACTAACAACAACAGAAATTGAGTATCGGGCAGCAACATCAGCAACTCAAGAAAGTACATGACTTATGCTGCTGATGAACGATTTAAAACAACCAGTTGGCTATGCAGTTTCCTTGTTCTATGAAAACAAGTCAACAATCAGTTTCGCTGAAAATCCTATCTTTCATGCAAGGACTAAGCATGTTGAATTACTTTACCACTTCATCATAGAAAACTATTACAAGGAGAGATCAACTTGGAGAATATTCAAACAAAACAAAAAATAGAAGACTTCTTCCCAAAAGGTTTATGTGCAAATAAGTTTGAAAGTTTACGTCAAGAGCTAGTTGCTAAGACTAGAGCTGATGTGGAGAGGAGGTGTTAAAGTCATGCAACATCAGCATATTTTATTTAGGTTTACTAAGTCTTACAGTAGCTATTTTCTAGAAGTTAGTTGTCACTTTTTTATTTAATTAGTTCCTGATATTTTCCTAGTGGTAGTTAGTGCAAATTTTGTTCTCCTAAAGTTTAGGGCAGGTAATTTAGTGGGATTATGATTCCACATATTTTTTAAGGCTATATTAAGCAACTCAACATATTAAATAAAATATTAACAACTCCTTCTCTGCAAAATAGTTTCACTGGTTTTCTCTTCTTTTCTTCTTTCATGTTATTTTTCGTTTGATTATTGAGATTCCTACTATTGCGTTTAATTTATAAATGACTACTCATGATGCTATGTTATATGAAGTTAGACATTACTTATTATCTCTTTCCTTGTTTACTTGATTATGTGGTGTTATGAGACTTCACATGAGCATTGCACTTGAATGCTTGGGATGAAATTGTTGGTAAGGGTCTTATAAGTTATGATTAGATGAACTCTTGTACATGCTTTGTTGTCGTGACATTAACTTGGAGTTACTTTGGTTATATTATCTTGATATGCTACTATTCATATTGATGTGATATCCATGTTGACTTGACTTTATTAATTTTGTAGGTCTTGTGTTGCTTATTGGCTTGCCTCAATTAATATGTCATCAATTGCTAGTATATGTTGTTATTTGTTCATTAAGGCTTTCGAAGTTGACTTAGAATGACTTTGAACAAAATGGCCTTTTAAGAATGATTTCAAAGATCATATGTGCATATGTTTCTATTCTTAGTACAATTGGATGTACTAACCCATATTCCACCCCTTTTCCCCAAAAAACAATGTAGGTTCGGGCCGTTGAGGTATCAAGGTTTCTTGCAAGAAGAACTGGACTTCCCCCCATGGCTTTCTAGGTCCTCTATTTTAAGGATGGTTCCACATACTTTACCTTATTATTATTTCTATAGTCTAAAGACATCCATTTCTCTCCTATGGTTGAAGATATTGTTTAAGCCTTATGTGCCATTATAAACTTGTATTAAGGTCTATGCCCATATGTTTTATTTCATTTTAGATGGTTTAATGTGAGACGACATTATTAGACTAAATTATTTTATGTTGGTAATATTGTATAAACAAGAAACCTATGCGAGCTTCCTATGCGAGGAGTCTAAGTAAACTCCCTATGTAGTATGTGAGATGTCTATGTAAACCTCAATACATAAAAAGCTTTAAATTTTCTGCTTTTTAAACTATGATATATTATGACGAATGCTAAGAGGCTAGTCTTAGACTTCTCTAATGACAAAGACAGGTAACGTCTGGAGGTACTCTCCAATCTAGACACTTGAAATGTCCATTTACCCAATAAACATTTGTTTCAAACCCTCTTTGCTTGATAGACGGTCTAATCCAACAACAAACAAACACATTCTACTCCTTATGTCTTTAACAATCACCAGAGCATAACGGGATAGTTTGGTGAACTTTAACACATATTCATGAAAACTTAGAAAATCTTGCTTAAGTGTGAGGAATTCTCCTACCTTTGCCTCTTTTAGTTCTGGTTGAAAGAAATGCCATGAGAAAGCCTCCTCAAATCAATCCCAACTCGCAAGTGGTGCATCTTCATCCCTACCCTCTTTCCAATTATAACCAAGTCCTACAAACACCCTTCAATTTATATACATCTAGCTCAACTCTCTTGGTGTCAATATTATGCATCAGCTTGAACACCTTTTCCGGTTCATCAGTGAAGTTTTCTTGATCCGTAGTAGTGCTCGAACCCATTAAACTTGGGCGTTCTTCCTCAAGAACTCACGAATCCTCATAGTGGAAGCCCCTTCTTGTTGAGCTCTTCTTTATTGACCAACCCGATTAGTCACATCTTGACTTAGCATCCTAATTGCCACTGAAAACACAACATAATTAACTTTTCCTTGTGGTTGCACTTAAGGTGAATTTGGTAATTCTTGTTTCTCAACATTCCACCTAGTTGGACGACCTCTGACATCTCTTCACGGGTGTGATTCTCTGAAAACACATGTAGGCATGAATTAGAATGGAAATTTTAAGAGGTCAAACTTTAAAGCAGGAAATGAATACGAAAGAAGTGAAGAAATTCCTAAATGTTGTTGCCTACTATCTGTTGATGTGGCGTGCCTCACACCAATAACTAGGACTATACAATCAAGGCTTCATAGACTCCCTAGGGCTCTTGAAGTTTCTTCTCTAATACCAAGTTTGTTACGCCCTAAGCCTAAACCCTGGGCAGGACTGGAACTCGAAGACAATAATTGGCCCCTAGCGAACCCTTGGCATGACTTTCTTAACGAAGCAGAAGACTTAAACACAAAAGATAGCTCAAGAAAGAACTTAAAAATAATAGTTAGACAAAATGGTAACTCAAGTCTTATAGTTTACAAGTGAACAAAAAATACCAAATAAACTAACACTGTCTATCTATGAAGCCTCTAAAATTAAGACGGATGTTGGGGTAGGACCTCAAACATCCTAATAACTGAAAACTAAAAATAATAACTTGAATGATAAAGAAGTCCTCCAGAATAAAGAGAGGCCCACCAAGAGACTCTTAGTTGCTGACTGGATCAACTGTATGTCAAATGCGCCTGTGTCTGCATCATGATACAATGTAGGCCAACTTATATCTGTACATTTAATGTACTAGTGTGCGAGTTTGAATGCTAAAAAAACTTAAGCTTGCAAAGAGTAAGAAGGAACACTTAACTTGAATCTGCTCAACTCATAAATAAAATAACACATTTTATTTTATTGCAGCTTGAAGACATGTGCAATTTATAGAAAATCTATTTAAAAAATGATTTTTCTTCTATTTGTATGCAAAGATACAATTAACTTTAAGATGGGATGCACCGCAACTGGTGCTACCTAAATACGTCTGAACATCTTTATTTTCTCGTTTTCTGATCCTAAATCGCCAAAACTTCCATAGTTCTATTCTCAAACCCTTTGGATCATTAATAACTTCTATATCCAGTAGATCTAACTCAAAAAACAACACTTTGGAAATAACAAATAAACAACAATGGAAATTCAATCAACTCAACCTATAGGGATTTAACAAGATTATTCAAGAATTCACTTCTAATCATGTAACCAATTCTATAACAACTAAATTGAAACATGTTTTGGTGTGCGTGTGAATTAACCCAACACGAAAGGTCACACATACCTTTTTAGGTATCAACGCCGACTAATTCCACTAGTCCTACTTCGACGATGTTGAACATTCTTGCTTCCTCTTCTTCTTTGTCCGCTTTTCTCCTATTCTTTTCACTTCTCTAAAAACCCTAACTTTTTTGTCTAAAAGCCTGAACTAAACCCATATTTACTACCCAAAAATGAAATAAAATAATTTGGTAAGCAAAAAAAAAAAATTCCCTTCCCAAATCTAGACTGGACTATCTTTAATCCACCACACCAACTTCCGAAAGACATAACTCACTCATAATATATTTAAATCGAGAAAACTCGGCGGCTTTGAAATGATATCTCCAAGGGAATTCCAAAAAATCAAGAACTGCCTCTAACTAGCCCTTATCTAGAAGTTACGACTGTTTGAAGTTGACCAAATCTCACTTGTTTTACTAGGTTAAGAAAATTTCAAGATTATCGTTCTTTCCAAAACTGACTATTTCAACTTCTAAGCTTCTTTCTACCTATTTCAATTTGTGAGATGTTACAATTTTGATTTATTTTAGGAATAATAAGTTTGTTAAGCATAATACCAAAACTAGTTCATTCTATTGATGATAAAATTTATTTTCATGCAAGATCAATTTCAGTCTATCTAGTGTTGATATTAAGATTTAATTATGTATTATTCTGTTTTTTAAGCATAATTACCGACACTAGTTTATCTTATTGAAGAAAAAATTTATTTTCTTGCAAAATAGATTTCTGTGTATCTAGTATTAATTTTATTGCCTTTATTTGAAGTAATGTATTTGTTAAGAATATGTACCAACAATAGTTGATATATATAGTGTAGACACTTAGCTTTAAATAGTTTTGAATTGTTTAGTTGTTCAATAAGTTCAAATGAAGTTTACTTAACCCCTATTAAGTATGACATAAATAATGTTGTTTAGTTCGTGGATTTAGTTGTTTAAATTAAATCAAAATAACTTAGAGTTAAGTTATTTAATTTTTTAAATAAGTTCAAATAAATAATGTGGTTTAGTTGGTGGATTTAATTTTTGGAATTAAATTAAAACAAGTTAGAGTTAATGTTGTATAGTCATTTAAAAAGTTCAAATAAATAATGTTGTTTAGTTAATGGATTTAGTTATCGAAATTAAGTCAAAACTAGTTAGAGTAAAAAATACTTTAGTTGAAAATAAGTTCAAATAAATAATGTTGTTTACTTGGTGGATTTAGTGTTTGAAATCAAGTTAAAACTAGTTAGAGTTATAAAGTTATTAAGTTGTTGAAATAATTTCAAATAAATATTGTTGTTTAGCTGGTGGATTTAGTTTTTGGAATTAAGTTAAATCTAGTTAGTGTAAAAGCTGTTTAGTTGTTAAAATAAGTTCAAATAAATAAGCTGGTTTTGTTGGTGGATTTAGGTTTTGGAATTAAATTAAAACTAGTTAGCGTTAAAGTTGTTTAAATATGTTGGTGGATTTAGTTTATTGAATGAACTCACAACTAGTTAGATTTAACAAAGTTGCTTAGTTTTTTAAATTAGTTTAAATAAATAATGTGGTTTAGTTGGTTGATTTAGTTGTTGTTTTTTCAGTTGGTGTAGGTAAATTATCAAATATGTTAATTTATCATATTATTTATAGTGTTCACCATAAACATGCTAAACGCCATATACTTATCCCTATTAACAGGGAAATCAAACCATAGGTCGTGCTACACCACACTTCATTGATGGAATTCTAGTCCGAGAACATTTACCAAGAAAGTTTACCAAAATAAACTTTGGTTATAAGAAAAAGCTAAAATGCCTAATCCTACAAAATCCAAACAGAAGCCTTGAAACCCAAATCTAACATTACACTTAACCAAAAGGACCCATCCGTAGCTAATCGAATTTATATAACTATTAGTAGAAATCAGAATGTACCATTTCATAATATGTATTTCAGGTGTTACTATGCTCATTTTGACCAACATGAACGTGTACCTCTTGCCCCTTATTCTCTTATGTCGTTGGTGCTTGTTGTTGTCTTCTTTTGATCGCATGTTTCTTCTATTTGCTTAGTTGGCACTGAGATTTGTTGTTGATAATTTGCCCTTAGTTCGAGCCCCACTTTTTTGTATGTTTTTTTCCTTTATTCTCTAATGAACATTTTTTGTGATTCCTTTTCTGAGTGTTATGAGAAGTATTATGATTACCATATTGATCATTCTTTGTACTACGTCCTTGACCAGAAACTTTTCCCTAATGGATGAGTTATCTCTTGTGTGGTTTGATGATAAGTTGTAGTAGAATCTCTAGGGTCTTTCTTAAGGTTAGTATGTAAATATCATGTACGTCATGATACAGAAAACCAATTTGGATACCCTTCCTACAAGTTTGAAATGTTTTCCTTCAACCTACCATGATGCACTCCAACAAGTTCCACAATAGTTAAACAATTATATAAAGGGGTGAGGAATAATGGAAGCATCGAGTCAATACACGTGATCTTTAAGGTCTTTGTATTTCCTTCTTTCTTCATATTTGCAAGTACATTAGGAATAGAGGGAGGATTTTGGGATGTAGGGGTTGGTAACTGGGAATCCTTTGAAAATGTAGGCACCAGATCAAAACCATTTATTATTGTACTGATCAAGTGTTTGTGTTGTTTTTTTTATTCTTCTATTTTTGAGTTCTCCATTGTTCTCCCTCTTGATTTGGCTCTTCTTATTTATAATGTTGTTGCCTTAAGTATATTTGTGATATTGTATTATTTTTCCTATCACTTGATTGGATTTTGTTGTTTAGGTCTTACCTTATCACATTTATTTTTGTTCCTTTTTTTTTCTGGTTGAGACCATATTTGACTCCTCATTATGCCTCAGCTTGCCCGCAAAGGATTGTATAATAGTATAAGAGGCAAGCTCTGGGATTACCTCATTTTTGGCATTATTTTGCTTATTATGGGTTTGCCCTCCTGCACATTGCTACCCTGCTTCACAAGTGTCATGTTTCTAAAAAATAGTGATCTTGGTTCAATTAATTTGTTGATTCTCTTGTTTCCTTGTCCAAGAAATTAGTCAATGCAAATAGCATGATTCCTATGAACTTGTTTATTCCTAGATAATTTTAGATGTTGTTTTGTTCAGTTGTTTCCAAATTTTTTTTGCGTCTGTATAAACCCACTCTGAATAATGAGTTACTAATAATGTGCAACAACAAAAATGTTACACTGAATTCTATTCATGTTGTCGTTGAATATGTCATTTCAAGTTATTAGTGGAACAAATTATAAATATGTTTTTTGCAATATGAGTCTCCTTATATTAGATTATTGACCTTGTTTTTAAGGTCTTAAACTGTTTAATTTGTTATATTATTTTTTTGTAGTTCAACTATATTAGAAGCTTATGTCGTAGCAATGAAGATCTGAGTAATAATGTACTGGATATGTCTTCAATTCAATGAACTTGTTTCATGCGAATAAAAGAGGTGGTTAGTTCTAGAGATTACATATGCATATAGATTTTGTCCTCCTACTTTTCCTCTTTCTCTATTTTATCTTTCTCGCAATGATCCATTGAGTTAAAGTCCATTGTAGGGGACTATGGTTCTTACTACTTCTTTACCTTGTTACTACACCTTCACATTTCAGTAATAAAATTAATATAATATATCTTGATTTCTACGGTCCTTCACCCTTCCTCCTTTATATTCCAAAAAAGAATATATATTTCTGGATGATGACTAATTCATGGGTTGGGGGAGCTGGCCTTTAGGGTCATTTCCTTCTGGAAAAGGAAATAATTTAATTATTTATGTAAATCCGGTAATGTCTTATATTGTTTACTATATGCATTAAAATTTGTTTTCTGTAGTTTCTTTAGCTTATTGTACGATGATATCAACAAAGACATGCATAATGTCAATGCATGTGCTATAACACTGTTGGTTGCATAATAAGATGTTTGTATTTGTGCCATAACACCCTATGTTTTTTAAGCAATCATGTATTTAATAAAATGATATGTTTTTTTTAATTTCGTAAAGTATCAAAATAATCAATTTAATTCTTTTTCTCAGGCTAACATGATCAAGAAGACTGGAACTACCGTAGTTGGCACAAATAAAAGGAAGTAGGTATGTTTGAAAAAAAAACTATAAGATCTTTCTTTTCATACTAATTACTGCTTTTGTATCAATTCTTAATTTTTTTTTGTTTTTAGAAAAATTTAATTAGTCAATATTTATATCCCAAATTATTTTAGTTAATGGGTATCTGTGTATTATTATATAGTTATAAATTTTCATATATGCATTTCTTCTGCAGACTTTTTAAGAAATATGAGAGAAAATATCGATTTGAACATGCCTGAATTTTGGATTGATGATTCCATGATGATTCATTGAAAATTTACTGGAGATTTTAATTATATTTGAATTAGGAGTTAATTATTTGGTTTTATGTTCATATTATTACATTTAGTTAGATCTCAGTTTAATTGAGACAGAAAAATAATTTGTTTTCAAATTTCTTACGTTTACACAAAAATTATTGTATTGTTATTTTGGTATTTGATTATAATATTCCAAATATATTTGCTTTATATAATATTTCTTGTTTATATGGAATAAGATAATTTTGAATGCATGATTTGTTCGTATGTAGTTGTGTCTTTAGAAAAACTTTACTATATAGATTATTCTGGAATGTTTAATTAATTTTGGCAGCAACATTAGAGTAATACTCACATTTAGCAAAACATAAGATAATGTCACCAAATTCTATTACAATCAATAAAAGCATTTGTTGATATTGATTTAATTATCTAAAATTGACATTTTAAAAATGTCACGAAGTAGGCTTCTATTCCTTAGTAGCCTTCAATTGATGACTTGGTCTTATTCATGTGTTATGACTTACTGTTAGACCCGTAAACTACTTGATCTAACTACAGAAACATGTCAAAGAGACTCCTCCATATGTACCTACACAGTTTGATGCTGAAATTGACAAGATCCTTCATCATCAGGTTTTTGGGCACAAGTAAGAAAAATACAATGACAAAATTTTTTATTCATTGGAAAGGCAAGAGTGCAGTTTATGCATTTTGAGAGAAAACAAAAGACTTATGGAAGTTCGATGCTCAAATATATGACTATCTCACGATGAGGTCATCGACTTCAAATGGTGCAGGTGGACTATTATACCCTTAAACTACTTTATCTAACTACATGCAGTCATGACAAGGGCTTTAGCATTGATCTTGGCATGCATGGGGAAAATTAGTTCAACAATGGTTAAAGGTGATTCGGTGTTGGCAAAACAACTTGGACGTTCAAGGCTCACGTGGGGGTAGGAGTCATCGGCAATGAGGTATGTTTGCTTGAAAAGGCAAGGTTGTGAAGGCTTGACGATGGAAAGACAAAGGCATTCACATGTATTTAAGGACAATACGAATGACAAAGGTAAGGCACTAATTAAGGATTGTAAAGAAAAACCAAACAATAAGTTTTTGTGGTCCTCATTTGGCTAAGTCTTGTCCAAACTAGGAAAATGTTAATGATTTGCTTGCATGAAATGTTAATCAAGGGGAGGGGGAAGAAGAAGTTGTGGATGTGAAAATTTCTATAAAATTGAGGTTGAAGTTGACTAAAAGCCCTTCCTATGCAAAACAGTCAATGCTAATCCACATGGCGTTGTGGTACTGGCTTATAGAGTGTCTATATAGACTGGAATTTAGGTGGGAAAACATAATTTGATGGTGAGGCTGCTTGGTGAATTTGAGATCATACTTGGCATTGAGTTTCTCAGAAAATTCCAGTTTGTTCCATTTCCACATTTAGATGGAATGATGGTTATGAATGAAAGCAATGCTGGATTTCTTAAGGGTGTTCATCCGTTCGGGAAATTTAGTAGAGTGTAAATGAAGATATACAACAGAATGCTGATGTCTGCTATGTCAATCGACAAAGGGATGAAGAGTGGTGATGACACTATACTTGCTGCCTTGGTCGAATTGAAGATTTATGTTATGGTAGAATTTCCTGATTGTGTTGCTTAAAATTGTTGAAACAATCTGCTGATGTTATGCCGCCTGAGTTAACATAAAAGTTACCCCCAAGAAGGGATATTGATCATAAAATTGAGTTGCTTCAAAGTACAGTTTCTCCTGCACAAGATCCTTATCGTATGGATCCTAAGGAGTTGGCTGAATTGCATAAACAATTGAATGATTTGTTGGATGATGGTTTGATTCAACCATCTAAATCTTATTATGGTGCCCCTGCTTTGTTGCAAAAGAAATGGGATGTGACGATGAGGATGTGTGTAGATTACAAAGCACTGAACAAGGCAACTGTGAAAAACAAATATCCAGTTCCATTGGTGCAGGATTTGATGGACAAATTGAGTAAGGCATATTGGTCCACTAAGCTTGATCTCAGGGTAGGTTACTCGGAGGTTGGAATAACAGAAGGTGATGAACAAGAGACTAAATATGTAACTAGATATAGTTCTTATGAGTTCCTTGTCATTCCATTTGGGCTAACTAATGCACCGACTACGTTTTGTAATTTTATTAACGATATATTGTTTGACTATCTTAATTATTTTGTGGTTGTCTATCTAGATGATATTTTTATTTATAGTAGAAAGGTTGGAGGAATACCCTTAGTAATACAATTTAAAATATACCAAGGAGACCATAATATTACATTAGGAATAAAATGGTTAGAAAAAGTTAAACCATACAACATAGAAAATGAACAATTAACAATAACCTGTGAAAATAAGAAAATAATTATAAAAAGGACAAAATGATTAATGAAAATATTTATACTTGCAAAAATTATAGTAGAAGGATATCACAACAGATATTATACCCCTATGATAGATACAGGAGCAGAAGCGAATATATGTAAATATAATTGTTTACCAGAAGATAAATGAGAAAAATTAAAAACACCTATGGTAGTAACAGGATTTAATAATGAAGGAAGTATGGAAGCGTTGAGAGAAGAGAGTTGAGAGAAGGATTGATTGAAGGATTGATTATTTTATTAATGAAGGCAAATGCCTCTTATATAGACGTACATACGACCCTTACTATTTACACAGTAACTTGACCTTTACTATTTACACAGTAACTTGACTCTTACTATTTACACAGTTACTTGACCTTTACTATTCATGATTAGGACATTTACTATTCATGAATAGTAACCTTTATGACTTTCAAAACAAAAAACAAAATAGACACTATTTTATTTTACGACTTTTTTACAAAAAACAAAATAAACTTTGGCCAAATGGCCGACACACTATTCCTACTTTATTTAATGGCCTTTACTTTTTACATGTGGCCGACAATAATTATGACTAATTTACATATATTTTTATGTCTATCTTATCTTCTTCTTCTTCGTTTATTCCAGTTGTACTTCTGGAACATAGTTATCTTCGCCGTTGCATTTTGAACATAGATGGTCTGGATATTTTTGTGCTATTAGTTTGCAATATCTTGTCATTAATTTTGCAGAAATAAAATTCTTCCGTATAGCTCTTGTTGTGGGTGTTTGTTCTGGCTTCAGTAGGCTCAATATCCATTGTCTTAAATCTTCCATATCTGCTGTTCTGATATCTCTGCAGTTTGAGTAGATAATTGTCTGGTCTCTATTATAATATGTCCAAATAGCATTTTCATTTATATAATTATTTGTCATCTCATTCAATATAGTAGCTATTACAATAATTCTTTTATTTGCATAGAAATCTGGAATATCTACTTTCTGTATTTCTTCTTGAATATCTATTTTTTCAGGGATTATCATTTCTCTAGTAAGTCCAATTTTGATAACTTGTATTGGTGGTTTGACTTCGTCATATAATATCTCTGCTGTAGCTGAGTAGAACTTTATAAAAAATAAGGTTCCTTTAGTTATCCTTTTGTACTGTAAGAAAGATTTATATAGTTCTGGTATCTTGGATATCTCGTCTCCTGTTATCGTATATACTGTATTTAGTAGTCCGTAATTGTAGCAAGTTGCCACTAGATTTGGATTTGTTCCGGGTTGTGCAATTAATTTATTATATCCTTGTAAATACTGGGTTATATAATCTTCAGTGGGGTTTTTTGTTTCTTTAGCTCTGGGGTTTTGGTTTAGGAAGTTTTGTACTTTGTATATATTTTCTATGTATGTTCTTGTGATGTAGTTGTATGTTTGTTTTTGAGAGTCTAGGCTGGCTTTATAGGTATTTGTCTGAGGTGCTACAAATGTATCTTTTTGGGTATTTTGAGGAGTATATGATTTTGAGAATAACTTATTCAAGTTTGTATTTGTATATTTTACCTTAGTCTCCTCCTTTTTTGTAGGTTGTCCTGCTGTAGATGTGCTGGCTGTAGCTGCATTTAAACAAACTTTGTTATGGGTTTTTTGGAGTTTCCCAACGTCTCCTTCTAGCTCTGGAATTTTAGCGTCTTCCGATTGACGTAGCTCCGCATATTTATAGTCATGCTGCTGACTATTAACTTTCAAATTTTGTAACTCTTTCCCATACTGTCCACCTTCGTAGAAAGTGTAGTAATGGCTTTGAGTATTTCTTCTATTGTATCTGGTTCAGTTTGAGTTCCTTTTTCTTGATAGGTAGTCTGCAATCATATTTTTGTCAGTTTTAATTACTTCAATTGTAAATGTAAAATTTAATATATTCAATACTAATCTCCTTATTTCTTTTGTTGTAACTGAATCATCTAATTTTTTTGTTATCCACCATTTTACTTGTGTATTATCTGTTCTTACAATAAATTTATTGTAAACAATATACGGTTCAAATGCTAATAAACATTTATATAATGCGAATAATTCTTTTCTATTTATTTCCCATTTTATTTGTGCTTCTGTATAAGATCCTGAATAATTTCTACAGTGGTGTTCTATTTTTTCTTTTTCATATTTGTATTTTAATACTCCTCCGTAACTATGATCACTCGAATCTGTTTCAACAATATATGTAAATATTTTATTTTCATCAGGAAAATATAGTTTTGGTAATTTTTTACATAAGTTCTTAATATTTCTTATATGTTCTTGTAATGGATCTTCACTATATGATTGTTCTAGTTGTTCATTAATTAATTTAACTTTGTCTATAGCAAATATAATAATTTCTAATTGTGTTATTTGTTTATTATTTATATTTTCCATTTGTTGGTTTATTTTTTCACTTCCTTTTATCCATTCTATAGGTTTTCGTTGTTTATTATTTACGCTTTTTGCTCCTATCTTATTTCCGCATGGTGTAGTAAGCCACCAGTGTGTTTTTGTTATTATGTGTGGGTAAAATCTATCTAGAAATGGCATTCCTAATAACATATCTTTTGTGGTAAATTCAAAATTATACATTTCTTCTATTGTAAGTATCTTATCCCATATTTGTATTTTTATATTTTTTGCTTTATATTTAATCATACTTCCTTCATTATTAAATCCTGTTACTACCATAGGTGTTTTTAATTTTTCCCATTTATCTTCTGGTAAACAATTATATTTACATATATTCGCTTCTGCTCCTGTATCTATCATAGGGGTATAATATCTGTTGTGATATCCTTCTACAATAATTTTTGCAAGTATAAATATTTTCATTAATCATTTTGTCCTTTTTATAATTATTTTCTTATTTTCACAGGTTATTGTTAATTCTTCATTTTCTATGTTGTATGGTTTAACTTTTTCTAACCATTTTATTCCTAATGTAAT
Source organism: Solanum chilense (assembly GCA_032847665.1). Classification (NCBI taxonomy): domain Eukaryota; kingdom Viridiplantae; phylum Streptophyta; class Magnoliopsida; order Solanales; family Solanaceae; genus Solanum; species Solanum chilense. The sequence goes on from CM064964.1 coordinate 1,796,080, forward strand.
ATTATGATTTCCTTGGTATATTTTGAATTGTATTACTAAGGGTATTCCTCCTAAATGTACATATTTTATTGGTGTTTTAGCTTTTATATCTTGTATTTCTTTGTTTATCATTCTTTTATTTATTATAGGTATATATGCTTTTCCTCTTGTATATTTACAATCTATGATATGTTCCTTTTGACTAACTACATAGTATTCTTGTTTTTGTCTTTTAAACCAATTTCTTAAAATAGGTATTTCAAGTACTTTTTCAACACTTAAATCTAATTCTTTTCCTTTTATTTGTTCAAATATCGTATTATCAAATATATTTTTTTGTTCTGATGATTCTTCATCTTGATAATCTTCTTTAGATATTATTTTTATTTCATTTTCAGACATTATATTTCTTCCTCTGTTTCGTTATTATCTAGGTTAATATTTTCTTCTTCATTTTCAATTTCTATATCTGATACTTCATATATACTATCATTGTCACTTAATTCATAATCTATGTATTCTATTTGCATATATTTTTCATCATTTATGATTAATTCTGCTATTTGTTTTCTTTTTGGATTTTTAGGTAATTTACAATCTTTAGCTATTTGTCCTATCTTTCCGCAATTATAACAAGTACATTGGAATATCTTTCTTTTTGGTCTGTATGGTCTTTTTATTTTATAGTTTTTTACATAATACCTTCGTCTTGGTTGTTTATATTTATATATAGTTTTATTTTTTCTATAATTTTATATCTTTTAGATTTTTGTTTTTTATTTGTACATCCAAATTGTGGTGCCATTTTACTTTTACAACATGCTAAATTTTTGTTTAGTACCTTTTCCATTTTTAGTTTTTCTTTTTGGTTTTCACATAATTGTATGAACCATTGATTTAAAAATTTTATTCTAGATCCTAAAGTATCTACCATTCCTTCATTATTCCAATCCTTTATTATGTTTGTACTAAATGGTTCTGGTAATTTTGTATAATATTGTTTTCTTATTTCTTTTGCTTCGTCTAAATTGTATTTAGCTTTGTAATAATATTCTTTAAATGCACAAGTATATTCTTCTAAGTAACACATTTTACATATAGCTAATTTTGTCATAAGTTGTCTATTTATTATTTTTTCTCTATTTTGTTCTCTTATATCTGTAGTCATACCTCCAAATTCATTTCTTATTGCTGATTCATATTTATCTAGTATATCTATATTTGTTGCTGATGCAGATCCATCCATT
>CM064964.1:1797405-1852641 GCA_032847665.1 Solanum chilense
TTGTTTTCTTATTTCTTTTGCTTCGTCTAAATTGTATTTAGATTTGTAATAATATTCTTTAAATGCACAAGTATATTCTTCTAAGTAACACATTTTACATATAGCTAATTTTGTCATAAGTTGTCTATTTATTATTTTTTCTCTATTTTGTTCCCTTACATCTGTAGTCATACCTCCAAATTCATTTTTTATTGCTGATTCATATTTGTCTAGTATATCTATATTTGTTGCTGATGCAGATCCATCCATTTTTTTTATCATTCCTTAGTACTTCTAGACTTTCTGAGGGTAGATTTTCTATCCATAATCTCGTTGTTCCTACAAATGTTCTTTCTATATACCTTGGTGTTTTTGCTGTTTCTATTTTATTATCTATTAACTGTTTAGACATATTTCCTATCCATAATAATATTGCTTTATTTATATCTGTGACACAATCTAAATCTAAGAAATTATATTGTTCATTTACTGGTTTAGGTGTCCAATTTTTATTTAATCTATTGTTCCATATTGCATTATTTTTATCTGATTGTTGATAACTATAAATTGGTGGTGTCCTTCTAGGACTAACTCTAGGACTATTTCTGGGACTATTATCTGGGGTTTTAACTCTTGACGTACTAGGCTTATCCATATCTCCTACGTTTATTTCTAATTTTTTCGGTTTATTTATCTGTTCTAGTATTTCTGTATATGTTTCACTTATGTCACTTATTTCTGATTGTTGGTCATTTTCATTTCCATCTATTTCATTTACTTCAATATCTTCATTTAGACCTTCATTTAATTTTTGTTCCATTTCTTTTATTTCATTTGTTAATTCAAGCTCTTTATTTTTTTCTTTTTCTTTTTGTTTATTTTCATATAATAATTTTAATCTAGCTAATTCTTTTTCTAATTCACTTATTCTTGTATTTTTTATTTCTTCTAAATGTTGTACTTCTTGTTTTGCTTGTGTTTTTATTTTTTCAATTTCTCTTAATTTATCTATTTCTTCATTTTCTTTTGTTATTCTTACCATAGCTGTTAGACTATCTTCTAATTTTGCTGTTTCTTTTTCTAGCATTAAATATAAGTTATTTCCTATTTTCTTATATCTTCTTCCTAAATTTGAAAATACTATTTTTATTATCATTCCATCTTGGTTTTCATATGTCTTTTCGTCTACTGCAAATTCCTCTTTGTTCATTATAATCTATGTATTATATTATGTTGTAATTCATATTCAAGACAATCTATTTCTAATTCTAACATAATTATAACTTTTCTTTGTGCTAGTATTGATTTATTACATACTTCTGCTAATATATTTTCTTCTAACCTTCTTTTTCTATGTTGTAATTTTTGTTCTTTTTCAGTTATTTTTTCCATTATATTTTCTATTAATTGTTGTTTATATTTTTCTTCGTTCATACTGTTTTTTCAAATAGCAAACATATTTGTATTCTGTTTTTGAAATTATTTTTATCAAATGATCTTTTTTTATCATTATCTGTTTTTACTAGTTGTGATAATTGATATTCCATATATAAGGATTTTAATTTTTTCCATATTTTTCATACTTTTTTGTCTATCTTAGTTTTTGTTATTTTAGTATTTTTATTTTTATCCATCATAATTTTTTATATAATATTTTAAAAAGCTTACTAATTTTATCTGGATATCTAATCTTTTTTAACCTGTAATTTTTACCATATCGTCTTAGCCAATATTCAGTCATATTTAATCTCCAATATCTAAATCATCATATAAATCATATATGTCAAAATAAAATTCATTATAAAGTCTTTCTTCTATATCTAACTCAATCCAGCCTTGGGTTGTTATTTCTATTATTTCAAGGTTCACTCGCAGGTTTTTGACAACTTTGTTCAATATGATGGGAACAGAGTTGAATTTTTCTACTGCAAATCATCCACAAACAAATGGACAAACTGAATGGATTAATCACTTGTTGGAAGAATACTTGAGGCATTATGTGACAACAAGTCAATGGAACTGGGTTGCATCGTTGGAGATTGCACAGATTTTATATAATCTGCACAAGTCATCTACAACAAAATTGAGCCATTTTGTAATATTTTTAGGCAAACAGCCTATGATGCCACTAGATGTTGCTAAGTCTAAAAATCAGGGAAAGTGTCCAGCAGTGTACAGGTTTGCAAGGGACAAACTTGAAATGTTATCTGAAGCAGAAGACAACTTGCTCAAGGATCAGGCATGAAGAAGTATGCTTATCAACATCATGCTCAATTAACTTTAAGGTGGGTCACAAAGTATTGCTGAAACTTAGTCCACAAATCAGGAAATAGATTGTAAGTAAAACCAGACATCAGGGTTTGATTCCTAAGTATGATGGTCCATTCAAAGTGGTGAAACGAGTAGGAGAAGTTTCTTATAGGTTAAATCTCCTATAAAGGTTAGAAATTAATCCAACTTTCCATGTGATTTTCTTGAAACCTTACTTTGCATATGCAGATGATCAGGAAAGAAAAAGGACAAAGAGGGATCTTGTATCGTACCTACACAGTTTGATGCTAAAATTTTGATGATCCTTGATCACTGCGTTTTCGGAACAAGGAAGAAAAATACAAAGACAAAATTTTTTATTCATTGGAAAGACAAGAGTACAACTGATGCAGTTTTGGAGAAAGCAAAAGACTTATGGTTGTTTGAAGCTCAAATCGATGACTATATCCAAACAGTCTCGATGAGGACATTGAGTTCAAGTGGTGTGGGTGGTCTGTTGGACTCGATAACTACTTTATCTAACTAAGTGCAAGCATGAAAATGACTTGGGCATTAGTCTTTGCATGAATGGGGGCAAAACAGTGCAACAAAGGTTCAAAGTGCTTGGGTGTTGGTGAAGCAGCTTGGACGTGCAATGCTTACGTGTGGGCAGGATTCATCAAAAAGGCAGTGTGTTGGCTTTGCAAGGCAAGACAGTGAAGACTTGACGATTGCAAGACAAAGGCATTCACATGGATTGCTTAAATAAAACTAAGTGTTTGAGGACAACTGAAATATTGTAAGTGTTTGAATATAGGTATAAGTATTCGAAGTGTTAGAATATTGTTATTTCGTGTGGATAAGGATTTTGTTTAAATTACATTTTTTCTGTTAGAAATATAGTTGTTGAAACATTATTTTAAATCATTTGATGACAAGTGTCGGCCAGGTGTTGCTTGTAACTGCCTTTTGTAACTGTAGCATTTAACTGCCATGTGCAGAAATTTTAAATGGAGGAAATTTTTTCAACGACAAGGGAGATTGATTTTGGCCTTCGACAAATTTCGTGAAGCCTTCCTTGTATTGATTCTGACATTAATAAAGGTTGGGAGAGATTCTTGAAAAGCATTGTTCATTATTTTAAGTGTGTTCTTAAGTATTGCTATACTTAATAAAAAATGTGAGTGAGATAGGCAAAGTGTTGCGAACATTTACAGATTGCCTAGGGTGGTGTTCGATAAAAATAAATTGAACCTCTTGCAATTAGTTTCAGAGTGCGGTTGAATGGTTGTGAAGAACTCTGGACTTGTTGGAATTGGCACGCAAAATTTAAGCTTTTGTTGGGGTCACGGATAAGACTGTGGAAGACCCAGTATTTGTGGGTCTTTCGACACAAATCGTTGATTTGAGGATGAACGCTGAGAGAGTTCAGGGCGAATGTTGTGTGTATCGAAAGAACTTTGATGGACACATCGCTGAAATCTTGAACTTTTGTGATGCAATTACACTACAACTGGAGGGAATGTAGAACGAAAATGAAAACCTTCACATAGAGATCGTTGTACAGAGTTAGGCCGTGGCAACATTGAGTTCAAATTGTGGTGAATTGTCAAAGGTAAAAATTCAAGAACCTAAACCCTTTGGTGGCATAAGAAGTGCTAAAGAACTGGAAAAATTCATTTGTGATATGGAACAATATTTTACTGTTGCAGGGTGCTTAACCCTGATAAGTCAAACATTACTACAATGTACTTGATGGGTGATGATAAAATTTTGTGGGGGACTCAAAATGCAGAGATGTAAGTGTTGGACGAGCCAGAATTGATACCTTGGATAAAATAATTAAAGAAAGAGTGCGATCAATTTCTTCATAGCAACGCCTCTTGTCTCCCAAGGGACAAGTTGAAAAGATTAAGTAGACGAGTTAGGTGAGGGAATACATCAAAGAATTTACCTATGTGATTTTACACATCCAAAATATATTCGATGAGAATAAATTACATCACTTCATTTCGGGTATGCAAGGTTGGGCTCAAAATGGACATCGAGGTAGAATGTTAAAGATCTTCCTAGTGCAATTGTTGGTGCAGATTCGTTGCTTGATTTCTGAACGACTAGTCCTGTGACTGATGTTCGTTCTACTTCAAAAACTAAGAAACAGGGTCACAAGAATGGGGAATGGAAAAGGGATAATCGTAAGGACAATATGAATGACAATGGGAAGGCACCAATGAAGGATTGTAAAGACAGACCAAAGAATAAAGATGGTAATTCGAAGGGCTGTTAGAGTTGTGGTGGTCGTCATCTGGCTAAGTCTTTTCCAAACTGGGAAAAGTTAATGCTTTGCTTGCTGGGAATGTTAATCAAAAGGATGGGGAAGAATAAGTTGTGGCTGCTATGGCAAATCCATTGGGATTGCCCTTCAATAACATTACATTGGTTAATAACGTTGGAGGAACGTCCAATATTTCAAATCTTGATGCTCCACTAATTCACATAGAAATGAGGGTTAAAGAACAACAAGTGATGGCAATGGTTGATATAGAGGGCCACTCATACATTTTTGGATGTGAAAATTTCTACAAAATGGGGGCTAAAGTTTACTAAAGCCCTTCCTACGTTAAAGTAGTCAATGCTAAGCCACATGCCATTATGAGAATTATGGAGTGTCTATATCGACTTGAAGTGGGGTGGAAAACATAATTTGATGGTGATGCCACTTGGTAAATTTGAGATCATACTTCGTATCTTTTTTGTAAGAAAATTCTAGTTTTTTCCGTTTCCACATTTAGATGGAATGATGGTTATAAATAAAAGCAATGCTCGATTTATTAAGGGTGTTCATCAATTCGGGAAATTTAGTAAAGTTGCAATTGAAGAAAGACAAAGGAATGTTGTTGTCTGCTTTGTCAATCGACAAAGGGTTGAAAAAGGGTGATGACACTATACATGCCGCCTTATTCGAATTGAAGACTAATGTTATGGTAGAAGTTCCTTATTGTGTTGCTGAATTGTTGAAACAATATGCTGATTTTATGCTGCCTGGGTTACAAAAGAAGTTACCAGCAAGAAGTGATATTGATCATAAAATTGAGTTGCTGCCAGGTACATTTGCTTCTACACAAGATCCGTATCGTATGGATCCCAAGGCGTTGGCTGAATTGCATAAACAATTATGGTTTGTTGGATGCTTGTTTGATTAAACCATCTAAATCTCCCTACGATGCCCATGTTTTGTTCCAAAAGAAACAATATGGGACGATCAGGATGTGTGTAGACTTCATAGCGCGAAACAAGGCAACTTTGAAAAATAAATATTCAGTTCCATTGGTGTAGAATATGATGGACAGGTTGAGTAAGGCATGTTAGTTCACTAAGTTTGGTAACAGGGTAGGTTATTGGCATGTTAGAATAGCAGAAAGTGATGAACCAAAGACTACGTATGTAACTAGATATGGTTAGTATGAGTACCTTGTTATGCCATTTGGGCTAACTAATACTCCAACTACATTTTGCAATTTGATGAATGATGTACTTTTTGACTCTCTTGATGATTTTGTAGTTTTCTATCTAGATGATATTGTTATTTGCAGTCGAACATTGTAGACACATGTTAATTACCTAAGTTTTGTTCTGTCTCAACAAGAGATAAATTTTTTGGGGCATATTATTAGTAAAAACAAAGTTTGAATGGACCCTAAGAAAGTGTAGGCTATTTTTTATTGCCAGGCACCTCGTCATGTTAAGTATTTTCGATCGTTTCTTTGGTTGGCTTTCTATTATAGGATTTCATTGATGGTTATTCAAAAAGCGCAGCAACTTTTACAGATTTTTTGAAGAAGGATACAAAATGGGTATGGTCTGAACGATGTGGTGAAGCATTTAAGAATTTAAAGAAAGCTATTGCAATCGAACCAATACTCAAATTGCATTATTTTGAGTTACAATTTGAAGTTCACAATGATGCGTCTGATAAATCTATTGGTGGCGTGTTAGTGCAGGAAGGTCATCCTATGGCCTTAAAAAGTTAAAAATTGAATAATGTTGAGCAGATATATTCAGAACACTAGAAGGAAATGGTTGCTATTGTACACTATCTGCAGGTCTGGAGAGTCTATCTCTTAGGTACTCGATTTATGATTAGAATTGATAATGTAGACAATACATTTTTCAAGACGTAGAAAAAATTGAGTCCTAAAAAGGCACGGTGGCAAGTAATTTTGGCAGATGATGATTTCATGTGGGAGCATAAGCGAGGGAAACACAACCCGTTTGCTGATGTATTTAGTGGAAAATAGGTATTTGCTGCAGTATATTAAATTTTGAAACTTGAAAAGAATTTCTCTGATAGAATGAAGTTGTGTGATGCAAATGACTCAAATATATTAAGTGGATGAGTCAAGTTCAAGATGGAACAATGAGACGGTATTGGAAGGAGGAGGATCTACTCTATTTGAAAGGCAGGGGGAGAATCGTTGTACCAACTCAGGGTTGACTGCGCAAACACTTGATGAAAGAGGCATATGATTATGCTTTGGTAGGATATCCGGGTGTTAAAAGGATGTTGTACTACTGTCTCGGTTTATTTCTATCAAAAGATGGAAAATGATATAGAGGCATATGCAAAGATAGGTTATCATGTCTGTCAAGTAGACAAGACTGTACATAAGATGGAAGCAGGTTTGTTGCAGCCTTTGCCTATTCTTGAAAGTCCTTCATTGTCGGTAAACATGAATTTCATTTCTGGGTTTCCTAAGGTAGATGGTGAAGCATCCATTATGGTAGTGGTTGATATGTTTTCAAAATATTCTGTTTTCATTGGTGAACTTGAATTATGTTCATATGAGATTGATGTTGATCTAATCTATAAATATGTGGTTATATACTTAGGTGTTTGGGCTGACATTTTGGTGTTTGGGCTTACATTGTAAATGATAGGGATAAAAGGTTCACTGGCAGGTATTTAACAGGTTTGTTCAATATGATGGGAACTGAGTTGCTATTTTCTACTGCAAAACATCAAGAAACAGATGGACAGACATAAACAATTCAGTTGTTGGAAGGATACTTGAGGCATTATGTGGCAGGAAGTAAACGGAACTGCGTTGCATTGTTACAGACTGCACAATTTTGATATAATGTTCACAGGTCATCTACAAAACAAATGAGCCCTTTTGAAATTGTTTTAGGCAAACAGCCTATGAAACCACTAGATGTTTCTAAGTCTAAAAATCAGGGAAACTGTCCAGTTGCATACAGGGTTGCAAGGGACAAACTTGAAATGTTATCTGAAGAACAAGACAACATGCGCAAGACTCAGCGGCGCTTCAAGAAGTATATGATCAACATCATGCTAAGTTGAGTTTAATGTGGGTCACAAATTATTGATGAATTTTACTCCACAAATCTGGAAACATATTGTATGTAAAACAAACATCAGGTTTTGACTCCTAAGTATGTGGAACATTCAAAGTGGTTAAATGAGTGGGCGAAGTTGCTTATTGGTTAAAGCTTCCAGAAAAGGTTTAAAGTTCATCGCACATTTCATGTGAGTTTCTTGAAACCTTACTTGCAGATGCAGATGATCCAGAGATAAACTTGTCAAAGAGGGCTCCTCCATTAGTATCTACACATTTTGATGCTGAAATTGAGAAGATCATTGATCATCGAGTTTTGGGCACCAGGAATAAAAGTACAAAGACAGAATTTTCGAGTCATTGGAAAGGAAAGAGTTCAACTGATGTAGTTTGGGAGAAAGAAAAAGACTTATGGTAGTTTGATGCTCAAGTCGATGACTATCTCAAAAAAGTCTCGACGAGGACATCTAGTTCAAGTGGTGTGGGTCGTCTTCTAGACCTGTAAACTAGTTGATCTAACTACGTTCAGGAATAACAAGGACTTATGCATTAGTCTTGGCATGCATGTAAGCAAAATAGTGCAATAAAGGTTCAATGTGCTTGGGTGTTGGCAAAACAGCTTGGACGTGCAAGGCTTACGTGTGGGCAGGAGTTATCGGCAAGGAAGTGTGTTGTCTTTACAATGAAAGGCTGTGAAGACTTGACGATGGCAGTACAAAGGCATTCACATGGATTGCTGAAATAAAACTAAGTACTGGAGGACAGCTTAAATATTCTAAGTGTTGGAAGGAGGCTTAAATATTTTAAGTGTTGGAATATAGGCTTAAATATTCTAAGTGTTAGAATATTGTTATTTCCTGTTGATAATGATGTAATTTGAATTATATTCTATCTGTTAGAAATATAGTTGTTGGAAACATTAGTTTAAATCCTCTAATGACAAGTGTTGGACAGGTTTCGCTTGTAATTGTCGTTTGTAACTGTACCATGTAGCTGCCATGTGCAGAAATTTTAACGGGTGGAAATTTCATCAAATGTAGGGGAGATTGATCTGGCCTTAGACAAAATTTGTGAAGCCTTCCTTGTGTTGACTCTGAGATTAAATAATGTTGGGAAGATATTCCTGTAAAGTGTTGTTCATTGTTTTAAGTTTGTTTCCTTAAGTATTTCTATACTTAGTAAAAAACGTGAGTTGGATAGGCAGAGTGTTGCAGACTTTTGCAGACTTTCAAGGGTGGTGTTCGATAAAGATCAATCGACCCTCATTCACTTTCCTAGTACTAAACGAGTACTTAGTGTGGATAGTAGTATGTGATGCTATTCATCCATTGCCTAAGTATGACTTAAGGATAGGTATGAAGGGTGGCTTAAGTCTAGGTATGATGGTTCCTTTATGTAGTGTTTTTGAACTTGCATTGTTACTATAGTTACCTTCAAATAAGTGTTTGACTAATGTTTATAGTTCTATTGTGTACAAGTAGTAAGCCAATAGTAAGACCAAATGAGGGTAAATATGACTAGGATGAATGCAAGGTAATGCTTAGTGTGAAGGGTAGTGTGGGATGTCTTTATATCATTGCACAAATGTGCCTTGAGATTACTTAGTAGTATGGTGCCCTTATGGTAAAGAATCTTAAGAGTTTACTATGTATATAGACTATGATTAGAGTGACCAAATGGGATACTTTGATTGGTTAGTATTATAGGATGCTATTCTTTGTTTGCACATATATGCTTTTGAGGTTACTTGAGAATTGTTCTATTATGGTCTAGAGTACTAAGATTCAATTATTTTATATGATGTTAACTGATCTCTAATGTTCATTAACTATGTCTTATGTTGACTTAAAATTATATGATGCTTATGCCTGAGAATATGCTATGACTATGTTATTATCTCTTATGCTTATTTTTGTGTTGACAAACCCATTTAAGATTCTATTTTGATTTAGTGCTACATTTCATACTTGGTACTTTTTTTACTAACTCATACTTGTACATTTTTATTAAATGTAGGGTTTTATAGATTGAGTTCCTTTGGAGGCTAGGTTTCGATGGTGGAAGAATAGTGTAAGAGTTGGTGAATCGTCATATCTTCGAGGACAAACCCATTATATTATTTAGGGATAATGCACAAGTACCCCCTCAACCTATGGCCAAAATTTCAGAGACACACTTATACTATACAAAGGTTTTATTATCCCCCTGAATTTATTTTATTAATAATTTCTACCCCTTTTCAGCCTATACGGAACTATCTTGTGGGTCCAATGTTGGTTGACTTTTTTCTTCAAGTTAGTGCCATGTACTCCGAAAGGGGTAAAAAATTACTTATATATAGGTTCTGGGGGGGAGTAATAGGACCTTAGTATAGTATAATTGTGTCTTTGAGATTTTGGGCATAGGTTGAGGGGGTACTTATACATTTTTCTTATTGTTTTATGTTTTTTACTCTTTATGGGCTACGTCGCAAGAGTTTATTTAAGAGATTATATGGTTTGAGACAAAAGTGTAGTAAAGACTTACGATTGATTATGCAATTTTTGTTGATTATATTGTTCTAAAGAAATTTTAAATTTTATATTTTTCTATTATCTTACATTATGATATGCTAAGGGTGCGTATGTGTAACAATAATGCTTCCTACTTAGATCGAAATCAAGATCTTGACATACATACAAGATGCATAAGTGTTGTACAACATAATCTTAGAAATATATGAATCACTTAAACGAACTATGAACGAAGCCTCTTGCTTGTATGTATAGACCCATAAGTCTAGCATACGTATAAAATAAGTGAAACCTAAGATGTATATAATGAAATTATGTTACCCTAGAAGGGTTGAGTAAGAGTGTAAAACACACTAAATGACCAATTTCATTTGCACATAATGAAATGAACAAAGAAATGAAGAAATGAACAATGAAATGATGAAATGAACAATTAAGTGATGAAATGAACAACGAAATGATGAAACACACTAAATGGACAAGATAATTGGCATATGATGAAATGAACATTCACGTATCAAGGGGTGAGTTAATATGAAGAGAAAATGGGCTAATGTGAATTAATGTGGTGACAACATGATATGAGGCTAATGTAAAAGATCAGAGAAATCTCCAATGAGCCTAAGTAAATGTTACCAAAACGTACTCACCTATGAGAGTGAAAGTTAATGAAGAGACAAGTCTCTATGAAATCTCTAATGAAAGTATTGAGATTAAACCACTCAATACTAATGATCAAATAAGAAACTATCTATTGAGCTATGATGTCCTCATACTAGAAGCCAACTCCCATGACGTATAAGTTGAATGTAATGGAGCTTTATACTGAGCACCAATAGACTAGCTATGAGTGGTGATGCCTTCTTTTGGGAAGGGCGGAGGTTCACGTAAATCTCATGAGATGGGACTGTCTAGCATGCCAGGTATGGGTCTCCTTATATCTCCTAGTCTTTGAATCTATACTGCCAATATAGGGATCTGGTGGGGTTCAATTCCCATGTACGCTAGAGTTTTGGGTCACTTTGGCCAGTGATTCAACCTCTTTTCAGTGTGGGGAAGAAACTGGATTTCATGACGCTCACATGATCTATGTCTGTTAAAGTAAAAGTTCCCCATAATGAAATGAATGATACCGTAGGTGTTAGGATGAATAATCAAGAGGTGATCTAGACACAAGTAATGACACTAGGTCATTCTTGATCATTGCACAGCAAATCCGATGAAAGTCTTAAACTACATCCTAGGTATACTAGGTGTTCACACTAGACTGAATGAAATTAAATAAAGTACGTATGAATGAATGATGCACACTCTGAGTTTACTAAAGAAGGCTTCCTTATTAAGGTGCCATATGTTGAGACCTCATTTTTGGGATGTATTGATGTAAAATCTACAATTCCAAGGTCTCATGGTGTATGAAGGAATAATATGAAATATGTTATGTGCAATATTTAATATGTTATGTACTTTTGTAAGATGTTATGTGTTGTGTACAATATGATACGTATAATATTGCATGTTAACGTCATGGCATGACTTACCTAAACAAAATTTGGCAAGTCCCCTGACTTTGCTAATTAAAATTTGGCAAGTCCCTAAATTTCCTAATTCAAATTTTGAAAGCTCATTAACTTTCCTAATCCCAATTTGGCAAGTCCTTTGACTTGACTTTCCATAATCATTTTGTTAAGTAAGAGTTGTTCTTAATCATGCATGTCCTTGGTGTTTCCTTTTGTATACCCATACTTTGTACAAGTGTGTACAAATATCATACAATTCTGCAATTTTAGGTGCAGACACAGGTGGATGCTAGAGCTTACAGGTTGACATTGCAGGTTACCGGACGTGGCGCTTTTACACGCGACTTGGTAGGCCCTAATTCTTTCGAAGATGTATAACATTATTATATGGATTATATGTAGGCTATATCTAGTGGAACATGTTCCACTAGTGTTTCTTTCAACTATTGTTAAGACTTTGTATTGGTGCCGTTTCGACAAAAATACGTTAATGAAATTATAAACTATAATATTGATTTGATTATCTCTACATTAGATGGTTAATTTGTGAACGCCTATGATGTTAACTTTAAAATATTTAGCATGAAATAATAAACAAAAAAGTTCAAATTTTCCACTAAAGTTAACCTAGATGAAGTAAGAATGACGTAGATAGGCTTGTCTACGACCTTTGAGAGGTCAATCGCGCTGGTCTAGTCTGGGGTCTAGATTCCAATCGTGACAATGTTTGTATAACAACACTAGGTTAATTCCGAGGATAATAATTTCACATCAAACACATTGACTAGTTACTAATTCATGGTAGTAAAGTGCATCACTATCCTGAAATACAGACTGCATGATGCGTAAGAAAATTTCCATTCTTCTAATCTTATCGTGCCTTTCTTAATGTCTTATTTATTGATGTTATTAGAGTGTATAACATCAATCCTTTTTGTTTTCAAAGAATTAATTCTAGGAGAACCATTGGTCAAAGGAGAGGAGGAGCAACTGTTGAGGACAATCAGGTTCCACCCCATGCTCCAGCTGAAGGAGTAGTTATGCCGGTTAACCCTGCTGGGATCAGTTATGTTGAGGAGCGGGCATCTCTATCCTAGATTGCACAAGACATCACTATGTAGGCCCAAGCCATGACTGGCAAGGTCAGCGGACAGAATGTTCAGAGGGAGAACCCACCGGTTCGTAGTATGGAGACTTTACAAGGATGAATCATTCTATTTTCATAGGGTCTAAGACTTCAGAGGATTCTTAGGAGTTTGTGGATGAGGTGCATAAGATTTTGGTGGCTATGGGGGCCACAGATACTGAGAAAGCAGAGTTGGCTTCCTATCAACTCAAGGATGTTGCACAAACTTGATGCAAGATGTTGCAAGATAGCTGAGTTTTGGGCATAGTTCGAGTCACTTGGGAGCTATTTAAGACGGCCTTTCTAGAGAGATTCTTTGCCAGAGATATGAGGAAGGCCAAGGTTGAAGAGTTCATCAACCTTAAGCATGGATCCATGACAGTCAGGGAGCATTCCCTGAAGTTTGTTAAACTATCAAGGTATGCTACTTCCCTTGTATTTAACAACAGGGATGATATGAGCAGGTTTCTCACAGGAATCAACAGATATCTTAAGGAGGAGTGTCGGTCTACGATGCTCTATGATAACATGGACCTATACAGGTTGATTGTGCATGTCCAATAGGTAGAGCACAACCGTAAGAAGAGGGGAATTTATGATTCTAGGAGGCCTAAGCGTAGATATCAGGCAATTCCCAGCCATGGAGGCCACAGAAACAATTTTTGCGTCCGTGAGAAGCCCAGGTTCAAAAAGGGGCAAATAGTTCAGGGAAATCTAACTCTCAGAGGACTACATCAACAAGAGTAAGAAAACCCGATCCTCAAAAGGGCAATGGAGGTGAGATGCAGTGTCCAAGAAAAGATTGTACTAAGTGTATTCGTGGTCACAGTGAAGATTGAAGCACGACACTAATGCCTGATTCAGTTGCGGCAAGAGCGGGCACATGGTTAAGGACTTCCTTCATAGAAGAGGTCAGGCAGGAGGTAATGCTCAACCTAGGCTAATCCATAGGATGCAGCAGCTGCCGAGCCTCCTAAGAAGAAAAAGTTGTACGCCCTGAAGGGTAGGGAAAAGCAGGAGAAGTCCGCTGATGTGGTCACATGTATTTGCAAGTATTCTCAACTTCTTTTATACTTTACTTGATTCAGGGTTTAGGCTTTCATTTGTAACTCCTTTGCTTGCTCTCACTTTTGAGTGATTTCTTGAAGTTCTGCATTATTCTATTGTTGTTAGTACACTTTTAGGGGAAAATGTAATAACAGATACATTATACAATGATTGCCTAATAGTTGTATGTGGTAAGACTGACTGCATACTTGGTTGTGTTATCAATGCATGATTTTGATGTTATTCTTGGCAAGAAGTGGCTTTATAGTTGTTATGCTTGCATGGATTGTCGTAGTAGGGTTGTGAGATTTTGTTTCCCTAATGAAGAAGAGCTAGTCTAGGAGGGGTACAACTCGAGTCGTCCTAATCCATTTATTTCGAACCTTAAAGAAAATAAAATGATGTCCAAGGGGTTATTGTGTCATCTTGTGATTGTTACTTATTTAGATCATGACATTCCGTCCATAGATATAGTGCTTGTAGTGAATGAGTTCCAAGATTTATTTCCTGATGATTTTCCTAGAGTTCCTCCCCTCGAGAGATTTACTTTAGTATCGACTTAGAACCCGATACTAAACCAATTTCAATTCCTCTTTACAGAATGACTCAAGCTGAACTTAAAGAGTTGAGGCTGCAGTTAAAAGATCTCACTAATAAGGGTTTTATTCACCCGAGAGTATCCCGTTGGGGAGCTCTAGTGTTGTTTGTTAAGAAGAAAGATATAACCCTTAAAATGTGTATCGATTAACGACAACTCAATAAAGTGACTATCAAGAATAAGTATCCACATCCCAGAATAGATGACTTATTCTATCAGCTCCATGGTTCTAGTTTCTTCTCGAAGATTGATCTTCGTTCAGGGTACCATCAGCTTATGATTAGGGATGATGATGTTTCTAAGATAGCCTTTCGTACCCGTTATGGTCATTACAAGTTTCTAGTTATGTCATTTGGTCTTACTAAAGCACCTATTGAATTTATGGATCTCATGAACAGTCTTCCGTGAATACCATAACTCTTTATTCATAGTATTCATCAATGAAATTCTCATCTACACTAAAACAAAGGAAGATCATGAACAACATTTGAGACTAACGTTGCAAGTACTTAGAAAAGATCAGTTGTATGCCAAATTCAGCAAGTGTGACTTCTTGCTTAGATTAGTGACCTTCCTTGGTCATTTTGTGTCTAAAAATGGTGTGGAGGTAGATCCCAAGAAGATTGAAGTTGTTAAGAACTTGGTTGTGTTACCAATGCATGATTAAATGTAGTTCTTGTAATTCTATTATGATATTTAAATGAAAAAATGCATATTTTTAATAAATGACCATTTTCGTAATTTTTATACATTATGTCATACTTAGTACATGTGGTTGTACTAACTCCATGCTTTTATTTATCTCCACAGTTGTTGGTAGGTGAGGAGCATTTAGGAAGTAAGACTTGGATCGTAGCACCATTCAAGTGAAGTTGAAGTATGTCCTCATGTAACTCGAGGGCATATATATGTGTTATATTTCTTATCGAAGTATTATAATAGACTTAGTAGTACTATATTAGTATCCTATTACTTTTGTATGAAAGAATTTTACAGACTATGATATGTTTTGTGAAAGTTTTAATTCCGCACATTTTTTCACTATTTATATGTGATGAACGATATGTAAGGGCTTGTATAAGACCGATGAGAGGTCGAATACGCCGGTTGGAATTTGAGATTGTGTCCTATCTTCTAGGGAATGGTCTTGGGATGTGACACTTAATGTCCTGGGCTGTATTGGTCACACATCTGTGCATCGCCCAATCCCTCTGGACCTAGAGGGGGGGCATCGCCTAGCCCAGATCAAGAAATCCGACCAATTTTCTTATTAAATTTCGCGTCCTAACTTGTATAGAATCGGCTTTTTTCTTCCAAGATCCTTTGGATTCATAAACTCAACACAAAGTTATCAAGATCTCACTCAGAATCTATCAAGAAACACCAATCATATGCAAGACCCTCACCTCAATAACTCAAAACCTCCATTGATAAATAATGTTTTTAAAACTCAAGAACTGCTCAAGAATCTTTACATAAATGATTTCATGAATGAACGAATGAAACAATTAAGGGATTAGAATATGTAATTACAAGTGAATCACTATGGCAAGCCTCACGTACATGGAAAGAACAATGTTATGTGAAAATATCGATTAATCTTGAAGGATGCTTGAAAACATCGCCTTTCTCCCCTTGAAACCTCGCTAAAAAAACCCAACTTTTTTAAACGTGAATGGGTGATTAGAATCTTATACACTTAATTGTTGATACGAAAAAGGTGTAATGAAAAGTCGAAAAAAGTAAAATACAAAAATACCCTTCCCTAAATTGGATGTAAGACCTTAACTACAAAGGTTGTACACAAACAATCATAACTCCTTCATTCGAGGTCGAAACTTAGCGAAATAAGTGTAGTTGGAAAGAGGAATCATAGATCATTGATTTGACAGTTCATGGATGACCTAACGCTTTATGTGATAAATTATATGGTCATTTGAAGCTGACAAAACAAAAAAAAACAAAAGGGGGCTTGGACTAATTACTCTTTTAGATCCTTTTGAAACTCGAGGTGTTATATGTAGTGACCTTAAGACCTAAGAAAATCTAAAATTACTTGGTAAAATCTTATTTACAATAAAATAATTGTTTCAGTGTTAACTTAGAAACTTTTAGGGTATTACAACCATATCTGGATCACATAAAACCTTTAAAAATGGATTTTTTCTCATGCGAAATGAGAAATCTTGCATTTCCTATTTCAGGCGATCCCACACCATTAATAATGTCATCATACAACAATAAATTTTAGCAAAAAATACATCGAGATCACATATCACAAAAAATCCATGGACTATAGAACAAGTAGAATGAAAAGAATTGTATATTCCAATCTACACATCATTAGAACTTGATTATGTGGATGTTTCCCTTGTTGATCAATATACACCATTAGTAATTTCTTCATGGATGCACATAAATATTTCATCCAAAAATTCATCAAGTTCACATATCACCCTAAATCCAAGAGCTATACCACACGTGAAAAATGAATCTTTGGTATTTCCTATTTTGTGCCTTGTTTTGAAAATAATAATGTAGACATTTTCCCCTCTTGAAAAACCAATTCCACTAATAAGGTCATCAAGAAGACCAAAAAAGTTTCAGCCAAAAACACATAAAAAAATCACATACGAACCAAAATGGATTGACTATAGCCCAAGTAAAATAAAAAATTTGTGTTTACTTTTCTTGGCCTACTTTAAAATTTAAAATGGAGATATTTGACCCTCCAAACTAAGACACACTATTATGGAGGGTGTCAACGGGATGAGATATCATCCACAATTAATGGACTATAACATGCGTAAAATGGGAAATTCGGTATTTCTCATTCTAGGCCTCGTTTGAACGTGAAAATGTGATAGTTTGACCCTCCATGCATATGTATGCTATTAATAAAATTTTCATGTACACCTATAAACCATTTAGGCAAAAAAATGTCGAGATCACTTATCATCAAAAATTCGTGGACTATATAACACGTAAAATAGAATATTTTGTATGTTCACTTCATGCCTCATTGGAACTTGAAAATGAAGATGCTTACCCTCTGTATGCATGTCGTTAATAAGTTAGTCACGAATTCTAACAAAAAATTTCAACCAAGACTACATCTTTATCACATATTACACAATATCGATATACTATATCGATATTGTGTGAAATTTAGTATTTATCATTTTGTGTCCCTTTTGAATTTAAAAATGTAGAGGTTTTTCCTTTTAGGACAATTCACTCCATTATAAGGTCTTCACTAAATTCCATAAAAAAATTATGCCAAAAACCCTTCGGCAAACAAACACAAATCTCGCATATTTGTGGCTGGGGTAAATGAAAATGTGAAGGAAAAGTTGTTTGGGATCACTAATATAAAAAATAGTAACTCTGTTTCAAATATTTTAACTTAACTTTAAACCCCCAAAGGTTGAAGAAGCTTGATTTATTCAATTGTAGCTAAAGATAACGAACATGATAAGGAATGCATCATTAAGACACCTCCCTTCTGCAGGGATACTACAAGTTATTATCTCTATTCTATTTGGGGTGCACAAATTTCGGGCTTGAGTATTTATCCTTCCTCAAAGTGTGGTTAAGGAGTTGGTTGAAAATATAGAGATTTTTTACTGGTTAGCACAAAAGAGAAAAGGAAAGTAGCATCGGTAGAATTGATTATAATCTGTAAAATTAATAATAGTGGGGAGAGGTCTGAATACGAAAAGATGCAACGTACAGAACCATGTTTTAGTGGGGAAACTAATTTTGGTACTCAAAACTTAGAAAGAAGCTTTTCGGGTTAAGTGAGTAGATGGAATCTACATTAAAATGATGAATATTTATCGGTATGTACACAACCAAATGATCGTAGCTTATATTGAAAGGCCCTAAATACACTGAAACTAGGAACAAAAAATTGGTATCAACAAAATAGATACACTCTGTCATTTGTTAGAGGATACTCGATGACTCAGTCTTGTAGGAAATATTCGCACAGAGATATGGTTTTTGAAATGTGAAGTTAGTCATGAGAAAACTAATGGTAGGTATTTTTATTTTGCTTGCAACATATAAGAATCTAATGACAAAAGTGTTGGGAATTAAACACACAACACACACAAATAATCTAGAGAAAAGAAGAACGGAACACAAACGGGACACACAAGAATTTAACGTGGTTCGGTTTCCCTACTCCACGACTGTAACAGGAGGATTTTATTTCACTTGTGCTGCTTTTTGAATTACAAATACAAGGATCATATTTATAGGAAAACCAAATAGTTAACCTAGGGTTTCAGTAATGGGTCGGGCCGGCTCACAAGCCTCCACAAAGCCCAACAATCTCCCACTTGGAGGCTTGAAGAATTTCAACTGCCATCCACTTAGAACACTTGTATGTCTAGTAATCTTTTTCAACTCTCTCCTGCTACAGCGGCCTTCTCATCAGTCAACTGAAAGGCCCGTTGAAGCTCCCCGAAGCTTCAACACATCAGTCACGGCTGAAACTGCCCTTGACTCGTCCTCGGTCCCTACCGGCTCCCACTTGAGACACGAACTGCCGGATCCTAGAACTCCCTGAGAACAAACACTCTCCATACTCAGCAAGATATTTTCTGGAGACGTATCAACAGCTGGAATACTGGTTCTCTTGACCCACTGTCTTCTAGGAGCCTTGGCTGAAGCACGGCCGGTGCTCCCACTGCCACAAACGCCTCTGACTGGTCTTCCTGAACCTTTCCTTGCTCGTTCATCCTGAATCTGACCTGTGGCTCTGGGTTTCTTTCTTGCAAAGACAACCTTCTTCTGCCCACGAGATTCTGTGAACCGGACTTTGTTTTTCTTCTGAACTGGGATGGTCACTCCCTCAGACGGTAATCCGACAATATACAACGATCCTCTTTTTGTTCCACGAGCCATGACAAGATTGCCCCTCACGACCTTCCACTGCCCATTTCCGAACTTCACATGATGTCCCTGTTCATCCAACTGCCTAACAGAAATCAAACTTTTCGTCAAGCTTGGAACAACTCTGACATCCTTCAAGGTCCAGAAACCGACTGGCGTCTTCAGCACCATGTCACCCATGCCCGTAACATCAAGAGCTCTATCGTCTGCAAGCCTTACCTTTCCAAAGTCTCCAATAACCAGATTCTGCAATGCTTCACTGCTGTGGGTAGCGTGAAAAGAAGCACCAGAATCCATGACCCAGGAATCCACATTGCTCTCCGCGCAACAGATAAACAAATCCTCGTTGGCGCTGTCTTCTGCAATGTTGACTTGTTTGTCTTTCTGGCATTGATTCCTGAAATGCCCCACCTCCTTGCAGTTCCAACATGTTACACCTGAGCTATCCCGAGCCTTCGACTGACTCCTTCTTCGGTTCCTGCTCCCACTACCTCTGTTATTTCCTCTGTCTCTGACGACGTTTAGCATATCACCTGATGATTCTCCAGAACTCCTTCTTCTGACATCCTCGCCAAGAACGAGATCCCGAATCTTCTCAAAGGTGAATCCATTAGGTCCCACTGAACTGGCAACTGCTGTAACCGTTCCGGACCAACTGTCAGGCAATGATGATAACAGTAGTAAAGCTTGAACTTCATCATCGAACTTAATGCCAACTGACAAAAGTCTGGCTAAGATCGAATTCAATGAGTTGATGTGCTCGGTAACTGAACTGCCTTCCTTCATCTTTGTGTTCACCAACTCTCTAATCAGAAAAATTTTGTTTGCTGCAGATGGCTTCTCGTACATGTTAGACAAGGCTTCCAAGATGCCTTTCGCTGTCTTCTCCTTAAGAATGTTGAACGCAACATTCTTGGTCAACGAGAGTCGGATAACTGACATAGCTTTCCGATCCAAAACTGCCCACTCTGCATCAGACAATTTTCCTTGCTTGTCACCCAACACTACGTCCAAATCTTTCTGAACCAGCAAATCTTCAATCTGCATCTTCCACCAACTGAAATCTGTACCATCGAACTTCTCAATTCGGAACTTCCCATCTTCTGTCATCTCAAAGGACTAAATGAGATACTCGGTACAACTAATTTCAGATCTTGGTAATTTCGTCAGAAATATTGCACCACAAAAAAAATCGCACACACCTTCGGCAATTCCCTTAACGGCGTCTTGCACGGCTGTAGCTTGCGAACGGCGGCGGCACACTCCTTCCTGCACACAGTTCTTCACACAAGAACCCTAGGTGACAATTTCTCACAATTTGTGTTACAGTGTTGTTGAAACCTCGCTCTGATACCAATTGTTGGGAATTAAACACACAACACACACAAATAATCTAGAGAAAAGAAGAACGGAACAAAAACGGGACACACAAGAATTTAACGTGGTTCGGTTTCCCTACTCCACGACTGTAACAGGAGGATTTTATTTCACTTGTGCTGCTTTTTGAATTACAAATACAAGGATCATATTTATAGGAAAACCAAATAGTTAACCTAGGGTTTCAGTAATGGGTCGGGCCGGCTCACAAGCCTCCACAAAGCCCAACAAAAAGGGAGACGGCATGATTTTGGCATAACAATAGATAGTCTTTTTGTGTGTTATGTGATCCATGGTGCTATAAAGATGTAGAACATTTATTTTGTGTAATGTGATCAACAATGCTATGAAGATGTTACATGTGATAGGTCATCTACACTAATGGATAAGGTAAGTAATTAGAGTGGGATTTTCCATTTTAGGGCAATGAGTTGTGTATCAATTGGATTAAATAGAGGCATTGGAGAAAATTCGAGCAAGAAGCAACAGGTTCAATATAAGGGGTCATGATATACCTCATTTGTCAAGATACGAATAGGAGAATTTTAAAAGAGCCACACACGTATAGAATTTTTATGGATTGCAATGTCTATAGGATTGAAACATGTGGATAAGTTAATATCCTTCATACTAATTTATGTAGTTTGAACTTTATTGTAATAGGTGGAGAGACAGGAATAATTGCGAATTAGTGGTATGATGAGACTCTATTACATGTGATGATGTTTTTTTGTTGGTTGCAACAATATTAATAGTTTATTTCCACACAAAAAGTATTTTAGTATTTTCCATTCTACTTTTTTTCGCTCTAGACTAATCCACACAATTATAAAGTCATCACGTACGCCCATCAACAATTTATCCAAAACCACATAGGAATCATATATAACTCAAAATTTGTGCACTATAAGACATATAAAATGGAAAATTGAGTACATCTCATTCTGGGACTTGTTTGAAATTTAAAATACAAAAATTACCACTTCGAACCTTGCCACCCAATAAATAAGGTAGTCACGGTTACCACAAACATATTAGACAAATAAATGGTGGGATCACACTCATAAAGTTGTTTCATAACAATGTTTTGGGTTGTCAAGACGCTAGATTCATGTAGTAATAAAAACGAAAAAAAGAATAAATTGATATTTTCCACTATGTGCCTTGTTTGAATTTTAAAATATCGACTTTGACTCCTCCAAACCAACACATACCTTTTATAGGAAAATAATTTACGGTTTTTCCATCCAAGTTATATAATCTAATCTATCTCTACTTCAAAATGTACATGATTTACATTTTTCCATCCTAGCATATCACTTCATATTGATTTAGAGGCCATAAAATCCTAAAAACAATACTAAATGTATCCATATAATTCAAAAATGGAAAAATTACGAATGTCATTACTCTAAATTTAATAAAGTTTTAATAATATAATTTATAATATCCTATCTTTAAAGCGAAGTAATCTATTAAAGGAAATCAAAAGATATACTTTAATGGAAAAATGAAACTCATGTACCTTAAATGTTGGAAAAAATAAAAATGTCACTTGAATAGAAAAAAAATAACCTTATAAAAATGTCACTTGAATAGAAACAAAATAACTCATATGCCTTTAAAGTGTGAATTAAAATATATTTTACGGATTGTAAATCTCTAATAAAAAATACATAGTAAGAATTTTATTAATATACTTTACTTAACCACAAAGTAAAAACAAATATCATCATTTATTAAGTGCGCAAATTTCTTCATGATGTTTCTCAAACCTATTTTGTAAATGACACAAATTAAACTCTTCACCGATAAAAAAATTCAACAGAAGGTGATAGTATCTAACGAAAAACGCTTTGTAGCTTTCAAAAAGTTACGGGCAAGAAATGACAATGAAGCACATAGCCGTTCAATTACTAAAGGAGAACATATTGCAATTGTTTCTTATTTCCTAGGTAGCATACCATATGTTTAGGATTCCTCCAACTGCTTTGACACAATAGATAAGTTCCTTAATGATACAAATGTTTCTGTAGTCAAAGGGTGTTTTTTATTATATTGCCGTTAGAGAAGGTTTTGTCAATTTGTTTTGATTTTTAGTTAAGTCAGTAGAGTCTTTTTTTGGTTCGATTGATGTCCTTTGTTTTCTATTAATTTAATAATTTATTGGTATCATTTTTAGTAGTCCATGATCTTAAATTATGAAGTATAAGATCTTATAGTGTATTTTCTATTCACCCTTAAATCTTTGAAAAGTAAATTCTTCTCTGTTAAAGAATTTGATGTCCACTCGTGCAATATTTGTTTATTTATTAATAGATTATATAACTGTTATATATAATTAGGCTACAAAATTTGTGAAAACTCTTCGAAGCAGCAAATAAAAAAGAATAAACAATATATGTGGGCCATAAGTAACTCAAATACAGCCCATGATTTAGTGAATCTGCAGATTCTCTATTTAGTTTTGTAGACCTCATATATAATTTTTCCTTTTTATTTCATTGAAGCGATAGATATTCTACCACTTAATAGACCTTTTACACAATTTTATATCCAATTAATTAGAAGAGTAATATAATCCTTTAATGGATAAACATATATTTGACGAGATGACATCACATTTTTTACACATGCGAATTTACTCTTTTTAAAATATAAGGGAGAATACAACATAGACCATCAAACCATATACTTCATAGTTTAAGATCACGGAGTACTAAAGACGCGACAATAAATCATTTAACTTATAAATTCAAAGGACAATAGTCGGCCCAAAAAGACTAATAAATTGAAAGAAACTGACTTCAATAAAGTTAAAAGAATAATAGATAAATCCTTCTCTTAAGGAAATAAAATCAATGTCCCCCTTTGGCCACAGAAACCGTTGCATCTTTTAAGAACTTACCTATTGCATCAAATATGTTGAAAGAATAATACATGTATGGTATATGACACTTGGGTAATAAGAGACAAATAGCAACATGTGCTCATATAGTAATAGAAAGTTCATGTGCTTCCTTGACAACACTTCCCCATAGATTTTTGATAGCTTCAAAGCGTTTAGAGTTTCCTCATTTCTAATTTTTTTATTTGTGAATTATATGGACAACTTTTGTAATATTAATAGGATCTTATGTCCGCCACTTCAATATAAAGTTATGTGCTAGAATGAACAAAATAAAAATCAAGTATATATTGAACTAGGGAAAATTGAGATGATATAACTTGAATGAAAAAAAAGTAAATCATTTACCTTTAAACGGTAATGTGCTTCTAAGTCATTAATTATTTTGATTTATAGGACTATTAACATGATTTTAAAGAAAATATGTGTGACTCTCTCTGTATTTGTGTGACATCTTTTAAATTTTTAATGTCACAAATTTTAATTTATTTGCAATTGTTAATTATTGTTATTTATAATACACATAGTCTTTAAATAACATATATGTTACATTGTTTGTCCCAATTTATGCAGCAAGCGTGAAATATGTCGTAATAGCCATTCACAAAAAATTCAACAAAAAGACAACATAATAAATAATGTAACAATCATTGCCTTTCCTAAAGGAAAAAAACATATACTACTGTATCTTTTGTCATGTAAGGAATTTTATGGCTCAAAATTCCATTAATAGGTCTTCACAGACATCCTGAAAATGTTTGTCCAAAAAATTAGTTACGTACACATATAATCTAAAATTAATAAATTAGAACACACAAAAATGGAAAACTCTATGTTTCCCATTTTGACACCTCGATGAAATTAAAATGTCGATGAATGCCACTACAAACAAACATTAGACTTTCAAGAAGTACCTCTTAGTTCCTTAATAGTGTTGTCTCCATAAAAATACTGACTAGTGGATCCACCTACAGTGCTACCTTCATGTTTTGGTCCTACCTTTGCAAGTAGAAAACCTTATATCGGTGTAGGGTATCATGATACCGGATTCCTTGTTTAGCTCACATGGTTTATTATCTGTTAAGGTGATTGTTACCGAAAGTAAAATGAAAAAAATAAAGTGAATACTATCTAGGGTGACTTAAGGGGTTCTTCTTAGTGTAGGAAGGGGTATGAGACTCTACTTATACATTTCACTAGTTGGCCTTGACGGAAGTCCTAGGATGTTGTTCTTATGCTCTTATAAATTAAATGTAACACACTGTAACAAAAACATACCAAATTTAGTTTTTCAGAAAAATCTCAAGGTGCTAACAACGGTGGAATCAATGGACCGTAGCCAGAACCACGGTCCGTACTGCACAATCATCGATGGGATCGCAAACTCCCAAAAATTTCAGCCTAGAAAAGTTGGTTAAGTCATGGACGATGGACGGAATTATGGTCTGTAGGTGAAACGACGGTCCGTAGTTCGTGATCGTCGATCAAGACTCCCTTCAACCACTCTCTGACAAGAGCTATGGATGACCAGCATGGTTCGTAGGTGTACCTACGGTCCTTAGGTAAGACAGTAGGTTGAAAATTTGCAGCTAGTTAAAGGGAAATGAAGTTGGGATAACATATCATCAAAAATCTACGGATTACAACTCAAGTAAAATGAAAAAATTGTATTTCCTGTCCAGGAGCTCGTTTGAACTTGACAATGCATAGTCTATGCCCCTTTTGACCAACCCACACAATCAATAAGGTCTTCGGGACGCCAACAAAATATTTCAGCCAAAAACTCATCGGAATCACATGACACCAAAAATCCACGGGCTACATGTAAAATTGGAAATTTAGTATTACCCTCTGCGGGCCTCATTTTATGTTGAAAATATAATTAATTGATCCTGTAAAACAACACACATAATAAATAATGTCTTCATGGGCGCCAATAAGAAAAATTAGCCAAAAAACATGTCAGGATCGCATATGACCAAAAAATTATAGACTATTACATACATAAAATGAGAAACCTTGGATCTCATGTTTGAGGACTTGTTTGAACTTTAAATTACACAAGTTTCTCCCTCTTTACTTACCCAACAAGGTCTTCATAGATTCTCCCTACAAATTTCATCCAAAGCAAATTATTTTAATATATCACTCAAAATCCAGAGGATATAGCCCACGTATAATAGGAAGGTTGGTATTTTTCATTTCAGACCTCGTTTGAACGTTAAAATGCTAACAATTGTCCCTTAGGACAAATGAACTCCATTAATCAGGTCTTCATGGACTCCCACAAAAATTTGAGCCAAAAACATATTGGAATCACGTATCACCCATAACCATGGAATATAGCACGAGTGAAAAAGGCAATTTCATATTTTCCATTCTTGGCCTCATTTGAAATTCAAAACGTAGAGGTTTTCCAATCTTAAAAATGCATTCCATAATAATTTCATGACATACATCCACAAAAACCTTCGGCCAAAAACACATTGAGACAACATATCACCAAAAATTTATGGACTACCATTCGTAAAATGAGAAATTTTTATTTTTACATGTTCTGGGCCTTGTTTGAACTTGAAATTCATATTATTTTAACTCCATACCTGCCAAAGCCATTGATAAGCTTTTCACGGATCCCAACAAAAACGTTCAGACAAAAACACATTGGGATAACATATCACCAAAAATATATGGACTGTAGCACACGTAAAATGTGAAATTTTGTATTTTTCATCCCAACCCTTATTTGAACTTGAAAATGTGGAATTTATTTCCTCCGAATAAATTCACAGAATTAATAACATAATTGTGGAAAACCTTAAAAATTAAGCCAAAAAAATTGACGAGATAACTCTCCTAAAGTTTTTAAAAAGAAGATATTTTGAATGGTCCAAGCGCTGTTAACCAATCTGTGTTTTTATATACAGAAATTACTGATTGTAATAAATTTTTCAGAAACACAAAGTAACTGAAATTTATCGAATCATTAAGCAAGATGAACAGAAACTTATTTCAGAAATTACTTAAAACAAACTTACAAGAAACTAAAACAAACTTTTAGTTTGGAAGAAGATCAAGTCAACTGAATTCATAGTGTCCCCTTAAGGAAATTATTCCCCTCTAGTATCCGATGTTTGATTTTGAATATAACCCCTAGGGTAAAATGATCTTAATCATTAGAGTGCAAATACCAAAAACTCTACTGTCAGTGAATCAATCCACAGGAGAAAAGTACACGAAGAAAAATGTGTTTAGAAGAAGAAGGAAGATCAGTAAATTTTGTTGGAAAATATTCTAAAGACTGAGTGATATTTATAGGCAAGAAGAATATATTCTGAAAGGTTGCAACCCTTTCAGAATTGACACGACCATTAATGAAAGGTTGCAAACTTTTAAATGGTATTGACTGTTCCTTAAAGTTGTAGCCTTTTAGAACAGTCATGGCGGGAATATCAAATATAATGAAAAATAAAAATGGCCACGCGCGCGGATCCGAGGCGGGTCAGGTTAACTAAAAAGTTAAAAAATATTTCGGTTAACTTTTGTTATCAACTAATTAATTGAAAATATTTTTTGGCCATTTAATTAATTAAATAAATAGTTAAAATAAATTTTGTCCAAAAAATAATCTCTCGATCAATCATTTGCCAAAGCCGAAGCAAGAGAGAACGACGACGATGGCGCGAGGGGGTCCCTCTTTCCAACCCTTTTAACAATTAATAGGAGTTTTTATATATTGAAACTCTCCTATTTTCCTTTTCATTACCGATGAGGGACAATTGCCTTTTTCATTAAAGCATAAGAGGACTTTTGAATTTCCAACTCTTCAAGTTCTCAACTTTTCAAATTCCTCTCTTTCCCTCTATTTTCCGTCAATTCTTGCTACATACCCAACAATCCCCCACATTGATGGGGAATGATTATAACATAGGAATGCACGGAGAATTGTTTACTTTAGAAGCAAAGATTAATTGCATCTGGATAAGTAGGTTTCCCCTTGAAATTTCCGTGGTGATCATATGTCGGATATACTCGGTCAATCGGTAGATGTTATATATTTGAACCGTCGAGCTTTGGTGTATACCTAGACAACCATATTTCACACAATTAACCCTTTACTGTTTATGATTCTTACGGTTGTGTTTGTTTCAGCCATAAACACTGCCTGTTTTCATGTGTGTATAGAGAATAGACTTTTGACATATAATTCTTTTTGAAGCGGCTTCCACTTCACACTCACATAAGTGATTTCTAACCGTGTCATCTCGTAAATATACTATTTGGTCAAATCTATGAAACTTAGCAAATCATTAAAAACTTTAAGCATTAATACCTCATTAACAAGCCTTAAAGTCTTAACCTTTTCGTGAACATTGTCTTCATCATGAGAATGGATTGAGTTAATTGACAATGCCGAACCGTCAGCCACAACTTTGTTTTTCTCCTTGAATCTAGCTCTTGGGATCTCCAGTCTGCTAGATAGAGTTACTGTCATGCTGACTTGTCCTAAGCCGTAAACCCATTCCGTTAGATGATATTTCAACTGCCTCTCTCACTAGGCCTTTCGTGACTGGATCTGACACATTATCGATTGATTTTACATAGTTAATTGTGATAATTCCACTAGAGAGAAGTTGTATTACGGTGTTATGTCTCCGCCGTATATGACAAGACTTCACATTGTACATAACGCTCTCTGCCCTACCTATTGTTTCTTGATTATCGCAATGTATGCAAATCGGTCCAACTGGTTTGGGCCAGAATGGAATATCCTCTAGGAAATTTCAGAGTCATTCCGCTTCTTCACCAGCCTTATCCAAAGCAATGAATTCAGATTCCATTGTGGAGCGAGAAATACATGTCTGTTTGGACGATTTCCAAGTGACTTCTCCTCGACAAAGTATGAATACATAACCACTCGTGGATTTTACATCATTTGACCCGGTGATCCAATTTGCATCACTATATCCTTTAATCACAACTGGATATTTATTATAATGCAAACCATAATGTTGTGTATATTTTAGATAGCCCAACACACGTTTCATAGCTATGTAGTGAGTTTGATTCAGATTACTAGTGTACTGACTCAGTTTGCTAATAGCACATGCTATATCTGGTCGCGTGCAATTCATAATATATATCAAACTTCCCAACACTCTAGCATATTCTGATTGAGAGTTACTTTGACCTTCATTCTTTTTAAATGTACTACTTAAATCAATTGGAGTTTTGACAACATTAAAATTCAAGTGTTTGAACTTTTTTAATACTTTTTCAATATAATGAGATTGAGATAATGCTAGTCCCTGGGAAGTTTTAATAATCCTGACCCCTAAGATCAAATCAGCAACTCCTAAGTCTTTCATATCGAACATGCTGGACAACATGCGCTTAGTAGGATTTATATCATCAATTTCTTTACTCATTATTAACATGTCATCAACATACAAACAAACAATGACTTCAGAATTCATAACATTTCTAATGTAAACACGTTTATCACATTCCTTAATCTTGAATCCATTTGCCAACATTATATTGTCAAATTTAGCATGCCATTGTTTGGGTTCTTGCTTGAGTCAATAAAGTGACTTCACAAGTCTGGACACTTTCTTTTCTTTACCAGGAACTATAAAACTTTCACGTTGTTCCATGTAAATTTCTTCCTCCAACTCTCCATTTAAGAAGGCTGTCTTAACATCCATCTGGTGGATTTTAAGATCATGCACTGCTGCTAGTGCTATTAAAATCCTAATTAATGTTGTCCTTGTTACTGGAGAGTATGTGTCAATGTAGTCCAGACCTTATATTTGTTTGTAGTCTTTGACTAACAGTCTAGCCTTATATTTGTCAATAGTCCCATCAGGTTTAATTTTCCTTTTTGAAGATCCACTTTGATCCTAAAGGGTTATTTCCTTGAGGAAGATCAGCCAATTCCCAAGTGTGATTGCTTAAAATTGATTCAATCTCACTGTTGACTACTTCATTCCAATAAGTTGACTCTATCGAAGACATAGCTGCTTTAAATGTTTGAGGCTCATTTTTCAAGCAATAGTGCTATAAAATTTTTTCCAAAAGAAGCAGATTTTCGTTGCCAAGTACTACGCTTAGGTTCCTCACTAGTTAGAATGTTTTCCATTGATTCTTATCGTGGTCGTTAGGTCTTTCACTTGTTGACTAAATTTCAGTTTTATACGGATAAATGTTTTAAAATTTTTTGCCTTATCTGATCAATTATCGTATTAACATGAATCTCCGGATTATCATATTTTTTGAACCAAAAATCGACATGATTTACTATTCACAACATACCTTATAAAGGCACAA
This sequence comes from Solanum chilense, assembly GCA_032847665.1. Lineage (NCBI taxonomy): Eukaryota > Viridiplantae > Streptophyta > Magnoliopsida > Solanales > Solanaceae > Solanum > Solanum chilense. Next base: position 1,827,313 of record CM064964.1, read on the forward strand.
TCTATTGTTTTTGGTCCAATTTTAACCCTCTTCTGTAAATGAACCTCTACCTTGGCTAAACACCCCCACACTTTGAAATATTTCAAGTTGGGTTTTCTTCGTTACCACAACTCATATGGAATTGATTGTGTTTTTCGATGGGGTACTCTATTGAGTATTTTATTAGCTGTAAGGATTGCTTCCCCCAAAGGTTTCGCAGTGAACCTGAATTGATCATTAAGCCATTCATCATTTCCTTTAATGTTCTGTTCTTCTGTTCTGCCAAACCATTTGACTGTGATGTATAAGGTGCAGTAGTTTGATGAATAATACCATATTCCAAACATATCTCTACAAAAAAAGATTCATATTCTCCACTCGTATCACTCCGAATCATTTTAACTTTAGATTCAATTGGTTTTCCACTTTATTTTTGTATTTCTTAAATGCATCAATTGTTTCATCCTTACTATTAAACAAATATACATAACAAAATCGAGTGCAGTCATCAATAAAAGTTATAAAATATTTTTCCCACCACGAGATGGTGTTGACTTCATATCGCATATATATCTGTGTGAATTAAGTCTAAAGTTTTAGAATTTCTTTCAATAGACTTGTAAGGATGTTTAAGAAATTTACCTTCCACACAAATTTCGCATTTCGACATATCGCATTTAAAATTAGGCAATACTTCTAGATTAACCAATTTATTAATGCTTTGTAATTTACCTGTCCTAAACGGGCATGCGATAAATCACTTAACTCCAATAAGTAAACAAAGGCATAGTTTTTGTTAATACTGTCAACAACCATTATATGTAGTTTTAAAAGACCCTCATTGAGGTAGCCCTTTCCTATGAACATTTCATTCTTTCTTATTACAGCTTTATCAGTAACTAGGAAACAGTTAAACATGTTCTTAACGAGTAGTGTTGCAGAAACTAAATTCTTCCTAATAGTAGGGACATGCAGAACATTGTTCAAAGTCAACACCTTGCCGGATGTCATTTTCAATATTACTTTCCCAGTACCTACAATCCTTGCTGTTGCTGTGTTTCCCAAGAATAAATCTTCATTGTAAAACTTCTCAAGTGCATCCCACAACTCTTTTGAAGTTATTATTGCACTATAGACATTATATGAGTCATCCACTAAAGCACTCAAAATATAGCATTTATATAGGAAGTCTGACTGTTTCCATGCTTCAATAATCATGAATTACTCCCTCTCTGGCATATCAACAGCAGGAACTAAAGTAACTTCACTTGTAAATTTCTACAGACCAAGAGTGGTAAGCCAGAAAATTACTCATTGCTGCTATCCTTTAAAATTCACACCTGTGAATTTACGCAGTTTCTCTATTTGTGGTACAAAAGTTCGGGTTGGTGCAGCAAAAGCTACAGTAACACCATTGTTTGTCATTTCTGATAAACAAAAATTGATACAATATAAGTAAGCAATAGACTATAATTGCAGACTTAAAGGAGTATAAAATCACGAAGATTTTTGTCTCCACCAAAAACACAGATTTAATAATTTCTTTAAGATTGTTAACCAATCTGTGTTTTTATAACCAGAAATTACTGATTATAATAAATTAATCAGAAACATGAAGTAATTAAAATTTATGGAATCAGTAAGTAAGATGAACATAAATTTATTTCAGAAAATACTTAAAACAAACATACCAGAAACTGAAACAATCTTTTAGTTTGGAAGAAGAACAAGTCCACTGAACTCATAGTGTCCCCTTAAGGAAATTATTCCCCTCTAGTATACGAGGTTTTATTTGGAATATAACCTCCCAGGGTAAAATGATCTTAATCAGTATAGTGGAGATACCAAAAACTGTACAGTTAGCAAATCAATCATCAAAAGGAAAGTACACGAAGAAAAATGTGTTTAGAAGAAGAAGGAAGATCAGAAAATATCGTTGGAAAATATATGAAGACTAAGTTGTATTTATAGACAAGAAGAATATATTCTGAAAGGTTGCAACCTTTCAGAATTTACACTACCATTAATGAAAGGTTGCAAACTTTCAAATGGTATTGACTGTTCCTGAAAGTTGCACCCTTTCAGAACAATCATGGCGGAAATTTTGAATATAACAGAAAATAAAATGGGTCACGCACGCGGATCTGAGTCGGGTCGGGTTAACTAAAAAGATGAATATATTTCGGTTAACTTTTGTAATCAACTAATTAATTAAAAATATTTTTTAGCCATTTAATTAATTAAATAAATAATTAAAATAAATTTAACAAAAAAATAATTTATCGATAGATCATTTGCCGAGGCCGAAGCCGAAGGGAGCGAGCGACGACGACGACGGCGCAAGCGGGGTCCCTCTTTTTAACCCTTTTACAAATTAATAGTAGTGTTTATGCATTTAAACTCTCCTATTTTCCTTTTCATTACCGATGAGAGACAATTGTCTTTTTCATTAAAGCATAAGAGGACTTTTAATGTTTCCAACACTTCAAGTTCTCAACTTTTCAAATTCCTCTTCTTCCCTCTATTTCCTATCGATTCTTGCTACTTACCCAACAAGCGCATGATCCATGTAATATATAAAACGTAGAAAATATTTTTTTCTTACTTGAGGCTCCTATGTAATTGAAAATTGTGTTGTTTTTCCCTGAAAAATAATGCATGCCTTTGAAGTGGTCTAAAAGGATGCATACAATAAAATTTGCCCAAAAAACTATTGAGTGCATACATAAATATAATACACTAAAATTTAAAAGAAAACATATTTCCCTTTACAAGCTCTGGCCTTACTAACCAACTCACACCATTAAACTACCTAATAAATAATGTAAGCCATGATTGCCTCTCTTAACTACATATAATATAAAATATCATATAATTTAATACGTAATGAATTAGGTGTCTTCAAATTTACAAACACCACATAATATATCTTTACAAATGCACAAAAATATTTTGGCCAGAAACCTTTGGGCGCACCTCCCACCCAAAATCCATTGATTATAACGCACAAAAAAATAGGAAAATCTTTATTTACCATTGTAGCACCTCGTATGAACATAAAAATGTCGATGTGTGTCCCTCCAAACTAACCCACCCCATTCATATATTCCTAGAAAACCCCACAAGAAATAGCAGCCAAAAATATGTCGAGATCACACACACCAAAAATCCATGAAGTCTACAACACGTAAAAAAAAGAAATTTGGTATTTCCTATTTTGTGCTTTGTTTAAGATTTAAATGTAGGCGTATGCTCCTCCAGACTATGGCACATAATTAATAAAGTAGTCACAGACTCCCACAATTATTTATATAAAAAATCACATTAGGATAACATATCACCCAAAATTCATGAACTATTACACTCGTTAAATGAGGAATTATTTCTTTCGCATTACAACCCTAATTTGAGCTAAAATTTCATATGTATTCTCCTGTGGACAATCCCTCACAATTTATATGGTCATCCCAGATACCTAAATTTTTTTTGCCAAAAACACTTCGAGATGACATATCATATAAAATTTATTGATTATAGAACAACAAGAATGAGAAATTTGGTATTTCATGTATAGGGAATGATTTAAACTTGAAAGTGTGGAGGTTTTCGCCTCTTGATCAATACACATAATTAATGAAGTTCATTGTTGGGCTTTGTGGAGGCTTGTGAGCCGGCCCGACCCATTACTGAAACCCTAGGTTAACCATTTGGTTTTCCTATAAATATGATCCTTGTATTTGTAATTCTTGAGCAGCACAAGTGAAATAAAATCCTCCTGTTACAGTCGTGGAGTAGGGAAACCGAACCACGTTAAATTCTTGTGTGTCCCGTTTGCGTTCCGTTTCTCTTTTCTCTAGATTATTTGTGTGTGTTGTGTGTTTAATTCCCAACAATTGGTATCAAAGCGAGGTTTCAACAACACTGTAACACAAACTGTGAGAAATTGTCACCTAGGGTTCTTGTGTGAAGAACTGTGTGCAGGGAGGAGAGCCGCCGTTACCGTGTGGGTAACCTCAAGCAGCAGCCGGCTAGGAGAACCGCGCAGGGTGCGAACAGCCGTCGTCCGTGTGCTGTCCGTCGCGCCGTTCCGTTGGCCGCCGCGTCGGGAAGGAGTGTGCCGCCGCCGTTCGCAAGCTACAGCCGTGCAAGACGCCGAGGATCTGGAACCGCCATTCGCGAGCAGCAGCCGCCGCGAACCAGGCAGCCCAGATCGAAGGAGATCTGCCGCAGATCGTAGCCCAGCGAGGGAGAAAGCCGCGCAGCAGTAGCGAGGCAGAGAACGCCGCTGCCGTCCAGTGGCCGCCGCGTCGAGGAGCCTCAGATCCAGCCGCGAGCGTCCAGATCGTGAGCATCGTCCAAATCGCCGCCCGCTGTCAGAAAACGCCGTTAAGGGAATTGCCGAAGATCTGAAATTAGTTGTACCGAGTATCTCATTTAGTCCTTTGAGATGGCAGAAGATGGGAAGTTCCGAATTGAGAAGTTCGATGGTACAGATTTCAGTTGGTGGAAGATGCAGATTGAAGATTTGCTGGTTCAGAAAGATTTGGACGTAGTGTTGGGTGACAAGCCAGGAAAATTGTCTGATGCAGAGTGGGCAGGTTTGGATCGGAAAGCTATGTCAGTTATCCGACTCTCGTTGACCAAGAATGTTGCTTTCAACATTCTTAAGGAGAAGACAGCGAAAGGCATCTTGGAAGCCTTGTCTAACATGTACGAGAAGCCATCTGCAGCAAACAAAATTTTTCTGATTAGAGAGTTGGTGAACACAAAGATGAAGGAAGGCAGTTCAGTTACCGAGCACATCAACTCATTGAATTCGATCTTAGCCAGACTTTTGTCAGTTGGCATTAAGTTCGATGATGAAGTTCAAGCTTTACTACTGTTATCATCATTGCCTGACAGTTGGTCCGGAACGGTTACAGCAGTTGCCAGTTCAGTGGGACCTAATGGATTCACCTTTGAGAAGATTCGTGATCTCGTTCTTGGCGAGGATGTCAGAAGAAGGAGTTCTGGAGAATCATCAGGTGATATGCTAAACGTCGTCAGAGGCAGAGGAAATAACAGAGGTAGTGGGAGCAGGAACCGAAGAATGAGTCAGTCGAAGGCTCGGGATGGCTCAGGTGTAACATGTTGGAACTGCAAGGAGGTGGGGCATTTCAGGAATCAATGCCAGAAAGACAAACAAGTCAATATTGCAAAAGACAGCGCCGACGAGGATTTGTTTATCTGTTGCGCGGAGAGCAATGTGGATTCCTGGGTCATGGATTCTGGTGCTTCTTTTCACGCTACCCACAGCAGTGAAGCACTGCAGAATCTGGTTATTGGAGACTTTGGAAAGGTAAGGCTTGCAGACGATAGAGCTCTTGATGTTACGGGCATGGGTGACATGGTGCTGAAGACGCCAGTCGGTTTCTGGACCTTGAAGGATGTCAGAGTTGTTCCAAGCTTGACGAAAAGTTTGATTTCTGTTAGGCAGTTGGATGAACAGGGACATCATGTGAAGTTTGGAAATGGGCAGTGGAAGGTCGTGAGGGGCAATCTTGTCATGGCTCGTGGAACAAAAAGAGGATCGTTGTATATTGTCGGATTACCGTCTGAGGGAGTGACCATCCCAGTTCAGAAGAAAAACAAAGTCCGGTTCACAGAATCTCGTGGGCAGAAGAAGGTTGTCTTTGCAAGAAAGAAACCCAGAGCCACAGGTCAGATTCAGGATGAACGAGCAAGGAAAGGTTCAGGAAGACCAGTCAGAGGCGTTTGTGGCCGTGGGAGCACCGGCCGTGCTTCAGCCAAGGCTCCTAGAAGACAGTGGGTCAAGAGAACCAGTATTCCAGCTGTTGATACGTCTCCAGAAAATATCTTGCTGAGTATGGAGAGTGTTTGTTCTCAGGGAGTTCTAGGATCCGGCAGTTCGTGTCTCAAGTGGGAGCCGGTAGGGACCGAGGATGAGTCAAGGGCAGTTTCAGCCGTGACTGATGTGTTAAAGCTTCGGGGAGCTTCAACGGGCCTTTCAATTGACTGATGAGAAGGCCGCTGTAGCAGGAGAGAGTTGAAAAAGATTACTAGACATACAAGTGTTCTAAGTGGATGACAGTTGAAATTCTTCAAGCCTCCAAGTGGGAGATTGTTGGGCTTTGTGGAGGCTTGTGAGCCGGCCCGACCCATTACTGAAACCCTAGGTTAACCATTTGGTTTTCCTATAAATATGATCCTTGTATTTGTAATTCTTGAGCAGCACAAGTGAAATAAAATCCTCCTGTTACAGTCGTGGAGTAGGGAAACCGAACCACGTTAAATTCTTGTGTGTCCCGTTTGCGTTCCGTTTCTCTTTTCTCTAGATTATTTGTGTGTGTTGTGTGTTTAATTCCCAACAGTTCTTACGGATGAGATAAAAAATTCATTCTAAAAACATCGAGATCACATATCATAAAAAATACATGAGCTATACCACATTTTAAAAGGAAGAATTTTGTATTTCCTATTCTACTCCTTGTTTGAACTAGAAAAAGTAAACATTTTTCCCAATGATAGAATCCACACCAATGATAAGGTCCTGAGGGACGCCCAAAAAAGTTTTCGGCCAAAAACACGTTGGGATAACATACAACCCAAAATATATGAAGTATAGAACAAGTGAAACGGGAATTTTTTTAGTTTTAGTTTTGTGCCTCGTTTTACATTGAAAATGCAAATTATTAACCCTCTAAACAATCATATTCCATAACGACTGATGTCATGGACTTGCACAAAAACCTTCATCCATTCATTAATGGGATGAGATATTATCCAAAATTAATGCACTATAGCACCCAAAATAAATTTAGGCCAAAACTACGTACATATCACATATGACTAAAAAATGCATAGTCGATAACACACGTAAAATATGATATTTGGTATTTTCGGTTCATGCCTCGTTAGAATGTGAAAATGCAAATGTATTCCTCTCTAGATCAACCTAAGCCGTTATAGAGTTGGTCACCAAATAAAAAAAAAAAATAATCCAAAACGATATTATGATTACAATCAACCAATATTCATAAGTTATACAACATATAAGAGTGAAAATTTAGTATTTATCGTTCTAGGTTCATTTTAACTTGAAAATGCAGACGTTTGTCCCTTCGGTCAACACACAGAATCAACAGGTTTTCACTGACAACAATAAAATAATTCATGCCAAAACATGTCGGATATAAAGACAAATATAGCATATTTCTAATGGAGTAGATGAAAATATGAAGGAAAAGTTGCTGGCGGTTACTTATTTAGACATGGTCTCTCCATATCAAAACTCGATATGGTCCTAATATATAATTTTGACTATCCAATGCTCTTGTAGCTTTCCCAAATATTATGAAAGAAGCGTTCAACCAGTACATGGTCTTTTTCAATTTAGTCTTTATTGATGATATCCGAATTTACTCTATGATTGAGGAAGAACATGCAACTCATTTGACTGTTGTCCTGCAAACGCATAAAGATAACAAGTTTTTTTTCTAAGTTTAGCAAATATGAGGTCGAGTTAAAATCTATTCCTTTCATTGGTCATAGTATCTAGCGAAGGGATTTAAGTGGAATGTCATAAAATAGAGGCAACGAGAAAATGGTTTAGAACACCTTTCGTAAGGATTAAGGGTTAGAATGTTTCTAATCTTTGCCTCTTGCAACTCATGGGGGATAAAACGTCCCCTGAAAGTATTGTCAAACACAACACAACTCAACATTGGCGCAGAGTTGACCCTATTTATTTTCCATTGGTCGAACAAAAATCTTGGAATACCCTTTAGTTTGTATGCAACTAGTTCTACCCTCTCAGCATCAACAACATGCAATATGTCAAAAGTTTTCTTAAGGTACTTCAAAAAGCTTGGGATCCTTTGTGACACTTGATCCTTTAAAGGTGGGTGGATTCATCCCTAAAAACTCACAAATCATAGAGGTATCAAAAACTTCATGTCAATAAACTCTCTGTGCAACTTGATGAGTCGCAACTTGAAATAACATTCGGATAGTCCCATCGAATCCAACATGGCTACTTTCTCTTGGAGGTTGCACTTCAGGTGCATTTGGAAACTCTTGTTCCTTAACAATACTTCTATCTATATGACCTTTGACTACTCTTCATGACGGCATGATTCTCTGAAAACACGTGCATGCACGAATTAGAAGGAAACTTTCTTGAGATAAAACTCTAACGTAACAAACGAGTATGAAAGAACTGAGGAATTTCCTATGTGTTGTAGCCTCCTAATCATATATGTGATGCACGTCACACCGATGACTAAGAATCTATAGACACGATTTTATAGACTATCTAGGACTCTTGAAATCTAGGTTCTCATACCAAGTTTGTCATGTCCTGAGCCTACACAGTCGACGTGGCCAGCACTCGGTGACCATTTTTGGCCTCGAGCAAACCCTTGACCTGTATTTCTTAACTCAGCGAAAGACATAACTCAAGATATAACTTTAAAATAATACCTAGCCAAAATTGAAATCCAAGTCTCATAGTTTACAAAAGCTATTAAAAGACTAAATAAACTAACTCTATTTGTCTGTGAAGCCTCCAAAATAAGGAGCAATGTTGGGACAGGACCCCCAATCATCCTAACAACTGAAACAAGAAAAATATCAACATGAATGATAAATATATCCTCTAGAATTAAAGGAGGCTCACCAGCTAACTCTTGGATGCTCAACTTGATCAACGGTGTGTTGGATGTCAATCCTCGTTAGCAGTTTCTACATCATAATACGATGCAGACAACTAGCATCAGTATATATATTGTACAAGTATGCGAGTTCGTGTGCTAAACAACATAGGCATGAGGGAGATTTTGAAGTAAACACTTACTTTTGCTCTTCTCAACTCATGAATACTTCACTAAACTCATTTCAATATTAAGCAATTTAAAAACAAGTGCATAGTAAAGAAAATCATTTTAAAAACATGATGTAAACTCTATTGTATACAAATATACAAAATAACTATGAGATTTTTGTAAAAATACAAAATAATCAGATGTCAATTCATAATCCGAATAAAATACATGACATGCTTCCTTTCAAAGACTACTCGTGCAATGCATGAATGAAGTTCCATACCCATATTTATACTTAGCAGAACCTATTGAGGAACCATGAAACTAGTACTGTGGGAGTTTCTCAAACCGAAAACCATCACTTATTATTTATAGTGATGATACAACTTTACTCGGTCCACGCTGCCCAGGCCATCCTAACCTTGCAAGAGTATAGGACCTGAACTGCCTAATTGATCCACTAGTAAACTGTGAAAAAGAATTATCTAAAAAGTATGACCTTTTTCATCATGATAATTACATTGTTTTCATGTAGACTTGAGTTAATATGAAATTCGCATCCCTGTATCAGTACTCGATAATACCACATATATATGTTGGAAACCATAGTATCATCTCTCTTCCATTTTAAACTAGTCATAGGCTCTGTGAAAGTTATCTTCCTTTCTTTATCAAAAGTTTGAAAACAATTTAGTTTTATCTCTGAGGGACTACTTAGTTCCCTTATAACACTTGAGAAATGAACTCAACTTAATGCTCTTTGCATACTTGAAACATAACTCTTATGGAATTCTTAGTTCCCTTATAACTTTTGAGTATTACAATAAACTCTTTACTTGAACCTTTAAACCAAGTTAGAATTTTTTTTAAGACTCCTGATTTCTTTAGGAATTTATTTTGACTTGCTTCATAACATTTAAATTTTACTCTAAACTTTTTTGACTTTGATCTTAACTTTCTTTGAATTGGTTTATGGATTAAAGGATCATATTTCATATTTATAAATGATTTTATGACCTTTAGATATACTTTAGTGTGTTGAAATCAATCAAAAATGATAGGTACATAACTTAGGAACTAGTACAGAAATATAAGGAAAGAACGGGGTCTCTAGGGGGTCTTGGCGCTCTAAGATGCACAGGGCGCCAGAGCCTGACGGATAGAGGCTGCGCTCAGGTGCTTTGGGGGTGCGTGCCAACCTGTTCCTTTGGCAAAAATCTGCTGAATATTTCCTCTTATTTATAGACCTTAAATTGTTTTAATTCGATTCTTTTTCTCAAATTCACTTTTGATTCATGTACCCACATCATATATACAAGTATCTAATCCAATGAACTCAAGAAACAAAAATTAGATCATCAAAGATCTCCAAAATCTCAACAAATGTTCAAGAAGGAAATCAATTCAAGAACATTCAAAAATCCAATCTTTTTAGGATTACATCACGCTGAATCAACATGCTTGGTACGTGGGTGAATGAACCCAACGTTGTGGAACACTCACATACCTTGATAGGGATCACCTCCGACAATTTGAACGAGTCAAACTTCGACGATCTTCAATGTTCATGCTTTCTTTTCTGGTTTCTACTCTTTTATCCTCTTATTTTCTCTTCTCTAAAAACCCTAACTTGTTTTCTAAAAGCATCAACTGAATAAAATCAGTTTAGACCCCAATTTACTACACAAAAAGGAAATAAAATAATTGCAAAATGAAAGAAACATTGCCCTTCAAAAATCCAGATTGGACTATCCTTTATCTAACAGTCAAATTTACAAAGGACATAATTCACTCATCCGTACTTTAAGTTTTCCAAACTCAATGGTGTTGAAAATATTTATATAACGGTTTTAAAGTAATATTAAAAGCTACCTCTAACTCATCTTGAGATAGAAGTTATGACCTTTTCAACTTGGAGAAAAACTAATTTTTTCTAACTTAAGAAAATATCAGGATTTTTAATTCTTTCCAAAACATACTATTTCTACTTATAAGCTTCTTCCTTCATATCTCAATATGCGAGATTTTACAATATTGAATGAATCCTCGTACTTAACATCATATTCATTGTGTGAAAAAGGTATTTTGTTTGAAGTAGAGGCAAAAGTTACATTATCGGTAAGTTGATATGTTTGTGATAGTAAAACAACTTATGTTGTGTGTTGATTGGTTGATCATTGTCATGTTTTGATGCTCACATGTTAGCTTGTAGAGTGTGAAAAAAATATATTAGCACCCAAAAAAGAGAGTCGGGCGGAAGGGCCATGTTATTTCTTGTACTTTAATTGCTTGCTTCTACACAAGTGTTGTTTAGAGTGTAAGTGTATCCTTGAAGATAAACAACAAATTTATGTTGAGGGTGTTTATAGACAGTTCCTTTAAGTTATTTTTCATCCATATCAATTAAAAGTTGTGTTTTTCTAAGACCATTTTGTATTGCTTTTTATGTATTTTAATCATGTTAGATGGGAATATGTGCAAACGCGGACACTAAGAGACACAACTAAAAGATAAGCAGAAAAAAGGGATCTATAGAGGTGATCCATAGCCCGTAGGTCCATTCACGCTCCGTAGCTGCTTAACATAGATGGGTATTCAAAGAATTAAAGAATATCAGTGAATTCTAGACCAAGTGTGGAACCACGGTTGCAATCGACGGATGTAGATTGATCTAGGGACCATAGTGATGATCCCTCAAACAATTCAAAGAGGGATTTTTAAAGATTTGAAGTATGGAGCTACGGAGGAGGAGCAACGTACCGTTCGTAACTAGATGGTCCGTACTTGTGATCCGTCATTTTTTTTTGAAGATTTAATGATTTTTGAAGATTGATATTTGCGTGAGTACTCGGTTACAGAAGGGACCTGTGAATTGTAGATCTATAAATGGTTTGTAGGTCAGTGTCATAGATTAAAGACGGTCTTGTCCTTAGATATTAATTTAGCGGCTTAAGCAATTATTGATTTCTTAAAGCACATTTTGAAAATTTTGACTTTGCAACTCAACTTGAAATAAAGGGTTTATTCTTATCATTACGTTAGGTTCATGATTTCTTGATATAAAAATTTGAATCGTAATGCTGCTACTATGTTTAACTATATGCACAACTAGGGTTGTGGTAACCATGAGAAACTAATAAATTAAGAATAGTAATTAAGCAATTCCTAAATAGTTATTTTTTTATGGATTGAGAGAATTATTTCCTTTAGAAGTCAATTTAACAAGTGCATACGTTAGAACTCGCCTTCTTGCTACTTGCTGGACCAAGGAGGTAGTTAAAAAAAGAATTATAAACATAGATTTAGTATTTTAGTATCTAATATTCTAATTTTGATTGGTTCCAGGGTTAAAACTAAGGCATACATCGATGTGATGTCTATATGAGGTAAAGGTAAGAGTTATTAACTTCTAAGCACGTAGACAAACCAAGTTGTGGGGAAAAAGTTTCTACTTTTCGGACCAAGTAATTAGACATACCTAAATTATCACTTTGCATGTAATAAACTAGGAAATCATTGGTATTAATAGAATTACCGAGTTATGAGCTTATGGGGAAAGCATACACCCTAGGTACTTTCTTATGTTAATACCAATTAATTTTTGAATCTTATTTACTGATCACTTACATAATTTCCTAAATTTGTTTCACAAATCCCCCCTTTATTTACTTGTCTTTAGAAATACCTATGTGAAATGACTATAATGTTCAGTTAAGTTGAAGTGTAAATGATATTACTGGTGGGATAGGCTCCAACCTACAAGTTGTGTTTTCTACTGGATAACGATCTTTTATACTTCTTTAAGGAGGTGTAATTTAAGAGTATTACCCATTGGAGACTCAAAATCCACAACCCTAGGCTAAAGTGACTACTCCAAACTCATTCTACCTTGACATATATTCTACAGTGCTACGTCAAGGAATCTCTTAGGAGAGTGTAGGACCTCAATCCTAAGGTATCAATAAGCCTTATTCTTATCATATTAAACAAAGTTATACATGAAGTGATCATATGTCACAACTTCATGCTATTCTTGACTAACAAACTTTGATTGATTTTAGGTCATTAAGCCAACCTAGAATCCTTTTATATTAGAAAACTTTGGATCTCCTTACATATTAATGCCTAAGTGTGTAAGAAAAAAGTAATCCACAACACAATTACATAAACTTAGATTTAACTTGAATGCCCTAAAATTGGCTAAAAGCCCTTGTTTGAAGCTTAACTTAATCATATCATAATATAAAATCTCGTACACCAAAATAGCTAGAATAAATAAAAGTATCTAAGACTTAGTTGTTTTTCAAAAGATTAGGATCAATATTGAAATTTTCACAAGTGTAAAAATAGGTTTTTGGTAATTTTCAAACGATCATAGCTTGCAGCTCAGGATGAGTTAGTGCCAGTTTTTTTATATAAATGGAAATCCCTTGATGAGATCTTTCCAATTCCGACAATTTTAAAATTCCAATATCGTATGATGGAGCTATGTCTATTGAAAGTTGGGTTGTTGGATTAAGGAAAATCCAGTTGGGATTTTAGTAAGGGTAAAAAGGTGTTATCATCCTACTATTTCCTAACTTGTTCTGAGGGCTTATTGAGGGTAAAATAAGCCTTTAATCAATTTTTCAGAAGATTGAATAGACATATGGCTTGAGAGAAAAGAGAAGAAAAGAAGGAGAAGGGAGAAAAGATGTAACGACCTGTTTAGTCGTTTTGAGCAGCAGATTTTAATTCTGGAAAAACTGGCCAAGACCACGGGCACTGCGACGGACCGTCACAGGCACGACGGCCCGTCGAGGGTGCATCGTTTCAGCATACTTAGAATTCTGAAATTGGGTACTAAAAATCGACTCTCTGGAAATTGTGACGGACCTACAGTACGGGCTGTCACAGCCACGACGGACCGTCGTGAGCTCCGTTGCAAAACACTTCAACTTTTGAGAATTTGGTACAAGGAACGAGTTTCTGACCGTCATGACGGAAGTGCAGGACGGACCGTCACAGGTGTGACGGACCGTCACAATGCACTTAGTGAAAAATGGGATTTTGGGAGGCCACGACGACCTGTGTGACGGACCGTCGCAGTCACGACGGCCCGTCACAGGTTGCGCAATCCCAGGCAGTTTAGGATTTCTCCACACGTTTTAAAGGTCGTTTTGGACTATTCTTTCCTTAATTGTAAAGATTGAGGGTTAACATTAATAAGTCTAATTACTTAGGGGTAAAAAGGGGTAACCTTAAGTTAATTAGGGGGTTTTATTGTCCTCTTTTATTCTTAATTATATGATAATTAGGGTAAAGGAAAGAGGGTTGGAATAAAACAAAACAGAAAGAAACAAAGGGAGAGATAGAATCGATCAAGAGAGAGAGGAACGAAGCATCTTTGAGGATTAACTTGCTTGATTCCAATTCTTCGGTGGAGGTAGGTTATGGTTTTTACGTAAATCGTAGTGAACTCTTGATAGGGAATGATATGAATTGATGATATTGTAAACCTGTCTATATGCTTAATTGTATGCTTGCATGAATATGATTATGTGATTTTGATAAAACAAGCATGATGAACACCATTGAATCCCAAATCTTGAAAGAAACTTTAATCTACTTATTAATGATAATGCCTTGGTATAAAAGAAGGCGTGATGAATTAAAGTGATTGGGATTGATGATGCCTTGGTATAGAGAAGGCTTGATGAACGGATATAATGAGATTAGTGGATCGGAGTGTCACGTTCCGACACATAGTATTAGTGGATCGGAGTGTCACGTTCCGACACATAGTATTAGTGGATCGGAGTGTCACGTTCCGACACATAGTATTAGTGGGACGGGTGTCACGAACCGACACGTAGATGTAGGGGATCGGAGTGTCACGTTCCGACACATAGTATTAGTGGATCGGAGTGTCACGTTCCGACACATAGTATTAGTGGGACGGGTGTCACGAACCGACACGTAGATGTAGGGGATCGGAGTGTCACGTTCTGACACATATAGGGGATCGGAGTGTCACGTTTCGACACATATAGGGGATTGGAGTGTCACGTTCCGACACATATAGGGGATCGGAGTGTCACGTACCGACACATAGTAGTAGGGGATCGGAGTGTCACGTACCGACACAAGAGGAAGAAAGATAATGAATCTTGAAAGATGATAATATACTCAACATAATGAACTTAATTCCCAAATGAGTATGGTATTGAGGCTTGAGCCCTCATGGATGAACTTGATGGTAATTGTTGACGATCATAATACTTGTTGTTGTTACATGTTGAGCTTATAGTTGATTTATAATATTACTTGATATATATGATCTTCTATTTTGAGTTAGCCGATGATATCTACTCAGTACGTGTGGTTGTACTGACCCCCTACTTTTATGTTTTCCTCTTTGTTATTTGTGTAATGCAGCAAACGTTCCATCAACTTCAACTCAGCAGTAGATCTAGCCAGTCTTCACTTCATCGGAAATTCAGGGTGAGCTAATGCGTCTAGCTTGGACTGGATCTTCTTCTTCAAGTCTTGATGCCTTGAACTTCCGGCATGGACTAGCTTTTATTGTTTTAGCTTCTTAGACAGTTTTAGTTTAGCAATTTGAGATAGATGTTCTTGTGATGATGACTTCCAGATTTTGGGAATATTAATAATAGTTTTGAGTTGTTTTGTTAATGAGTTTAAGTCTTCCGCATTTCTTTTGTTGATATTGTATTAAAATGTTAAGGTTTATATGGGTTGGTTCGCTCACATAGGAGGGTGAATGTGGGTGCCAGTCGCGTCCCCGATTTGGGTCGTGACACTTTGATTCAGAGTTGAATAATTTTGGATGTCATTTTCAGGAATCAATAATTTTGTCGTGTTTTAGTAGTGTTTATCACAATTTTGATATTATAATTGGTTTATTAATTCGGTGGGGTTTAGTTAATAATGAGTCGGTAGTGGGTTGGTTTATAAATTAAATTATAACCAATAGTTGAGCGCCAAGTATTTTAAAAAATATTTAAACAGTTTAAAATTGACATAGTTAAATAAGTGGTCAATTTTGAACCCAGAGGTGGATGTCAAGGGTATTTTGGAGCCAATAGGTAGATGAGAAGGGCATTTTGGAGCCAATAGGTGGATGGAGGGTAATTTCGTACCATTTCCAATATTTCAAGGCTATTTTAGACCCTTTTCCGAACCTAACTTTCATACTTAAAATGAAAAAAAATGAAATGTCTAGATAAATAGGGAAATAACATGAAATACATAAATCTATCTAACTTGTATTTGTCATAAATTTCCAAACTAGAAAATTACTATGTTATTCATTGCACTAGTATGAGAAATTACTCTATCTAGCTTCAATTAATATAATCATCGTCCATATTAATTTAACTTATATACATTTTTCAAGATAGTTTGGTCATGTCGATTCTATAGATGAAGCAATCTATTAGTATAAAATAATTGTATGTAGAGGTATTAGATATCATATGAACGAAGATCTTCTCTCAGGACTAAACAATTTATGCGATAATGCAGACTTAAGTAAAATATCACACAATAGAGAAACATTTGTGTGTACATGATTTCTTCTAGTAAGTATTAGAATTTAGGTGTCATTTATTTGTTTCACTAATGAAGATTTAAATTTGAGTGATTCAAATCTCAACAACTAAATTGATATGTTTTTAGGTCTGAATTTAGTCGATTTAACCAAAACATACATTTTATAATGTTGAAACCATTTAATGGGTCTGAGTAGGTAAATTTGTATGTAATATACTCATACAATCCAAGGGTCTTGTATTCCTTTAATATTTTTTTGAATAATTTCTTTATTTATTTTTTCATTTCAAGTAATAACAAATTAAAGTTTTTTTAGTTCATTTGTACACCTTCACTAATCAAAAGGCCAACACAATGTAAGTTGGTTCAATCATTATCACATATTTAATATTTTTGAATTAAACAAATAATGGTAACCCTCTCCGTCACACTTTAATCTCTTGAACCAATATATTCTTCAATAATCAAATTTTTATTTGTGTCTAATTGGAAAAATATAAAATAAAAAAACACTTTAAAAATATCCAAGGGAGTACTCGGTCTCTTGTAAAGTATGAGCGTTTAGGCGTTATTATAAGAACTTTTTGAAATTATATATTTATTATTTTTTAATATATTCATATTTGTAACGACCTATTAAGTTGTTATAGGTTGTTATGTCCTTAGTATCCAACTTAGAGTCCTTCTGGTGAATTATTATATTATAACTCAAAAATTGAGAGGGTTTAATAAGTTATGGCTCTTATTTGATCTAGATTTTTCGTGTTTTTTAATGTTGTGTTGTTTAAATTAGAAGGACACCAATGATCTATACCTCCATATGAGACTTGAATTTGATTAGAGATCCATTTTATTTTAATGATCTCCAAGTTATTTATGTGTCTCAGCCCATAAAACTCCATCAACAATTGTTTTAGTAAATGATTTAGATGCAACTCGAACTCTCGTACATGTTAGAAGAAGACCAACTTGGATTAAATATTACAAGCTAACTGCAAATGAATATATGATTACACACTTTTTTTTGTTTTCATATTAGGATCCTACATCTTTTGAGAGTCTTGTAAAGGAAGAAAATTTGAGAAAAACAATGAATTGTCTAAAACTAGCTCCTCGAGCTTGGTATAGTCGCTTAGTGGAAAAGGGGTACAAGTAACAAAACAAGATATATTATAAACAAGCATTTTCTCTCATTACTAGACATGACACAAACAAATTGGTTATCACATTGGCAACTCAGAAGTCTTGGCTTATTTTTCAGCTTAATGTCATGTTGATGTTCTTACACATATACTTGGAGGAACATGTATTTGTAGAAATGAAAATCCTTATTATTTGAAAATTGGAAATTAGCATAATGTTTATATATTGAAAAAGTTTCTATATGATCTAAAACAAGCTTCTCTGGCTTGATTTAATCGCATTAAGGGGTATTTTAGTTGTTTTTTCAAAATGTTCTTATGAAAATAAATTAGTTGTTAAGATTGGGGATCTAAAAAAGATGTTAATTATTTTCTTGTATGTTAATAATCGTCTTTTTACTTGAAATTATTTTCTCATGTTTTAGGAATTTAAGAATTCGATGATGGATGATTTTGAAAGCCAGACCTCGAATTGATGCATTACTTTACTGGCAAAGTGGTAGTGCAATCTAATAAAGGAATATTTATTTTTTTTAAAAATATGTAGGGGAAATCTAATAAAGGTTGATAGAACATTTTACAAGTAAATTATTGATAGTTTAATATATCTGCTATAAAGCCTAACAATTATTACTCTTTGATTTAATTAGCACATACGTGGAGAATGCCATAGAAAGGCATTACTTTGTGGCCAAGTGTAACGACCTGTTTAGTCGTTTTGAGCAGCAGATTTTATTTCTGGAAAAACTGGCTGAGACGACGGATACCACGACGGACCGTCATGGGCACGACGGACCGTCGAGGGTGTCTCATTCCAAAACATTTAGAATTCTGATATTTGAGTGCTGAAATCGACTCTCTGAACTCTGTGACGGACCTGCAGGACGGACCGTCACAGACACGACGGACCGTTGTGAGTTTCCGTTTAAAAACACTTCAACTCTTGAGAATTGGGTACTGGGAGCAATTCTCTGAACGTCGTGACGGAAGTGCAGGACCGACCGTCGTAGGCAGGACGGACCATCGTAGGCACGACGGACCGTCACAGACTCTTCAAGGAAATTGAGTCTCTGAAGTTTGTGACGGACCTGCAGGACGGACCGTCGCAGGCATGACGGGCCGTCACAGGTTGCGTAATCCCAGTCTGGGTCGGATTTCTGCTCAAGTTTTAAAGGGGCATTTTGGACTATTCCTGCTATAATTATAAATTTCGTGGGTTAATATTAATAACTCAAATTCTTGGGGGATAAAAGAGGTAACCTTGAGTTAATTAGTGGGTTACTATTATCATCTTTTATACTTAATTATATGTTAATTAGGGTAAAAGAAAGAGGGTTTGAATAAAGAAAATAGAAAGAACAAAGAGAGAGAGAGAGAGAGAGAGGATCGAACGAGAAGAGGAGAAATGAAGAGGAAACAAAGCTTTGGGAAATTGCTTGCTTGATCACGAATCTTCGGTGGAGTTAGGTTATGGTTTCTATGCTATTCGTAGTAAACTCTTAATAGCGAATGATATGTATTGGTAGTATTGTAAACTCTTCTATATGCTTAATTGTATGCTTGCATGAATATGATTATGTGATTGTGATAAAATAAGCATAATGAAGCTATTGAATCCTAAATCTTGAAGAAACCCTAATTAACTTTGTTAATGATGATGTCTTGGTATAAAGAAGGCTTGATGAATTAGGGGATCGGGTGCCACATTCCGGTACCAGGATAGAAATAGAGGATCCGGTGCCACGTTCCGGTACTAGGATAGAATGAGGATCGGAGTGTCACGTTCCGACACCAGGATAGTATATGGATCAGGTGCCACGTTCCGGTACCAGGATAGAATGAGGATCGGAGTGTCACGTTCCGACACCAGGATAGAATATGGATCGGGTGCCACGTTCTGGTACCAGGATAGTATATGAGGATGGGAGTGTCACGTTCCGACACTAGGATAGTATATGAGGAGCGGAGTGTCACGTACCGACACGAGAGGAATAAAGATAATAAATCTTGAAAGATGTTAATAGACTCAAACTAATGAACCTAATTCCCGAATGAGTATGGTAATGAGGCTTGAGTCCTCGTGGATGAACTTGGCGGTACTTATTGATGATTATAGTACTTGTTGTTGCTACATGTTGAGTATTGTAGTTGATTTATGATATTATCTGATATACACTGTTTTCTATTTTGAGTTGGCCGATGATACCTACTCAGTACTTGTGTTTTGTACTGACCCCTACTTGTATGTTTCTTTCTTTGTTATATGTGGAGTGCAGCAAACGTACCGTCGTCTTCAACTCAACGCAATTCTAGCCAGTCTTCACTACACCGGATTTCAGGGTGAGCTAATGCTTCTAGCTTGGACTGGATCTTCTCTTCAAGTCTTGATGCCTTGAATTTCCGGCATGGACTAGATGTTCTTGTGATGATGACTTCCAGATTTTGGGGATAATGAGTTATAAATTTTAGAAGTCATTTAATTGATTTTGTTAATGAGTTTAAGTCTTCCGCATTGTATTTTGTTCAATATGTTTGGGTTTAGATTGGTTGGTTCGCTCACATAGTAGGTTAAGTGTGGGTGCCACTCGCGGCTCGGTTTTGGGTCGTGACAAACTTGGTATCAGAGCATTAGGTTCGTTGGTCTCATCACACATGAACGAGTCTAGTAGGGTCTTAAGGAACGGTAGGGGGACGCCTTTACTTTTCTTTGAGAGGCTATAAGACTTTAGGAAAATTCCATTCTTTCTTTCTTTCTTTCGTGCTATTACTTGGATCCAATTGGTATCTAGGTGATACAAATTGGTATCTGCCCATCTTCACTCTATTTCGCAGATGGTTAGAACTCGAGCAACGACTGCACCAACACCAACGCCGGCAAGACAAGAAACGTCTGAGCCAGCCACTGGGGCTGTAGCTCGAAGAGGAACAGTGGCAAGAGGCCGTGGTAGAGGTTGCGGGAGGACGTCCTCTAGGGGAAGAGGACAAGCACCTAGCCCATCTAGTACTAGGGCGGTGACTCCTCCACCGACTGAGGAAGTGATAAGAGAGGGTGAGGAAGGGGAGAACGAACAAGTGCAGAATGAGGGACTGCCACCCCAACCTACCCCAGAGATGATCAATCATGTTCTTGCTTATCTTAGCGGGTTATCTGATCAGGGTCAGACACCTCCAGTGTTTTCTGTACCAGCACCTCAGGTTCCGGAGGTACAACATGCAACTACTGTGGCTCCCCGCATGGATGCCTCATTGGAAATAGGCATGTTTCCTCGTCTGACTACAGGGCCTATAATGACGAATGATCAGCATGAACTTTTCAGTAAGTTCTTAAAATTAAAACCTCCAGTCTTCAAGGGTGCTGAATCTGAGGATGCCTACGATTTTCTGGTTGACTGTCATGAGCTACTACACAAGATGGGTATAGTACAACGGTTTGGTGTTGAGTTCGTGAGTTATCAGTTTCAAGGGAACGCCAAAATGTGGTGGCGGTCACATGTTGAGTGTCAACCAACAGAGGCACCACCTATGACTTGGGCATCATTCTCTAGCCTGTTTATGGAGAAGTATATCCCCCGGACTTTAAGGGATAGGAAAAGAGATGAGTTTTTGAGCCTAGAGCAAGGTAGAATGTCGGTTACTGCATATGAGGCTAAGTTTCGTGCATTATCCAGGTATGCCACCAAACTTTGTTTCAGTCCACAAGAACGGATTCGCCATTTTGTGAAGGGGTTGAGGTCAGAATTGCGGATTTCAGCCTTACAGGTAGCGGCTATGGCAAAATCCTTCCAAGAAGTGGTAGACTTCGTGATAGAGGTGGAAGGAGTGAAGCCAGATGACTTCACCACGACATCGACATCAAAAAGGTTTCGAAAGGGAGGTGAGTTTAATGGTTCTTACTCTAGAGGACAGGGTTCAGGAGGTTACTCAGTCCGACCAATTCAGTCTTCACTACAGACTGTAGTCGGGGGTCCACCTCAGACCGGTCAACACTTCTCCGAGAGACCAATGCTTGAATCCAGAGAGTGCTATGGATGTGGGGAGACTGGGCACATTAAGAGGTATTGTCCAAAACAGAGTTACAGACCTCCCATAGTCAGAGGTAGAGGTGGTCATAGTAGAGGCCGTTATTCCGGAGGGCGCGGTGGCCGAGGTAATGCTGGTCACCAAAACGGCCGAGGTGATGGACAAACTGGAGCCACTACAGCACAACATGGTAGGGGCAACGGGCAGACTGGTGATAGGGCCCATTGTTACGCTTTCCCTGGGAGATCTGAAGTGGAGGCATCTGATGCTGTTATCACAGGTAATCTTTTGGTTTGTGATTGCATGGCTTCTGTATTATTTGATCCTGGATCCACGTTTTCATATGTATCTTCCTCATTTGCTACTGGTCTTAAGTTACATTGTGAATCGCTTGACATGCCTATTTGTGTTTCTACCCCGGTGGGTGAGTCTGTGATAGTTGAAAAGGTGTATAGGTCTTGTCTGGTGACTTTTGTGGGGAGCAATACTTATGTAGACTTGGTTATCTTAGAAATGGTTTATTTTGATGTAATTCTGGGTATGACTTGGCTTTCTCTGAATTTAGCGATCTTGGATTGTAATGCTAAAACTGTGACGTTAGCCAAGCCTGGGATAGATCCGTTAGTGTGGGAGGGCGACTACACTTCCACCCCGGTTCGTATCATCTCCTTTCTTCGTGCTAAGAGAATGGTTAGTAAAGGGTGTTTAGCTTTCTTGGCACATCTCAAGGATGACACTACTCAAGTACCTTCAATTGAGTCGGTTTCGGTAGTCCATGAGTTTCTGGATGTGTTCCCTGCAGATCTTCCTGGTATGCCACCGGATAGAGATATTGATTTCTGCATTGATCTGGAACCGGGTACTCGCCCCATTTCTATACCCCCTTATAGAATGGCTCCCGCGGAGTTAAGAGAGTTAAAGGCCCAACTTCAAGAGTTTTTGAGCAAAGGCTTCATTAGACCAAGTGCATCTCCTTGGGGTGCTCCGGTGTTATTTGTGAAGAAGAAGGATGGGAGTTTCCGGATGTGCATAAACTACAGACAATTGAACAAGGTAACTATTAAGAACAAGTATCCCATTCCTCGCATTGATGACTTGTTCGATCAGTTACAAGGAGCTTGTGTCTTCTCTAAGATTGACTTGAGATCCGGTTATCATCAATTGAAAATACGAGCAGCGGATGTGCCAAAGACTGCTTTTCGAACCAGGTATGGGCATTACAAATTTGTAGTGATGTCTTTTGGTCTTACGAATGCCCCTGCTGCGTTCATGAGCTTGATGAACGAGATTTTTAAGCCATATCTGGATCTCTTTGTGATCGTATTTATTGATGATATACTGATATACTCAAAGAGTAAGAAGGAACATGAGGAGCATTTGAGAATGGTATTAGAGTTGTTGAGGAAGAAAAAGCTTTATGCCAAATTCTCCAAGTGTGAGTTTTGGCTAGATTCAGTGTCCTTCTTGGGGCACGTGGTTTCTAAGGATGGAGTGATGGTGGATCCATCTAAGATTGAGGCAGTGAAGAATTGGGTAAGACCTACTAATGTGTCAGAAATAAGGAGCTTTGTTAGGTTAGCTAGCTATTACCGTCGATTTGTCAAGGGATTCTCTTCCATTGCTTCCCAATTGACGAACTTGACTAAGCAGAATGTTCCATTTGTATGGTCGGATGAAGGTGAGGAAACCTTTCAGAAGCTCAAGACCTTGTTGACTACTGCACCAATTCTTACCTTGCCGGTAGAGGGTAAGAATTTCATCGTTTATTGTGATGCATCCTATTCTGGTTTGGGTGCAGTGCTAATGCAAGAGAAGAATGTGATTGCTTATGCTTCGAGGCAATTAAAGGTGCATGAACGTAACTATCCGACCCATGATTTGGAGTTGGCTGCGGTAGTGTTTGCATTAAAGCAATGGAGACACTATTTATATGGGGTCAAGTGTGAAGTCTATACGGATCATCGTAGCCTACAGTATGTCTTTACTCAGAGGGATTTGAATTTGAGACAGAGGAGATGGATGGAACTACTAAAAGACTATGATGTTACCATCTTATACCACCCAGGAAAGGCTAATGTTTTGGCAGACGCCTTAAGTANTCCATCATATCAGATAGAGGTACGCAGTTTACTTCTAAGTTTTGGAGAACATTGCATGCTGAATTAGGTACTAGATTGGACCTTAGTACTGCATTTCATCCTCAGACCGATGGTCAGTCTGAGCGAACGATTCAAGTGTTGGAGGATATGCTTCGTGCATGTGTGATAGAATTTGGTGGCCATTGGGATAACTTCTTACCCTTGGCGGAGTTTTCATACAATAATAGCTATCACTCCAGTATTGACATGGCTCCATTTGAAGCATTGTATGGGAGGAGATGTAGGTCTCCCATTGGTTGGTTTGATGCATTTGAGGTTAGACCTTGGGGTACGGATCTGTTGAGGGATTCATTGGAAAAGGTGAAAGCTATTCAAGAAAAGCTTTTAGCGGCTCAAAGTAGGAAAAAGGAATATGCGGATCGAAAGGTTATAGACTTGGAGTTCATGGAAGGTGAACAAGTCTTGCTGAAGGTTTCACCCATGAAAGGGGTGATGCGGTTTGGAAAAAGGGGTAAGCTAAGTCCAAGGTATATTGGACCATTTGAAGTACTTAAGAGAGTAGGGGAGGTGGCTTATGAATTAGCCTTGCCTCCAGGGCTGTCAGGAGTGCATCCGGTATTTCACGTGTCTATGTTGAAAAGATACCATGGGGATGGAAATTACATCATTCGTTGGGATTCGGTTCTGCTCGATGAAAATTTGTCTTATGAGGAGGAACCTGTTGCTATTTTAGATAGAGAAGTTCTCAAGTTGAGGGCGAGGGAGATTGCATCCAGCAAAGTTCAATGGAAGAATCGACCAGTTGAAGAGGCCACTTGGGAGAAGGAGGCTGATATGTAAAAAAGATACCCACACCTGTTTACAGATTCAGGTACTTCTTCTCGTCCTTGTTTTTCTTCTTTTGATCGTTCGAGGACGAACGATGGGTAAATTGGTATCTATTGTAACGACCTGTTTAGTCGTTTTGAGCAGCAGATTTTATTTCTGGAAAAACTATCGGAGTCGACGGAACCCACGACGGACCGT
Source organism: Solanum chilense (assembly GCA_032847665.1). NCBI lineage: Eukaryota > Viridiplantae > Streptophyta > Magnoliopsida > Solanales > Solanaceae > Solanum > Solanum chilense. The sequence continues at coordinate 1,851,955 of CM064964.1, forward strand.
CATGGGCACGACGGACCGTCGAGGGTGTCTCGTTCAAAAACACTTAGAATTCTGAAATTTGAGTGCTGAGATCGACTCTCTGAACTCTGTGACGGACCTGCAGGACAGACCGTCACAGATATGAGGAACCATTGTGAGGTTCCATTTCAAAACACTTCAACTCTTGAGAATTTGGTACTGGGAACAATTCTCTGAACGTCGTGACGGAAGTGCAGGATGGACCGTCGTGGGTATGACGGACCGTCACAGACTCTTCAAGGAAATTGAGTCTCTGAAGTTTATGACGAACCTGCAGGACGGACCGTCGCAGGCACGACGGGCCGTCACAGGTTGCGTAATCCCAGGCTGGGTCGGATTTCTGTTTAAGTTTTAAAGGGGCGTTTTGGACTATTCCTGCTATAATTATATATTTCGTGGGTTAATATTGATAACCCAAATTCTTGGGGGATAAAAGAGGTGACCTTGAGTTAATTAGTGGTTTACTATTGTCATCTTTTATACTTAATTATATGCTAATTAGGGTAAAAGAAAGAGGGTTTTAATAAGAAAAATAGAAAGAACAAAGAGAGAGAGAGAGGATCGAACGAGAGAGAAGAAGAAACGCTGCTTTGGGAAGATAGCTTGTTGATCACAATTCTCCGGTGGAGGTAGGTTATGGTTTTTATGTTATTCATAGTAAACTCTTAA
>CM064964.1:1852741-2137072 GCA_032847665.1 Solanum chilense
TACTCCTGCTAATATATTTTCTTCTAACCTTCTTTTTCTATGTTGTAATTCTTGTTCTTTTTCAGTTATTTTTTCCATTATTTTTTCTATTAATTGTTGTTTATATTTTTCTTCGTTCATACTGTTTTTTCAAATAGCAAACATATTTGTATTCTGTTTTTGAAATTATTTTTATCAAATGATCTTTTTTATCATTATCTGTTTTTACTAGTTGTGATAATTGATATTCCATATATAAGGATTTTAATTTTTTCCATATTTTTCGTACTTTTTTGTCTATCTTAGTTTTTGTTATTTTAGTATTTTTATTTTTATCCATCATAATTTTTTATATAATATTTTAAAAAGCTTACTAATTTTATCTGGATATCTAATCTTTTTTAACCTGTAATTTTTACCATATCGTCTTAGCCAATATTCAGTCATATTTAATCTCCAATATCTAAATCATCATATAAATCATATATGTCAAAATAAAATTCATTATAAAGTCTTTCTTGTATATCTAACTCAATCCAGCCTTGGGTTGTTATTTCTATTATTTCATATGTTAATAATTTATTATAAATTTCTCTTTTTATATCAGTATTCAAGTTTATTAGTATATAGAGTAATAATATCTTATAATCAACATCATCGTTTAATAGGTATGTATCCATTTTTATTATTTTCATTTTTCACTAAAATTTTATTACTTCCAACCTCTTAATAAATTATACTTGCTTATTATGCAAAAATAATGATTTAATAATCATCTCGTCTGGTCACTACTACAGCTTTCTTCTTTGATTAGTTACCCTAACAGCGCCTCAACTTTGTTTACTCCCCTAAACGGCCTTCTCTGCCTACCGGTTTCAACCTTAGGATGGCATAGTCTGGGCATACTTATTCAAGAATATTTCTGTAGCAAACTTTCTAAAGATGGTTATTAGAACATTATTTAAACATGATAAACAATTATAATTAACAAGAGATTTTCAGGAATAAATTAATTTAGTTACTCATGAATATAAAATGGTATACCTGTTCTTGTATATCATCCGTCATAGTTGATTTGTTTTCCATAATTATTTAATTAACTAGCTCTGATACCAATGTGGGGGTGGAAGCGTTGAGAGAAGGATTGATTGAAGGATTGATTATTTTATTAATGAAGGCAAATGCCTCTTATATAGACGTACATACGACCCTTACTATTTACACAGTAACTTGACCTTTACTATTTACACAGTAACTTGACTCTTACTATTTACACAGTTACTTGACCTTTACTATTCATGATTAGGACATTTACTATTCATGAATAGTACCTTTACGACTTTCAAAACGTCATGTTAAGCATTTTCGGTCATTTCTTGGGTTGGCTTACTATTACAGGAATTCTTTGCTGGTTATTCGAAAAGGATAACAACTTTGACAGATTTGTTGAAGAATATACAAAATGGGTATGGTCTGAACAATGTGGTGAAGCATTTTAGAATTTAAAGAAAGCTATTGCACCTAAACCAATACTTAAATTGTCTGATTTTGATGTACAATTTGAAATACACACTAATGCGCCTGATAAAGCTATTGTGGCGTCTTAGTACATGAAGGTCATTTTGTAACCTTAGAAACACGAAAATTAAATAGTATTGAGTAGAGATATTCAACACAAGAGATGGAAAAAGTTTTTTGTTGTTCACTGTCTGCAGGTTTGGAGAGTGTATCTCTTAGGTACTCGATTTTTGGTTAGAATTGATAATGTAGCCAATACATTTTAAAGACGCAGAAAAAGTTGAGTCCTAAACAGGCACAATGGCAAGAATTTCTAGAAGTATATGATATCATGTTCGATCATAATCTAGGGAAACACAACCAGTTTGCTGATGCATTGAGTCGAAAAGAGGTATTTGCTGCAGCCTATTTAATTTCGAAACTTGAAACTGATTCTTTGATAGAATAAGGTTGTGTGTTGCAAATGACTCATTATATATTAAGTGGATGAGTCATGTACAAGATGGCACAATGAGACGGTATTGGATAGAGGATGATTTACTTTATTTTAATGGGGGGAGAATCGTTGTACCAAATCAGGGTGGACTGTGCAAAGACTCTATGAAAGAGGCGCATAATTCTTCCTGTGCTGGACATGCGGGTGGTGCAAGGATGTTGTCTTTACTGTCTCATATTTATTTCTGGACAAAGATGGAAGACGATATAGAGGCATATGTAAAGACTTGTCATGTCTTTAAAGTAGACAAGACTAAACATAAAAAGGAAGCAGGTTTTCTACAGCCTTTGTCTATTCTTGAAAGGCCTGGTTGTCAGAAAGCATGAATTTCATTTCTGGGTTTACTAAGGTAGATAGCAAAGCATCAATTATCGTAGCGATTAATTTATAAAATATTCTATATTCATTGTTGCACCTAAATTAAGTTCATCTGAGATTGCTGCTGTCATATTCTATAAATATGTTATTTAATACTTTTGGTATTCCGATAGACATTCTGAGTTATAGGGATACAAGGTTCACTCGCAGGTTTTTGACAACTTTGTTCAATATGATGGGAACAGAGTTGAATTTTTCTACTGCAAATCATCCACAAACAAATGGACAAACTGAATGGATTAATCACTTGTTGGAAGAATACTTGAGGCATTATGTGACAGCAAGTCAATGGAACTGGGTTGCATCGTTGGAGATTGCACAGATTTTATATAATCTGCACAAGTCATCTACAACAAAATTGAGCCATTTTGTAATATTTTTAGGCAAACAGCCTATGATGCCACTAGATGTTGCTAAGTCTAAAAATCAGGGAAAGTGTCCAGCAGTGTACAGGGTTGCAAGGGACAAACTTGAAATGTTATCTGAAGCAGAAGACAACTTGCTCAAGGATCAGGCATGAAGAAGTATGCTTATCAACATCATGCTCAATTAACTTTAAGGTGGGTCACAAAGTATTGCTGAAACTTAGTCCACAAATCAGGAAATAGATTGTAAGTAAAACTAGACATCAGGGTTTGATTCCTAAGTATGATGGTCCATTCAAAGTGGTGAAACGAGTAGGAGAAGTTTCTTATAGGTTAAATCTCCTATAAAGGTTAGAAATTAATCCAACTTTCCATGTGATTTTCTTGAAACCTTACTTTGCATATGCAGATGATCAGGAAAGAAAAAGGACAAAGAGGGATCTTGTATCGTACCTACACAGTTTGATGCTAAAATTTTGATGATCCTTGATCACTGCGTTTTCGGAACAAGGAAGAAAAATACAAAGACAAAATTTTTTATTCATTGGAAAGACAAGAGTACAACTGATGCAGTTTTGGAGAAAGCAAAAGACTTATGGTTGTTTGAAGCTCAAATCGATGACTATATCCAAACAATCTCGATGAGGACATTGAGTTCAAGTGGTGTGGGTGGTCTGTTGGACTCGTTAACTACTTTATCTAACTAAGTGCAAGCATGAAAATGACTTGGGCATTAGTCTTTGCATGCATGGGGGCAAAACAGTGCAACAAAGGTTCAAAGTGCTTGGGTGTTGGTGAAGCAGCTTGGACGTGCAATGCTTACGTGTGGGCAGGATTCATCAAAAAGGCAGTGTGTTGGCTTTGCAAGGCAAGACAGTGAAGACTTGACGATTGCAAGACAAAGGCATTCACATGGATTGCTTAAATAAAACTAAGTGTTTGAGGACAACTGAAATATTGTAAGTGTTTGAATATAGGTATAAGTATTCGAAGTGTTAGAATATTGTTATTTCGTGTGGATAAGGATTTTGTTTAAATTACATTTTTTGTGTTAGAAATATAGTTGTTGAAACATTATTTTAAATCATTTGATGACAAGTGTCGGACAGGTGTTGCTTGTAACTGCCTTTTGTAACTGTAGCATTTAACTGCCATGTGCAGAAATTTTAAACGGAGGAAATTTTTTCAACGACAAGGGAGATTGATTTTGGCCTTCGACAAATTTCGTGAAGCCTTCCTTGTATTGATTCTGACATTAATAAAGGTTGGGAGAGATTCTTGAAAAGCATTGTTCATTATTTTAAGTGTGTTCTTAAGTATTGCTATACTTAATAAAAAATGTGAGTGAGATAGGCAAAGTGTTGCGAACATTTACAGATTGCCTAGGGTGGTGTTCGATAAAAATAAATTGAACCTCTTGCAATTAGTTTCAGAGTGCGGTTGAATGGTTGTGAAGAACTCTGGACTTGTTGGAATTGGCACGCAAAATTTAAGCTTTTGTTGGGGTCACGGATAAGACTGTGGAAGACCCAGTATTTGTGGGTCTTTCGACACAAATCGTTGATTTGAGGATGAACGCTGAGAGAGTTAAGGGCGAATGTTGTGTGTATCGAAAGAACTTTGATGGACACATCGCTGAAATCTTGAACTTTTGTGATGCAATTACACTACAACTGGAGGGAATGTAGAACGAAAATGAAAACCTTCACATAGAGATCGTTGTACAGAGTTAGGCCGTGGCAACATTGAGTTCAAATTGTGGTAAATTGTCAAAGGTAAAAATTCAAGAACCTAAACCCTTTGGTGGCATAAGAAGTGCTAAAGAACTGGAAAAATTAATTTGTGATATGGAACAATATTTTACTGTTGCAGGGTGCTTAACCCTGATAAGTCAAACATTACTACAATGTACTTGATGGGTGATGATAAAATTTTGTGGGGGACTCAAAATGCAGAGATGTAAGTGTTGGACGAGCCAGAATTGATACCTTGGATAAAATAATTAAAGAAGAGTGCGATCAATTTCTTCATAGCAACGCCTCTTGTCTCCCAAGGGACAAGTTGAAAAGATTAAGTAGACGAGTTAGGTGAGGGAATACATCAAAGAATTTACCTATGTGATTTTACACATCCAAAATATATTCGATGAGAATAAATTACATCACTTCATTTCGGGTATGCAAGGTTGGGCTCAAAATGGACATCGAGGTAGAATGTTAAAGATCTTCCTAGTGCAATTGTTGGTGCAGATTCGTTGCTTGATTTCTGAACGACTAGTCCTGTGACTGATGTTCGTTCTACTTCAAAAACTAAGAAACAGGGTCACAAGAATGGGGAATGGAAAAGGGATAATCGTAAGGACAATATGAATGACAATGGGAAGGCACCAATGAAGGATTGTAAAGACAGACCAAAGAATAAAGATGGTAATTCGAAGGGCTGTTAGAGTTGTGGTGGTCGTCATCTGGCTAAGTCTTTTCCAAACTGGGAAAAGTTAATGCTTTGCTTGCTGGGAATGTTAATCAAAAGGATGGGGAAGAATAAGTTGTGGCTGCTATGGCAAATCCATTGGGATTGCCCTTCAATCACATTACGTTGGTTAATAACGTTGGAGGAACGTCCAATATTTCAAATCTTGATGCTCCACTAATTCACATAGAAATGAGGGTTAAAGAACAACAAGTGATGGCAATGGTTGATATAGAGGGCCACTCATACATTTTTGGATGTGAAAATTTCTACAAAATGGGGGCTAAAGTTTACTAAAGCCCTTCCTAAGTTAAAGTAGTCAATGCTAAGCCACATGCCATTATGAGAATTATGGAGTGTCTATATCGACTTGAAGTGGGGTGGAAAACATAATTTGATGGTGATGCCACTTGGTAAATTTGAGATCATACTTCGTATCTATTTTGTAAGAAAATTCTAGTTTTTTCCGTTTCCACATTTAGATGGAATGATGGTTATAAATAAAAGCAATGCTCGATTTATTAAGGGTGTTCATCAATTCGGGAAATTTAGTAAAGTTGCAATTGAAGAAAGACAAAGGAATGTTGTTGTCTGCTATGTCAATCGACAAAGGGTTGAGAAAGGGTGATGACACTATACATGCCGCCTTATTCGAATTGAAGACTAATGTTATGGTAGAAGTTCCTTATTGTGTTGCTGAATTGTTGAAACAATATGCTGATTTTATGCTGCCTGGGTTACAAAAGAAGTTACCAGCAAGAAGTGATATTGATCATAAAATTGAGTTGCTGCCAGGTACATTTGCTTCTACACAAGATCCGTATCGTATGGATCCCAAGGCGTTGGCTGAATTGCATAAACAATTATGGTTTGTTGGATGCTTGTTTGATTAAACCATCTAAATCTCCCTACGATGCCCATGTTTTGTTCCAAAAGAAACAATATGGGACGATCAGGATGTGTGTAGACTTCATAGCGCGAAACAAGGCAACTTTGAAAAATAAATATTCAGTTCCATTGGTGTAGAATTTGATGGACAGGTTGAGTAAGGCATGTTAGTTCACTAAGTTTGGTAACAGGGTAGGTTATTGGCATGTTAGAATAGCAGAAAGTGATGAACCAAAGACTACGTATGTAACTAGATATGGTTAGTATGAGTACCTTGTTATGCCATTTGGGCTAACTAATACTCCAACTACATTTTGCAATTTGATGAATGATGTACTTTTTGACTCTCTTGATGATTTTGTAGTTTTCTATCTAGATGATATTGTTATTTGCAGTCGAACATTGTAGACACATGTTAATTACCTAAGTTTTGTTCTGTCTCAACAAGAGATAAATTTTTTGGGGCATATTATTAGTAAAAACAAAGTTTGAATGGACCCTAAGAAAGTGTAGGCTATTTTTTATTGCCAGGCACCTCGTCATGTTAAGTATTTTCGATCGTTTCTTTGGTTGGCTTTCTATTATAGGATTTCATTGATGGTTATTCAAAAAGCGCAGCAACTTTTACAGATTTTTTGAAGAAGGATACAAAATGGGTATGGTCTGAACGATGTGGTGAAGCATTTAAGAATTTAAAGAAAGCTATTGCAATCGAACCAATACTCAAATTGCATTATTTTGAGTTACAATTTGAAGTTCACAATGATGCGTCTGATAAATCTATTGGTGGCGTGTTAGTGCAGGAAGGTCATCCTATGGCCTTAAAAAGTTAAAAATTGAATAATGTTGAGCAGATATATTCAGAACACTAGAAGGAAATGGTTGCTATTGTACACTATCTGTAGGTCTGGAGAGTCTATCTCTTAGGTACTCGATTTATGATTAGAATTGATAATGTAGACAATACATTTTTCAAGACGTAGAAAAAATTGAGTCCTAAAAAGGCACGGTGGCAAGAAATTTTGGCAGATGATGATTTCATTTGGGAGCATAAGCGAGGGAAACACAACCCGTTTGCTGATGTATTTAGTGGAAAATAGGTATTTGCTGCAGTATATTAAATTTTGAAACTTGAAAAGAATTTCTCTGATAGAATGAAGTTGTGTGATGGAAATGACTCAAATATATTAAGTGGATGAGTCAAGTTCAAGATGGAACAATGAGACGGTATTGGAACGAGGAGGATCTACTCTATTTGAAAGGCAGGGGGAGAATCGTTGTACCAACTCAGGGTTGACTGCGCAAACACTTGATGAAAGAGGCATATCATTATGCTTTGGTAGGATATCCGGGTGTTAAAAGGATGTTGTACTACTGTCTCGGTTTATTTCTATCAAAAGATGGAAAATGATATAGAGGCATATGCAAAGATAGGTTATCATGTCTGTCAAGTAGACAAGACTGTACATAAGATGGAAGCAGGTTTGTTGCAGCCTTTGCCTATTCTTGAAAGTCCTTCATTGTCGGTAAACATGAATTTCATTTCTGGGTTTCCTAAGGTAGATGGTGAAGCATCCATTATGGTAGTGGTTGATATGTTTTCAAAATATTCTGTTTTCATTGGTTAACTTGAATTATGTTCATATGAGATTGATGTTGATCTAATCTATAAATATGTGGTTATATACTTAGGTATTTGGGCTGACATTTTGGTGTTTGGGCTTACATTGTAAATGATAGGGATAAAAGGTTCACTGGCAGGTATTTAACAGGTTTGTTCAATATGATGGGAACTGAGTTGCTATTTTCTACTGCAAAACATCAAGAAACAGATGGACATACATAAACAATTCAGTTGTTGGAAGGATACTTGAGGCATTATGTGGCAGGAAGTAAACGGAACTGCGTTGCATTGTTACAGACTGCACAATTTTGATATAATGTTCACAGGTCATCTACAAAACAAATGAGCCCATTTGAAATTGTTTTAGGCAAACAGCCTATGAAGCCACTAGATGTTTCTAAGTCTAAAAATCAGGGAAACTGTCCAGTTGCATACAGGGTTGCAAGGGACAGACTTGAAATGTTATCTGAAGAACAAGACAACATGCGCACGACTCAGCGGCGCTTCAAGAAGTATATGATCAACATCATGCTAAGTTGAGTTTAATGTGGGTCACAAATTATTGATGAATTTTACTCCACAAATCTGGAAACATATTGTATGTAAAACAAACATCAGGTTTTGACTCCTAAGTATGTGGTACATTCAAAGTGGTTAAATGAGTGGGCGAAGTTGCTTATTGGTTAAAGCTGCCTGAAAAGGTTTAAAGTTCATCGCACATTCCATGTGAGTTTCTTGAAACCTTACTTGCAGATGCAGATGATCCAGAGATAAACTTGTCAAAGAGGGCTCCTCCATTAGTATCTACACATTTTGATGCTGAAATTGAGAAGATCGTTGATCATCGAGTTTTGGGCACCAGGAATAAAAGTACAAAGACAGAATTTTCGAGTCATTGGAAAGGAAAGAGTTCAACTGATGTAGTTTGGGAGAAAGAAAAAGACTTATGGTAGTTTGATGCTCAAGTCGATGACTATCTCAAAAAAGTCTCGACGAGGACATCTAGTTCAAGTGGTGTGGGTCGTCTTCTAGACCTATAAACTAGTTGATCTAACTACGTTCAGGAATAACAAGGACTTATGCATTAGTCTTGGCATGCATGTAAGCAAAATAGTGCAATAAAGGTTCAATGTGCTTGGGTGTTGGCAAAACAGCTTGGACGTGCAAGGCTTACGTGTGGGCAGGAGTTATCGGCAAGGAAGTGTGTTGTCTTTACAATGAAAGGCTGTGAAGACTTGACGATGGCAGTACAAAGGCATTCACATGGATTGCTGAAATAAAACTAAGTACTGGAGGACAGCTTAAATATTCTAAGTGTTGGAAGGAGGCTTAAATATTTTAAGTGTTGGAATATAGGCTTAAATATTCTAAGTGTTAGAATATTGTTATTTCCTGTTGATAATGATGTAATTTGAATTATATTCTATCTGTTAGAAATATAGTTGTTGGAAACATTAGTTTAAATCCTCTAATGACAAGTGTTGGACAGGTTTCGCTTGTAATTGTCGTTTGTAACTGTACCATGTAGCTGCCATGTGCAGAAATTTTAACGGGTGGAAATTTCATCAAATGTAGGGGAGATTGATCTGGCCTTAGACAAAATTTGTGAAGCCTTCCTTGTGTTGACTCTGAGATTAAATAATGTTGGGAAGATATTCCTGTAAAGTGTTGTTCATTGTTTTAAGTTTGTTTCCTTAAGTATTTCTATACTTAGTAAAAAACGTGAGTTGGATAGGCAGAGTGTTGCAGACTTTTGCAGACTTTCAAGGGTGGTGTTCGATAAAGATCAATCGACCCTCATTCACTTTCCTAGTACTAAACGAGTACTTAGTGTGGATAGTAGTATGTGATGCTATTCATCCATTGCCTAAGTATGACTTAAGGATAGGTATGAAGGGTGGCTTAAGTCTAGGTATGATGGTTCCTTTATGTAGTGTTTTTGAACTTGCATTGTTACTATAGTTACCTTCAAATAAGTGTTTGACTAATGTTTATAGTTCTATTGTGTACAAGTAGTAAGCCAATAGTAAGACCAAATGAGGGTAAATATGACTAGGATGAATGCAAGGTAATGCTTAGTGTGAAGGGTAGTGTGGGATGTCTTTATATCATTGCACAAATGTGCCTTGAGATTACTTAGTAGTATAGTGCCCTTATGGTAAAGAATCTTAAGAGTTTACTATGTATATAGACTATGATTAGAGTGACCAAATGGGATACTTTGATTGGTTAGTATTATAGGATGCTATTCTTTGTTTGCACATATATGCTTTTGAGGTTACTTGAGAATTGTTCTATTATGGTCTAGAGTACTAAGATTCAATTATTTTATATGATGTTAACTGATCTCTAATGTTCATTAACTATGTCTTATGTTGACTTAAAATTATATGATGCTTATGCCTGAGAATATGCTATGACTATGTTATTATCTCTTATGCTTATTTTTGTGTTGACAAACACATTTAAGATTCTATTTTGATTTAGTGCTACATTTCATACTTGGTACTTTTTTTACTAACTCATACTTGTACATTTTTATTAAATGTAGGGTTTTATAGATTGAGTTCCTTTGGAGGCTAGGTTTCGATGGTGGAAGAATAGTGTAAGAGTTGGTGAATCGTCATATCTTCGAGGACAAACCCATTATATTATTTAGGGATAATGCACAAGTACCCCCTCAACCTATGGCCAAAATTTCAGAGACACACTTATACTATACAAAGGTTTTATTATCCCCCTGAATTTATTTTATTAATAATTTCTACCCCTTTTCAGCCTATACGGAACTATCTTGTGGGTCCAATGTTGGTTGACTTTTTTCTTCAAGTTAGTGCCATGTACTCCGAAAGGGGTAAAAAATTACTTATATATAGGTTCTGGGGGGGGGGGGAGTAATAGGACCTTAGTATAGTATAATTGTGTCTTTGAGATTTTGGGCATAGGTTGAGGGGGTACTTATACATTTTTCTTATTGTTTTATGTTTTTTACTCTTTATGGGCTACGTCGCAAGAGTTTATTTAAGAGATTATATGGTTTGAGACAAAAGTGTAGTAAAGACTTACGATTGATAATGCAATTTTTGTTGATTATATTGTTCTAAAGAAATTTTAAATTTTATATTTTTCTATTATCTTACATTATGATATGCTAAGGGTGCGTATGTGTAACAATAATGCTTCCTACTTAGATCGAAATCAAGATCTTGACATACATACAAGATGCATAAGTGTTGTACAACATAATCTTAGAAATATATGAATCACTTAAACGAACTATGAACGAAGCCTCTTGCTTGTATGTATAGACCCATAAGTCTAGCATACGTATAAAATAAGTGAAACCTAAGATGTATATAATGAAATTATGTTACCCTAGAAGGGTTGAGTAAGAGTGTAAAACACACTAAATGACCAATTTCATTTGCACATAATGAAATGAACAAAGAAATGATGAAATGAACAATGAAATGATGAAATGAACAATTAAGTGATGAAATGAACAACGAAATGATGAAACACACTAAATGGACAAGATAATTGGCATATGATGAAATGAACATTCACGTATCAAGGGGTGAGTTAATATGAAGAGAAAATGGGCTAATGTGAATTAATGTGGTGACAACATGATATGAGGCTAATGTAAAAGATCAGAGAAATCTCCAATGAGCCTAAGTAAATGTTACCAAAACGTACTCACCTATGAGAGTGAAAGTTAATGAAGAGACAAGTCTCTATGAAATCTCTAATGAAAGTATAGAGATTAAACCACTCAATACTAATGATCAAATAAGAAACTATCTATTGAGCTATGATGTCCTCATACTAGAAGCCAACTCCCATGACGTATGAGTTGAATGTAATGGAGCTTTATACTGAGCACCAATAGACTAGCTATGAGTGGTGATGCCTTCTTTTGGGAAGGGCGGAGGTTCACGTAAATCTCATGAGATGGGACTGTCTAGCATGCCAGGTATGGGTCTCCTTATATCTCCTAGTATTTGAATCTATACTGCCAATATAGGGATCTGGTGGGGTTCAATTCCCATGTACGCTAGTGTTTTGGGTCACTTTGGCCAGTGATTCAACCTCTTTTCAGTGTAGGGAAGAAACTGGATTTCATGACGCTCACATGATCTATGTCTGTTAAAGTAAAAGTTCCCCATGAATTATTGGGGACATCGTCAAATGATGCACATAATGAAATGAATGATACCGTAGGTGTTAGGATGAATAATCAAGAGGTGATCTAGACACAAGTAATGACACTAGGTCATTCTTGATCATTGCACAGCAAATCCGATGAAAGTCTTAAACTACATCCTAGGTATACTAGGTGTTCACACTAGACTGAATGAAATTAAATAAAGTACGTATGAATGAATGATGCACACTCTGAGTTTACTAAAGAAGGCTTCCTTATTGAGGTGCCATATGTTGAGACCTCATTTTTGGGATGTATTGATGTAAAATCTACAATTCCAAGGTCTCATGGTGTATGAAGGAATAATATGAAATATGTTATGTGCAATATTTAATATGTTATGTACTTTTGTAAGATGTTATGTGTTGTGTACAATATGATACGTATAATATTGCATGTTAACGTCATGGCATGACTTACCTAAACAAAATTTGGCAAGTCCCCTGACTTTCCTAATTAAAATTTGGCAAGTCCCTAAATTTCCTAATTCAAATTTTGAAAGCTCATTAACTTTCCTAATCCCAATTTGGCAAGTCCTTTGACTTGACTTTCCATAATCATTTTGTTAAGTAAGATTTGTTCTTAATCATGCATGTCCTTGGTGTTTCCTTTTGTATACCCATACTTTGTACAAGTGTGTACAAATATCATACAATTCTGCAATTTTAGGTGCAGACACAGGTGGATGCTAGAGCTTACAGGTTGACATTGCAGGTAACCGGACGTGGCGCTTTTATACGCGACTTGGTAGGCCCTAATTCATTCGAAGATGTATAACATTATTATATGGATTATATGTAGGCTATATCTAGTGGAACATGTTCCACTAGTGTTTCTTTCAACTATTGTTAAGACTTTGTATTGGTGCCGTTTCGACAAAAATACGTTAATGAAATTATAAACTATAATATTGATTTGATTATCTCTACATTAGATGGTTAATTTGTGAACGCCTATGATGTAAAGTTTAAAATATTTAGCATGAAATAATAAACAAAAAAGTTCAAATTTTCCACTAAAGTTAACCTAGATGAAGTAAGAATGACGTAGATAGGCTTGTCTACGACCTTTGAGAGGTCAATCGCGCTGGTCTAGTCTGGGGTCTAGATTCCAATCGTGACAATGTTTGTATAACAACACTAGGTTAATTCCGAGGATAATAATTTCACATCAAACACATTGACTAGTTACTAATTCATGGTAGTAAAGTGCATCACTATCCTGAAATACGGACTGCATGATGCGTAAGAAAATTTCCATTCTTCTAATCTTATCGTGCCTTTCTTAATGTCTTATTTATTGATGTTATTAGAGTGTATAACATCAATCCTTTTTGTTTTCAAAGAATTAATTCTAGGAGAACCATTGGTCAAAGGAGAGGAGGAGCAACTGTTGAGGACAATCAGGTTCCACCCCATGCTCCAGCTGAAGGAGTAGTTATGCCGGTTAACCCTGCTGGGATCAGTTATGTTGAGGAGCGGGCATCTCTATCCTAGATTGCACAAGACATCACTATGTAGGCCCAAGCCATGACTGGCAAGGTCAGCGGACAGAATGTTCAGAGGGAGAACCCACCGGTTCGTAGTATGGAGACTTTACAAGGATGAATCATTCTATTTTCATAGGGTCTAAGACTTCAGAGGATTCTTAGGAGTTTGTGGATGAGGTGCATAAGATCTTGGTGGCTATGGGGGCCACAGATACTGAGAAAGCAGAGTTGGCTTCCTATCAACTCAAGGATGTTGCACAAACTTGATGCAAGATGTTGCAAGATAGCTGAGTTTTGGGCATAGTTCGAGTCACTTGGGAGCTATTTAAAACGGCCTTTCTAGAGAGATTCTTTGCCAGAGATATGAGGAAGGCCAAGGTTGAAGAGTTCATCAACCTTAAGCATGGATCCATGACAGTCAGGGAGCATTCCCTGAAGTTTGTTAAACTATCAAGGTATGCTACTTCCCTTGTATTTAACAACAGGGATGATATGAGCAGGTTTCTCACAGGAATCAACAGATATCTTAAGGAGGAGTGTCAGTCTACGATGCTCTATGATAACATGGACCTATACAGGTTGATTGTGCATGTCCAATAGGTAGAGCACAACCGTAAGAAGAGGGGAATTCATGATTCTAGGAGGCCTAAGCCTAGATATCAGGCAATTCCCAGCCATGGAGGCCACAGAAACAATTTTTGCGTCCGTGAGAAGCCCAGGTTCAAAAAGGGGCAAATAGTTCAGGGAAATCTAACTCTCAGAGGACTACATCACCAAGAGTAAGAAAACCCAATCCTCAAAAGGGCAATGGAGGTGAGATGCAGTGTCCAAGAAAAGATTGTACTAAGTGTATTCGTGGTCACAGTGAAGATTGAAGCACGACACTAATGCCTGCTTCAGTTGCGGCAAGAGCGGGCACATGGTTAAGGACTTCCTTCATAGAAGAGGTCAGGCAGGAGGTAATGCTCAACCTAGGCTAATCCATAGGATGCAGCAGCTGCCGAGCCTCCTAAGAAGAAAAATTTGTACGCCCTGAAGGGTAGGGAAAAGCAGGAGAAGTCCGCTGATGTGGTCACATGTATTTGCAAGTATTCTCAACTTCTTTTATACTTTACTTGATTCAGGGTCTAGGCTTTCATTTGTAACTCCTTTGCTTGCTCTCACTTTTGAGTTATTTCTTGAAGTTCTGCATTATTCTATTGTTGTTAGTACACTTTTAGGGGAAAATGTAATAACTGATACATTATACAATGATTGCCTAATAGTTGTATGTGGTAAGACTGACTGCATACTTGGTTGTGTTACCAATGCATGATTTTGATGTTATTCTTGGCAAGAAGTGGCTTTATAGTTGTTATGCTTGCATGGATTGTCGTAGTAGGGTTGTGAGATTTTGTTTCCCTAATGAAGAAGAGCTAGTCTAGGAGGGGTACAACTCGAGTCGTCCTAATCCATTTATTTCGAACCTTAAAGAAAATAAAATGATGTCCAAGGGGTTATTGTGTCATCTTGTGATTGTTACTTATTTAGATCATGACATTCCGTCCATAGATATAGTGCTTGTAGTGAATGAGTTCCAAGATTTATTTCCTGATGATTTTCCTAGAGTTCCTCCCCTCGAGAGATTTACTTTAGTATCGACTTAGAACCCGATACTAAACCAATTTCAATTCCTCTTTACAGAATGACTCAAGCTGAACTTAAAGAGTTGAGGCTGCAGTTAAAAGATCTCACTAATAAGGGTTTTATTCACCCGAGAGTATCCCGTTGGGGAGCTCTAGTGTTGTTTGTTAAGAAGAAAGATAGAACCCTTAAAATGTGTATCGATTAACGACAACTCAATAAAGTGACTATCAAGAATAAGTATCCACATCCCAGAATAGATGACTTATTCTATCAGCTCCATGGTTCTAGTTTCTTCTCGAAGATTGATCTTCGTTCAGGGTACCATCAGCTTATGATTAGGGATGATGATGTTTCTAAGACAGCCTTTCGTACCCGTTATGGTCATTACAAGTTTCTAGTTATGTCATTTGGTCTTACTAAAGCACCTATTGAATTTATGGATCTCATGACAGTCTTCCATGAATACCATAACTCTTTATTCATAGTATTCATCAATGAAATTCTCATCTACACTAAGACAAAGGAAGATCATGAACAACATTTGAGACTAACGTTGCAAGTACTTAGAAAAGATCAGTTGTATGCCAAATTCAGCAAGTGTGACTTCTTGCTTAGATTAGTGACCTTCCTTGGTCATTTTGTGTCTAAAAATGGTGTGGAGGTAGATCCCAAGAAGATTGAAGTTGTTAAGAACTTGGTTGTGTTACCAATGCATGATTAAATGTAGTTCTTGTAATTCTATTATGATATTTAAATGAAAAAATGCATATTTTTAATAAATGACCATTTTCGTAATTTTTATACATTATGTCATACTTAGTACATGTGGTTGTACTAACTCCATGCTTTTATTTATCTCCACAGTTGTTGGTAGGTGAGGAGCATTTAGGAAGTAAGACTTGGATCGTAGCACCATTCAAGTGAAGTTGAAGTATGTCCTCATGTAACTCGAGGGCATATATATCTGTTATATTTCTTATCGAAGTATTATAATAGACTTAGTAGTACTATATTAGTATCCTATTACTTTTGTATGAAAGAATTTTACAGACTATGATATGTTTTGTGAAAGTTTTAATTCCGCACATTTTTTCACTATTTATATGTGATGAACGATATGTAAGGGCTTGTATAAGACCGATGAGAGGTCGAATACGCCGGTTGAAATTTGAGATTGTGTCCTATCTTCTAGGGAATGGTCTTGGGATGTGACACTTAATGTCCTGGGCTGTATTGGTCACACATCTGTGCATCGCCCAATCCCTCTGGACCTAGAGGGGGGGCATCGCCTAGCCCAGATCAAGAAATCCGACAAATTTTCTTATTAAATTTCGCGTCCTAACTTGTATAGAATCGGCTTTTTTCTTCCAAGCTCCTTTGGTTTCATAAACTCAACACAAAGTTATCAAGATCTCACTCAGAATCTATCAAGAAACACCAATCATATGCAAGACCCTCACCTCAATAACTCAAAACCTCCATTGATAAATAATGTTTTTAAAACTCAAGAACTGCTCAAGAATCTTTACATAAATGATTTCATGAATGAACGAATGAAACAATTAAAGGATTAGAATATGTAATTACAAGTGAATCACTATGGCAAGCCTCACGTACATGGAAAGAACAATGTTATGTGAAAATATCGATTAATCTTGAAGGATGCTTGAAAACATCGCCTTTCTCCCCTTGAAACCTCGCTAAAAAAACCCAACTTTTTTAAACTTGAATGGGTGATTAGAATCTTATACACTTAATTGTTGATACGAAAAAGGTGTAATGAAAAGTCGAAAAAAGTAAAATACAAAAATACCCTTCCCTAAATTGGATGTAAGACCTTAACTACAAAGGTTGTACACAAACAATCATAACTCCTTCATTCGAGGTCGAAACTTAGCGAAATAAGTGTAGTTTGAAAGAGGAATCATAGATCATTGATTTGACAGTTCATGGATGACCTAACGCTTTATGTGATAAATTATATGGTCATTTGAAGTTGACAAAACAAAAAAAACCAAAAGGGGGCTTGGACTAATTACTCTTTTAGATCCTTTTGAAACTCGAGGTGTTATATGTAGTGACCTTAAGACCTAAGATAATCTAAAATTACTTGGTAAAATCTTATTTACAATAAAATAATTGTTTCAGTGTTAACTTAGAAACTTTTAGGGTATTACAACCATATCTGGATCACATAAAACCTTTAAAAATGGATTTTTTCTCATGCGAAATGAGAAATCTTGCATTTCCTATTTCAGGCGATCCCACACCATTAATAATGTCATCATACAACAATAAATTTTAGCAAAAAATACATCGAGATCACATATCACAAAAAATCCATGGACTATAGAACAAGTAGAATGAAAAGAATTGTATATTCCAATCTACACATCATTAGAACTTGATTATGTGGATGTTTCCCTTGTTGATCAATATACACCATTAGTAATTTCTTCATGGATGCACATAAATATTTCATCCAAAAATTCATCAAGTTCACATATCACCCTAAATCCAAGAGCTATACCACACGTGAAAAATGAATCTTTGGTATTTCCTATTTTGTGCCTTGTTTTGAAAGTAATAATGTAGACATTTTCCCCTCTTGAAAAACCAATTCCACTAATAAGGTCATCAAGAAGACCAAAAAAGTTTCAGCCAAAAACACATAAAAAAATCACATACGAACCAAAATGGATGGACTATAGCCCAAGTAAAATAAAAAATTTGTGTTTACTTTTCTTGGCCTTCTTTAAAATTTAAAATGGAGATATTTGACCCTCCAAACTAAGACACACTATTATGGAGGGTGTCAACGGGATGAGATATCATCCACAATTAATGGACTATAACGTGCGTAAAATGGGAAATTCGGTATTTCTCATTCTAGGCCTCGTTTGAACGTGAAAATGTGATAGTTTGACCCTCCATGCATATGTATGCTATTAATAAAATTTTCATGTACACCTATAAACCATTTAGGCAAAAAAACGTCGAGATCACTTATCATCAAAAATTCGTGGACTATATAACACGTAAAATAGAATATTTTGTATGTTCACTTCATGCCTCATTGGAACTTGAAAATGAAGATGCTTACCCTCTGTATCCATGTCGTTAATAAGTTAGTCACGAATTCTAACAAAAAATTTCAACCAAGACTACATCTTTATCACATATTACACAATATCGATATACTATATCGATATTGTGTGAAATTTAGTATTTATCATTTTGTGTCCCTTTTGAATTTAAAAATGTAGAGGTTTTTCCTTTTAGGACAATTCACTCCATTATAAGGTCTTCACTAAATTCCATAAAAAAATTATGCCAAAAACCCTTCGGCAAACAAACACAAATCTCGCATATTTGTGGCTGGGGTAAATGAAAATGTGAAGGAAAAGTTGTTTGGGATCACTAATATAAAAAATAGTAACTCTGTTTCAAATATTTTAACTTAACTTTAAACCCCCAAAGGTTGAAGAAGCTTGATTTATTCAATTGTAGCTAAAGATAAAGAACATGATAAGGAATGCATCATTAAGACACCTCCCTTCTGCAGGGATACTACAAGTTATTATCTCTATTCTATTTGGGGTGCACAAATTTCGGGCTTGAGTATTTATCCTTCCTCAAAGTGTGGTTAAGGAGTTGGTAGAAAATATAGAGATTTTTTACTGGTTAGCACAAAAGAGAAAAGGAAAGTAGCATCGGTAGAATTGATTATAATCTGTAAAATTAATAATAGTGGGGAGAGGTCTGAATACGAAAAGATGCAACGTATAGAACCATGTTTTAGTGGGGAAACTAATTTTGGTACTCAAAACTTAGAAAGAAGCTTTTCGGGTTAAGTGAGTAGATGGAATCTACATTAAAATGATGAATATTTATCGGTATGTACACAACCAAATGATCGTAGCTTATATTGAAAGGCCCTAAATACACTGAAACTAGGAACAAAAAATTGGTATCAACAAAATAGATACACTCTGTCATTTGTTAGAGGATACTCGATGACTCAGTCTTGTAGGAAATATTCGCACAGAGATATGGTTTTTGAAATGTGAAGTTAGTCATGAGAAAACTAATGGTAGGTATTTTTATTTTGCTTGCAACATATAAGAATCTAATGACAAAAGGGAGACGGCATGATATTGGCATAACAATAGATAGTCTTTTTGTGTGTTATGTGATCCATGGTGCTATAAAGATGTAGAACATTTATTTTGTGTAATGTGATCAACAATGCTATGAAGATGTTACATGTGATAGGTCATCTACACTAATGGATAAGGTAAGTAATTAGAGTGGGATTTTCCGTTTTAGGGTAATGAGTTGTGTATCAATTGGATTAAATAGAGGCATTGGAGAAAATTCGAGCAAGAAGCAACAGGTTCAATATAAGGGGTCATGATATACCTCATTTGTCAAGATACGAATAGGAGAATTTTAAAAGAGCCACACACGTATAGAATTTTTATGGATTGCAATGTCTATAGGATTGAAACATGTGGATAAGTTAATATCCTTCATACTAATTTATGTAGTTTGAACTTTATTGTAATAGGTGGAGAGACAGGAATAGTTGCGAATTAGTGGTATGATGAGACTCTATTACATGTGATGATGTTTTTTTGTTGGTTGCAACAATATTAATAGTTTATTTCCACACAAAAAGTATTTTAGTATTTTCCATTCTACTTTTTTTCGCTCTAGACTAATCCACACAATTATAAAGTCATCACGTACGCCCATCAACAATTTATCCAAAACCACATAGGAATCATATATAACTCAAAATTTGTGCACTATAAGACATATATAATGGAAAATTGAGTACATCTCATTCTGGGACTTGTTTGAAATTTAAAATACAAAAATTACCACTTCGAACCTTGCCACCCAATAAATAAGGTAGTCACGGTTACCACAAACATATTAGACAAATAAATGGTGGGATCACACTCATAAAGTTGTTTCAGAACAATGTTTTGGGTTGTCAAGACGCTAGATTCATGTAGTAATAAAAACGAAAAAAAGAATAAATTGATATTTTCCACTATGTGCCTTGTTTGAATTTTAAAATATCGACTTTGACTCCTCCAAACCAACACATACCTTTTATAGGAAAATAATTTACGGTTTTTCCATCCAAGTTATATAATCTAATCTATCTCTAGTTCAAAATGTACATGATTTACATTTTTCCATCCTAGCATATCACTTCATATTGATTTAGAGGCCATAAAATCCTAAAAACAATACTAAATGTATCCATATAATTCAAAAATGGAAAAATTACGAATGTCATTACTCTAAATTTAATAAAGTTTTAATAATATAATTTATAATATCCTATCTTTAAAGCGAAGTAATCTATTAAAGGAAATCAAAAGATATACTTTAATGGAAAAATGAAACTCATGTACCTTTAATGTTGGAAAAAATAAAAATGTCACTTGAATAGAAAAAAAATAACCTTATAAAAATGTCACTTGAATAGAAACAAAATAACTCATATGCCTTTAAAGTGTGAATTAAAATATATTTTACGGATTGTAAATCTCTAATAAAAAAATACATAGTAAGAATTTTATTAATATACTTTACTTAACCACAAAGTAAAAACAAATATCATCATTTATTAAGTGCGCAAATTTCTTCATGATGTTTCTCAAACCTATTTTGTAAATGACACAAATTAAATTATTCACCGATAAAAAAATTCAACAGAAGGTGATAGTATCTAAGGAAAAACGCTTTGTAGCTTTCAAAAAGTTATGGGCAAGAAATGACAATGAAGCACATAGCCGTTCAATTACTAAAGGAGAACATATTGCAATTGTTTCTTATTTCCTAGGTAGCATACCATATGTTTAGGATTCCTCCAACTGCTTTGACACAATAGATAAGTTCCTTAATGATACAAATGTTTCTGTAGTCAAAGGGTGTTTTTTATTATATTGCCGTTAGAGAAGGTTTTGTCGATTTGTTTTGATTTTTAGTTAAGTCAGTAGAGTCTTTTTTTGGTTCGATTGATGTCCTTTGTTTTCTATTAATTTAATAATTTATTGGTATCATTTTTAGTAGTCCATGATCTTAAATTATGAAGTATAAGATCTTATAGTGTATTTTCTATTCACCCTTAAATCTTTGAAAAGTAAATTCTTCTCTGTTAAAGAATTTGATGTCCACTCGTGCAATATTTGTTTATTTATTAATAGATTATATAACTGTTATATATAATTAGGCTACAAAATTTGTGAAAACTCTTCGAAGCAGCAAATAAAAAAGAATAAACAATATATGTGGGCCATAAGTAACTCAAATACAGCCCATGATTTAGTGAATCTGCAGATTCTCTATTTAGTTTTGTAGACCTCATATATAATTTTTCCTTTTTATTTCATTGAAGCGATAGATATTCTACCACTTAATAGACCTTTTACACAATTTTATATCCAATTAATTAGAAGAGTAATATAATCCTTTAATGGATAAACATATATTTGACGAGATGACATCACATTTTTTACACATGCGAATTTACTCTTTTTAAAATATAAGGGAGAATACAACATAGACCATCAAACCATATACTTCATAGTTTAAGATCACGGAATACTAAAGACGCGACAATAAATCATTTAACTTATAAATTCAAAGGACAATAGTCGGCCCAAAAAGACTAATAAATTGAAAGAAACTGACTTCAATAAAGTTAAAAGAATAATAGATAAATCCTTCTCTTAAGGAAATAAATTCAATGTCCCCCTTTGACCACAGAAACCGTTGCATCTTTTAAGAACTTACCTATTGCATCAAATATGTTGAAAGAATAATACATGTATGGTATATGACACTTGGGTAATAAGAGACAAATAGCAACATGTGCTCATATAGTAATAGAAAGTTCATGTGCTTCCTTGACAACACTTCCCCATAGATTTTTGATAGCTTCAAAGCGTTTAGAGTTTCCTCATTTCTAATTTTTTTATTTGTGAATTATATGGACAACTTTTGTAATATTAATAGGATCTTATGTCCGCCACTTCAATATAAAGTTATGTGCTAGAATGAACAAAATAAAAATCAAGTATATATTGAACTAGGGAAAATTGAGATGATATAACTTGAATGAAAAAAAAAGTAAATCATTTACCTTTAAACGGTAATGTGCTTCTAAGTCATTAATTATTTTGATTTATAGGACTATTAACATGATTTTAAAGAAAATATGTGTGACTCTCTCTGTATTTGTGTGACATCTTTTAAATTTTTAATGTCACAAATTTTAATTTATTTGCAATTGTTAATTATTGTTATTTATAATACACATAGTCTTTAAATAACATATATGTTACATTGTTTGTCCCAATTTATGCAGCAAGCGTGAAATATGTCGTAATAGCCATTCACAAAAAATTCAACAAAAAGACAACATAATAAATAATGTAACAATCATTGCCTTTCCTAAAGGAAAAAAACATATACTACTGTATCTTTTATCATGTAAGGAATTTTATGGCTCAAAATTCCATTAATAGGTCTTCACAGACATCCTGAAAATGTTTGTCCAAAAAATTAGTTACGTACACATATAATCTAAAATTAATAAATTAGAACACACAAAAATGGAAAACTCTATGTTTCCCATTTTGACACCTCGATGAAATTAAAATGTCGATGAATGCCACTACAAACAAACATTAGACTTTCAAGAAGTACCTCTTAGTTCCTTAATAGTGTTGTCTCCATAAAAATACTGACTAGTGGATCCACCTACAGTGCTACCTTCATGTTTTGGTCCTACCTTTGCAAGTAGAAAACCTTATATCGGTGTAGGGTATCATGATACCGGATTCCTTGTTTAGCTCACATGGTTTATTATCTGTTAAGGTGATTGTTACCGAAAGTAAAATGAAAAAAATAAAGTGAATACTATCTAGGGTGACTTAAGGGGTTCTTCTTAGTGTAGGAAGGGGTATGAGACTCTACTTATACATTTCACTAGTTGGCCTTGACGGAAGTCCTAGGATGTTGTTCTTATGCTCTTATAAATTAAATGTAACACACTGTAACAAAAACATACCAAATTTAGTTTTTCAGAAAAATCTCAAGGTGCTAACAACGGTGGAATCAATGGACCGTAGCCAGAACCACGGTCCGTACTGCACAATCATCGATGGGATCGCAAACTCCCAAAAATTTCAGCCTAGAAAAGTTGGTTAAGTCATGGACGATGGACGGAATTATGGTCTGTAGGTGAAACGATGGTCCGTAGTTCCTGATCGTCGATCAAGACTCCCTTCAACCACTCTCTGACAAGAGCTATGGATGACCAGCATGGTTCGTAGGTGTACCTACGGTCCTTAGGTAAGACAGTAGGTTGAAAATTTGCAGCTAGTTAAAGGGAAATGAAGTTGGGATAACATATCATCAAAAATCTACGGATTACAACTCAAGTAAAATGAAAAAATTGTATTTCCTGTCCAGGAGCTCGTTTGAACTTGACAATGCATAGTCTATGCCCCTTTTGACCAACCCACACAATCAATAAGGTCTTCGGGACGCCAACAAAATATTTCAGCCAAAAACTCATCGGAATCACATGACACCAAAAATCCACGGGCTACATGTAAAATTGGAAATTTAGTATTACCCTCTGCGGGCCTCATTTTATCTTGAAAATATAATTAATTGATCCTGTAAAACAACACACATAATAAATAATGTCTTCATGGGCGCCTATAAGAAAAATTAGCCAAAAAACATGTCAGGATCGCATATGACCAAAAAATTATAGACTATTACATACATAAAATGAGAAACCTTGGATCTCATGTTTGAGGACTTGTTTGAACTTTAAATTACACAAGTTTCTCCCTCTTTACTTACCCAACAAGGTCTTCATAGATTCTCCCTACAAATTTCATCCAAAGCAAATTATTTTAACATATCACTCAAAATCCAGAGGATATAGCCCACGTATAATAGGAAGGTTGGTATTTTTCATTTCAGACCTCGTTTGAACGTTAAAATGCTAACAATTGTCCCTTAGGACAAATGAACTCCATTAATCAGGTCTTCATGGACTCCCACAAAAATTTGAGCCAAAAACATATTGGAATCACGTATCACCCATAACCATGGAATATAGCACGAGTGAAAAAGGCAATTTCATATTTTCCATTCTTGGCCTCATTTGAAATTCAAAACGTAGAGGTTTTCCAATCTTAAAAATGCATTCCATAATAATTTCATGACATACATCCACAAAAACCTTCGGCCAAAAACACATCGAGACAACATATCACCAAAAATTTATGGACTACCATTCGTAAAATGAGAAATTTTTATTTTTACATGTTCTGGGCCTTGTTTGAACTTGAAATTCATATTATTTTAACTCCATACCTGCCAAAGCCATTGATAAGCTTTTCACGGATCCCAACAAAAACGTTCAGACAAAAACACATTGGGATAACATATCACCAAAAATATATGGACTGTAGCACACGTAAAATGTGAAATTTTGTATTTTTCATCCCAACCCTTATTTGAACTTGAAAATGTGGAATTTATTTCCTCCGAATAAATTCACAGAATTAATAACATAATTGTGGAAAACCTTAAAAATTAAGCCAAAAAAATTGACGAGATAACTCTCCTAAAGTTTTTAAAAAGAAGATATTTTGAATGGTCCAAGCGCTGTTAACCAATCTGTGTTTTTATATACAGAAATTACTGCTTGTAATAAATTATTCAGAAACACAAAGTAACTGAAATTTATCGAATCATTAAGCAAGATGAACAGAAACTTATTTCAGAAATTACTTAAAACAAACTTACAAGAAACTAAAACAAACTTTTAGTTTGGAAGAAGATCAAGTCAACTGAATTCATAGTGTCCCCTTAAGGAAATTATTCCCCTCTAGTATCCGATGTTTGATTTTGAATATAACCCCTAGGGTAAAATGATCTTAATCATTAGAGTGCAAATACCAAAAACTCTACTGTCAGTGAATCAATCCACAGGAGAAAAGTACACGAAGAAAAATGTGTTTAGAAGAAGAAGGAAGATCAGTAAATTTCGTTGGAAAATATTCTAAAGACTGAGTGGTATTTATAGGCAAGAAGAATATATTCTGAAAGGTTGCAACCCTTTCAGAATTGACACGACCATTAATGAAAGGTTGCAAACTTTTAAATGGTATTGACTGTTCCTTAAAGTTGTAGCCTTTTAGAACAGTCATGGCGGGAATATCAAATATAATGAAAAATAAAAATGGCCACGCGCGCGGATCCGAGGCGGGTCAGGTTAACTAAAAAGTTAAAAAATATTTCGGTTAACTTTTGTTATCAACTAATTAATTGAAAATATTTTTTGGCCATTTAATTAATTAAATAAATAGTTAAAATAAATTTTGTCCAAAAAATAATCTCTCGATCAATCATTTGCCAAAGCCGAAGCAAGAGAGAACGACGACGATGGCGCGAGGGGGTCCCTCTTTCCAACCCTTTTAACAATTAATAGGAGTTTTTATATATTGAAACTCTCCTATTTTCCTTTTCATTACCGATGAGGGACAATTGCCTTTTTCATTAAAGCATAAGAGGACTTTTGAATTTCCAACTCTTCAAGTTTTCAACTTTTCAAATTCCTCTCTTTCCCTCTATTTTCCGTCAATTCTTGCTACATACCCAACTATCCCCCACATTGATGGGGAATGATTATAACATAGGAATGCACGGAGAATTGTGTACTTTAGAAGCAAAGATTAATTGCATCTGGATAAGTAGGTTTCCCCTTGAAATTTCCGTGGTGATCATATGTCGGATATACTCGGTCAATCGGTAGATGTTATATATTTGAACCGTCGAGCTTTGGTGTATACCTAGACAACCATATTTCACACAATTAACCCTTTACTGTTTATGATTCTTACGGTTGTGTTTGTTTCAGCCATAAACACTGCCTGGTTTCATGTGTGTATAGAGAATAGACTTTTGACATATAATTCTTTTTGAAGCGGCTTCCACTTCACACTCACATAAGTGATTTCTAACCGTGTCATCTCGTAAATATACTATTTGGTCAAATCTATGAAACTTAGCAAATCATTAAAAACTTTAAGCATTAATACCTCATAAACAAGCCTTAAAGTCTTAACCTTTTCGTGAACATTGTCTTCATCATGAGAATGGATTGAGTTAATTGACAATGCCGAACCGTCAGCCACAACTTTGTTTTTCTCCTTGAATCTAGCTCTTGGGATCTCCAGTCTGCTAGATAGAGTTACTGTCATGCTGACTTGTCCTAAGCCGTAAACCCATTCCGTTAGATGATATTTCAACTGCCTCTCTCACTAGGCCTTTCGTGACTGGATCTGACACATTATCGATTGATTTTACATAGTTAATTGTGATAATTCCACTAGAGAGAAGTTTTCTTACGGTGTTATGTCTCCACCGTATATGACAAGACTTCACATTGTACATAACGCTCTCTGCCCTACCTATTGTTTCTTGATTATCGCAAAGTATGCAAATCGGTCCAACTGGTTTGGGCCAGAATGGAATATCCTCTAGGAAATTTCAGAGTCATTCCGCTTCTTCACCAGCCTTATCCAAAGCAATGAATTCAGATTCCATTGTGGAGTGAGAAATACATGTCTGTTTGGACGATTTCCAAGTGACTTCTCCTCGACAAAGTATGAATACATAACCACTCGTGGATTTTACATCATTTGACCCGGTGATCCAATTTGCATCACTATATCCTTTAATCACAACTGGATATTTATTATAATGCAAACCATAATGTTGTGTATATTTTAGATAGCCCAACACACGTTTCATAGCTATGTAGTGAGTTTGATTCAGATTACTAGTGTACTGACTCAGTTTACTAATAGCACATGCTATATCTGGTCGCGTGCAATTCATAATATATATCAAACTTCCCAACACTCTAGCATATTCTGATTGAGAGTCACTTTGACCTTCATTCTTTTTAAATGTACTACTTAAATCAATTGGAGTTTTGACAACATTAAAATTCAAGTGTTTGAACTTTTTTAATACTTTTTCAATATAATGAGATTGAGATAATGCTAGTCCCTGGGAAGTTTTAATAATCCTGACCCCTAAGATCAAATCAGCAACTCCTAAGTCTTTCATATCGAACATGCTGGACAACATGCGCTTAGTAGGATTTATATCATCAATTTCTTTACTCATTATTAACATGTCATCAACATACAAACAAACAATGACTTCAGAATTCATAACATTTCTAATGTAAACACGTTTATCACATTCCTTAATCTTGAATCCATTTGCCAACATTATATTGTCAAATTTAGCATGCCATTGTTTGGGTTCTTGCTTGAGTCAATAAAGTGACTTCACAAGTCTGCACACTTTCTTTTCTTTACCAGGAACTATAAAACTTTCACGTTGTTCCATGTAAATTTCTTCCTCCAACTCTCCATTTAAGAAGGCTGTCTTAACATCCATCTGGTGGATTTTAAGATCATGCACTGCTGCTAGTACTATTAAAATCCTAATTAATGTTGTCCTTGTTACTGGAGAGTATGTGTCAATGTAGTCCAGACCTTATATTTGTTTGTAGTCTTTGACTAACAGTCTAGCCTTATATTTGTCAATAGTCCCATCAGGTTTAATTTTCCTTTTTGAAGATCCACTTTGATCCTAAAGGGTTATTTCCTTGAGGAAGATCAGCCAATTCCCAAGTGTGATTGCTTAAAATTGATTCAATCTCACTGTTGACTACTTCATTCCAATAAGTTGACTCTACCGAAGACATAGCTGCTTTAAATGTTTGAGGCTCATTTTTCAAGCAATAGTGCTATAAAATTTTTTCCAAAAGAAGCAGATTTTCGTTGCCAAGTACTACGCTTAGGTTCCTCACTAGTTAGAATGTTTTCCATTGATTCTTATCGTGGTCGTTTAGGTCTTTCACTTGTTGACTCAATTTCAGTTTTATACGGATAAATGTTTTAAAAAATTTTGCCTTATCTGATCAATTATCGTATTAACATGAATCTCCGGATTATCATATTTTTTGAACCAAAAATCGACAGGATTTACTATTCACAACATACCTAATAAAGGCACAATCTATTGTTTTTGGTCCAATTTTAACCCTCTTCTGTAAATGAACCTCTACCTTGGCTAAACACCCCCACACTTTGAAATATTTCAAGTTGGGTTTTCTTCGTTACCACAACTCATATGGAATTGATTGTGTTTTTCGATGGGGTACTCTATTGAGTATTTTATTAGCTGTAAGGATTGCTTCCCCCAAAGGTTTCGCAGTGAACCTGAATTGATCATTACGCCATTCATCATTTCCTTTAATGTTCTGTTCTTCTGTTCTGCCAAACCATTTGACTGTGATGTATAAGGTGCAGTAGTTTGATGAATAATACCATATTCCAAACATATCTCTACAAAAGAAGATCCATATTCTCCACTCGTATCACTCCGAATCATTTTAACTTTAGATTCAATTGGTTTTCCACTTTATTTTTGTATTTCTTAAATGCATCAATTGTTTCATCCTTACTATTAAACAAATATACATAACAAAATCGAGTGCAGTCATCAATAAAAGTTATAAAATATTTTTCCCACCACGAGATGGTGTTGACTTCATATCGCATATATATCTGTGTGAATTAAGTCTAAAGTTTTAGAATTTCTTTCAATAGACTTGTAAGGATGTTTAAGAAATTTACCTTCCACACAAATTTCGCATTTCGACATATCGCATTTAAAATTAGGCAATACTTCTAGATTAACCAATTTATTAATGCTTTGTAATTTACCTGTCCTAAACGGGCATGCGATAAATCACTTAACTCCAATAAATAAACAAAGGCATAATTTTTGTTAATACTGTCAACAACCATTATATGTAGTTTTAAAAGACCCTCATTGAGTTAGCCCTTTCCTATGAACATTTCATTCTTTCTTATTACAGCTTTATCACTAACTAGGAAACAGTTAAACATGTTCTTAACGAGTAGTGTTGCAGAAACTAAATTCTTCCTAATAGTAGGGACATGCAGAACATTGTTCAAAGTCAACACCTTGCCGGATGTCATTTTCAATATTACTTTCCCAGTACCTACAATCCTTGCTGTTGCTGTGTTTTCCAAGAATAAATCTTCATTGTAAAACTTCTCAAGTGCATCCCACAACTCTTTTGAAGTTATTATTGCACTATAGACATTATATGAGTCATCCACTAAAGCACTCAAAATATAGCATTTATATAGGAAGTCTGACTGTTTCCATGCTTCAATAATCATGAATTACTCCCTGTCTGGCATATCAACAGCAGGAACTAAAGTAACTTCACTTGTAAATTTCTACAGACCAAGAGTGGTAAGCCAGAAAATTACTCATTGCTGCTATCCTTTAAAATTCACACCTGTGAATTTACGCAGTTTCTCTATTTGTGGTACAAAAGTTTGGGTTGGTGCAGCAAAAGCTACAGTAACACCATTGTTTGTCATTTCTGATAAACAAAAATTGATACAATATAAGTAAGCAATAGACTATAATTGCAGACTTAAAGGAGTATAAAATCACGAAGATTTTTGTCTCCACCAAAAACACAGATTTAATAATTTCTTTAAGATTGTTAACCAATCTGTGTTTTTATAACCAGAAATTACTGATTATAATAAATTAATCAGAAACATGAAGTAATTAAAATTTATCGAATCAGTAAGTAAGATGAACATAAATTTATTTCAGAAAATACTTAAAACAAACTTACCAGAAACTGAAACAATCTTTTAGTTTGGAAGAAGAACAAGTCCACTGAACTCATAGTGTCCCCTTAAGGAAATTATTCCCCTCTAGTATACGAGGTTTTATTTGGAATATAACCTCCAAGGGTAAAATGATCTTAATCAGTATAGTGGAGATACCAAAAACTGTACAGTTAGCAAATCAATCATCAACAGGAAAGTACACGAAGAAAAATGTGTTTAGAAGAAGAAGGAAGATCAGAAAATATCGTTGGAAAATATATGAAGACTAAGTTGTATTTATAGACAAGAAGAATATATTCTGAAAGGTTGCAACCTTTCAGAATTTACACTACCATTAATGAAAGGTTGCAAACTTTCAAATGGTATTGACTGTTCCTGAAAGTTGCACCCTTTCAGAACAATCATGGCGGAAATTTTGAATATAACAGAAAATAAAATGGGTCACGCACGCGGATCTGAGTCGGGTCGGGTTAACTAAAAAGATGAATATATTTCGGTTAACTTTTGTAATCAACTAATTAATTAAAAAATTTTTTTAGCCATTTAATTAATTAAATAAATAATTAAAATAAATTTAACAAAAAAATAATTTATCGATAGATCATTTGCCGAGGCCGAAGCCGAAGGGAGCGAGCGACGACGACGACGGCGCAAGCGGGGTCCCTCTTTTTAACCCTTTTACAAATTAATAGTAGTGTTTATGCATTTAAACTCTCCTATTTTCCTTTTCATTACCGATGAGAGACAATTGTCTTTTTCATTAAAGCATAAGAGGACTTTTAATGTTTCCAACACTTCAAGTTCTCAACTTTTCAAATTCCTCTTCTTCCCTCTATTTCCTATCGATTCTTGCTACTTACCCAACAAGCGCCAGATCCATGTAATATATAAAACGTAGAAAATATTTTTTTCTTACTTGAGGCTCCTATGTAATTGAAAATTGTGTTGTTTTTCCCTGAAAAATAATGCATGCCTTTGAAGTGGTCTAAAAGGATGCATACAATAAAATTTGCCCAAAAAACTATTGAGTGCATACATAAATATAATACACTGAAATTTAAAAGAAAACATATTTCCCTTTACAAGCTCTGGCCTTACTAACCAACACACACCATTAAACTACCTAATAAATAATGTAAGCCATGATTGCCTCTCTTAACTACATATAATATAAAATATCATATAATTTAATACGTAATGAATTAGGTGTCTTCGAATTTACAAACACCACATAATATATCTTTACAAATGCACAAAAATATTTCGGCCAGAAACCTTTGGGCGCACCACCTCCCACCCAAAATCCATTGATTATAACGCACAAAAAAATAGGAAAATCTTTATTTACCATTGTAGCACCTCGTATGAACATAAAAATGTCGATGTGTGTCCCTCCAAACTAACCCACCCCATTCATATATTCCTAGAAAACCCCACAAGAAATAGCAGCCAAAAATATGTCGAGATCACACACACCAAAAATCCATGAAGTCTACAACACGTAAAAAAAAGAAATTTGGTATTTCCTATTTTGTGCTTTGTTTAAGATTTAAATGTAGGCGTATGCTCCTCCAGACTATGGCACATAATTAATAAAGTAGTCACAGACTCCCACAATTATTTATATCAAAAATCACATTAGGATAACATATCACCCAAAATTCATGAACTATTACACTCGTGAAATGAGGAATTATTTCTTTCGCATTACAACCCTAATTTGAGCTAAAATTTCATATGTATTCTCCTGTGGACAATCCCTCACAATTTATATGGTCATCCCAGATACCTAAATTTTTTTTGCCAAAAACACTTCGAGATGACATATCATATAAAATTTATTGATTATAGAACAACAAGAATGAGAAATTTGGTATTTCATGTATAGGGAATGATTTAAACTTGAAAGTGTGGAGGTTTTCGCCTCTTGATCAATACACATAATTAATGAAGTCCTTACGGATGGGATAAAAAATTCATTCTAAAAACATCGAGATCACATATCATAAAAAATACATGAGCTATACCACATTTTAAAAGGAAGAATTTTGTATTTCCTATTCTACTCCTTGTTTGAACTAGAAAAAGTAAACATTTTTCCCAATGATAGAATCCACACCATTGATAAGGTCCTGAGGGACGCCCAAAAAAGTTTTCGGCCAAAAACACGTTGGGATAACATACAACCCAAAATATATGAAGTATAGAACAAGTGAAACGGGAATTTTTTTAGTTTTAGTTTTGTGCCTCGTTTTACATTGAAAATGCAAATTATTAACCCTCGAAACAATCATATTCCATAACGACTGATGTCATGGACTTGCACAAAAACCTTCATCCATTCATTAATGGGATGAGATATTATCCAAAATTAATGCACTATAGCACCCAAAATAAATTTAGGCCAAAACTACGTACATATCACATATGACTAAAAAATGCATAGTCGATAACACACGTAAAATATGATATTTGGTATTTTCTGTTCATGCCTCGTTAGAATGTGAAAATGCAAATGTATTCCTCTCTAGATCAACCTAAGCCGTTATAGAGTTGGTCACCAAATCAAAAAAAAAATAATAATCCAAAACGATATTATGATTACAATCAACCAATATTCATAAGTTATACAACATATAAGAGTGAAAATTTAGTATTTATCGTTCTAGGTTCATTTTAACTTGAAAATGCAGACGTTTGTCCCTTCGGTCAACACACAGAATCAACAGGTTTTCACTGACAACAATAAAATAATTCATGCCAAAACATGTCGGATATAAAGACAAATATAGCATATTTCTAATGGAGTAGATGAAAATATGAAGGAAAAGTTGCTGGCGGTTACTTATTTAGACATGGTCTCTCCATATCAAAACTCGATATGGTCCTAATATATAATTTTGACTATCCAATGCTCTTGTAGCTTTCCCAAATATTATGAAAGAAGCGTTCAACCAGTACATGGTCTTTTTCAATTTAGTCTTTATTGATGATATCCGAATTTACTCTATGATTGAGGAAGAACATGCAACTCATTTGACTGTTGTCCTGCAAACGCATAAAGATAACAAGTTTTTTTTCTAAGTTTAGCAAATATGAGGTCGAGTTAAAATCTATTCCTTTCATTGGTCATAGTATCTAGCGAAGGGATTTAAGTGGAATGTCATAAAATAGAGGCAACGAGAAAATGGTTTAGAACACCTTTCGTAAGGATTAAGGGTTAGAATGTTTCTAATCTTTGCCTCTTGCAACTCATGGGGGATAAAACGTCCCCTGAAAGTATTGTCAAACACAACACAACTCAACATTGGCGCAGAGTTGACCCTATTTATTTTCCATTGGTCGAACAAAAATCTTGGAATACCCTTTAGTTTGTATGCAACTAGTTCTACCCTCTCAGCATCAACAACATGCAATATGTCAAAAGTTTTCTTAAGGTACTTCAAAAAGCTTGGGATCCTTTGTGACACTTGATCCTTTAAAGGTGGGTGGATTCATCCCTAAAAACTCACAAATCATAGAGGTATCAAAAACTTCATGTCAATAAACTCTCTGTGCAACTTGATGAGTCGCAACTTGAAATAACATTCGGATAGTCCCATCGAATCCAACATGGCTACTTTCTCTTGGAGGTTGCACTTCAGGTGCATTTGGAAACTCTTGTTCCTTAACAATACTTCTATCTATATGACCTTTGACTACTCTTCATGACGTCATGATTCTCTGAAAACACGTGCATGCACGAATTAGAAGGAAACTTTCTTGAGATAAAACTCTAACGTAACAAACGAGTATGAAAGAACTGAGGAATTTCCTATGTGTTGTAGCCTCCTAATCATATATGTGATGCACGTCACACCGATGACTAAGAATCTATAGACACGATTTTATAGACTATCTAGGACTCTTGAAATCTAGGCTCTCATACCAAGTTTGTAATGTCCTGAGCCTACACAGTCGACGTGGCCAGCACTCGGTGACCATTTTTGGCCTCGAGCAAACCCTTAACCTGTATTTCTTAACTCAGCGAAAGACATAACTCAAGATATAACTTTAAAATAATACCTAGCCAAAATTGAAATCCAAGTCTCATAGTTTACAAAAGATATTAAAAGACTAAATAAACTAACTCTATTTGTCTGTGAAGCCTCCAAAATAAGGAGCAATGTTGGGACAGGACCCCCAATCATCCTAACAACTGAAACAAGAAAAATATCAACATGAATGATAAATATATCCTCTAGAATTAAAGGAGGCTCACCAGCTGATTCTTGGATGCTCAACTGGATCAACGGTGTGTTGGATGTCAATCCTCGTTAGCAGTTTCTACATCATAATACGATGCAGACAACTAGCATCAGTACATATATTGTACAAGTATGCGAGTTCGTGTGCTAAACAACATAGGCATGAGGGAGATTTTGAAGTAAACACTTACTTTTGCTCTTCTCAACTCATGAATACTTCACTAAACTCATTTCAATATTAAGCAATTTAAAAACAAGTGCATAGTAAAGAAAATCATTTTAAAAACATGATGTAAACTCTATTGTATACAAATATACAAAATAACTATGAGATGTTTGTAAAAATACAAAATAATCAGATGTCAATTCATAATCCGAATAAAATACATGACATGCTTACTTTCAAAGACTACTCGTGCAATGCATGAATGAAGTTCCATACCCATATTTATACTTAGCAGAACCTATTGAGGAACCATGAAACTAGTACTGTGGGAGTTTCTCAAACCGAAAACCATCACTTATTATTTATAGTGATAATACAACTTTACTCGGCCCACGCTGCCCAGGCCATCCTAACCTTGCAAGAGTATAGGACCTGAACTGCCTAATTGATCCACTAGTAAACTGTGAAAAAGAATTATCTAAAAAGTATGACCTTTTTCATCATGATAATTACATTGTTTTCATGTAGACTTGAGTTAATATGAAATTCGCATTCCCGTATCAGTACTCGATAATACCACATATATATGTTGGAAACCATAGTATCATCTCTCTTCCATTTTAAACTAGTCATAGGCTCTGTGAAAGTTATCTTCCTTTCTTTATCAAAAGTTTGAAAACAATTTAGTTTTATCTCTGAGGGACTACTTAGTTCCCTTATAACACTTGAGAAATGAACTCAACTTAATGCTCTTTGCATACTTGAAACATAACTCTTATGGAATTCTTAGTTCCCTTATAACTTTTGAGTATTACAATAAACTCTTTACTTGAACCTTTAAACCAAGTTAGAATTTTTTTTAAGACTCCTGATTTCTTTAGGAATTTATTTTGACTTGCTTCATAACATTTAAATTTAACTCTAAACTTTTTTGACTTTGATCTTAACTTTCTTTGAATTGGTTTATGGATTAAAGGATCATATTTCATATTTATTAATGATTTTATGACCTTTAGATATACTTTAGTGTGTTGAAATCAATAAAAAATGATAGGTACATAACTTAGGAACTAGTACAGAAATATAAGGAAAGAACGGGGTCTCTAGGGGGTCTTGGCGCTCTAAGATGCACGGGGCGCCAGAGCCTGACGGATAGAGGCTGCGCTCAGGTGCTTTGGGGGTGCGTGCCAACCTGTTCCTTTGGCAAAAATCTGCTGAATATTTCCTCTTATTTATAGACCTTAAATTGTTTTAATTCGATTCTTTTTCTCAAATTCACTTTTGATTCATGTACCCACATCATATATACAAGTATCTAATCCAATGAACTCAAGAAACAAAAATTAGATCATCAAAGAGCTCCAAAATCTCAACAAATGTTCAAGAAGGAAATCAATTCAAGAACATTCAAAAATCCAATCTTTTTAGGATTACATCACGCTGAATCAACATGCTTGGTACGTGGGTGAATGAACCCAACGTTGTGGAACACTCACATACCTTGATAGGGATCACCTCCGACAATTTGAACGAGTCAAACTTCGACGATCTTCAACGTTCATGCTTTCTTTTCTGGTTTCTACTCTTTTATCCTCTTATTTTCTCTTCTCTAAAAACCCTAACTTGTTTTCTAAAAGCATCAACTGAATAAAATCAGTTTAGACCCCAATTTACTACACAAAAAGGAAATAAAATAATTGCAAAATGAAAGAAACATTGCCCTTCAAAAATCCAGATTGGACTATCTTTTATCTAACAGTCAAATTTACAAAGGACATAATTCACTCATCCGTACTTTAAGTTTTCCAAACTCAATGGTGTTGGAAATATTTATATAACGGTTTTAAAGTAATATTAAAAGCTACCTCTAACTCATCTTGAGATAGAAGTTATGACCTTTTCAACTTGGAGAAAAACTAATTTTTTCTAACTTAAGAAAATATCAGGATTTTTAATTCTTTCCAAAACATACTATTTCTACTTATAAGCTTCTTCCTTCATATCTCAATATGCGAGATTTTACAATATTGAATTAATCCTCGTACTTAACATCATATTCATTGTGTGAAAAAGGTATTTTGTTTGAAGTAGAGGCAAAAGTTACATTATCGGTAAGTTGATATGTTTGTGATAGTAAAACAACTTATGTTGTGTGTTGATTGGTTGATCATTGTCATGTTTTGATGCTCACATGTTAGCTTGTAGAGTGTGAAAAAAAATATTAGCACCCAAAAAAGAGAGTCGGGCGGAAGGGCCATGTTATTTCTTGTACTTTAATTGCTTGCTTCTACACAAGTGTTGTTTAGAGTCTAAGTGTATCCTTGAAGATAAACAACAAATTTATGTTGAGGGTGTTTATAGACAGTTCCTTTAAGTTATTTTTCATCCATATCAATTAAAAGTTGTGTTTTTCTAAGACCATTTTGTATTGCTTTTTATGTATTTTAATCATGTTAGATGGGAATATGTGCAAACGCGGACACTGAGAGACACAACTAAAAGATAAGCAGAAAAAAAGGGATCTATAGAGGTGATCCATAGCCCGTAGGTCCATTCACGCTCCGTAGCTGCTTAACATAGATGGGTATTCAAAGAATTAAAGAATATCAGTGAATTCTAGACCAAGTGTGGAACCACGGTTGCAATCGACGGATGTAGATTGATCTAGGGACCATAGTGATGATCCCTCAAACAATTCAAAGAGGGATTTTTAAAGATTTGAAGTATGGAGCTACGGAGGAGGAGCAACGTACCGTTCGTAACTAGATGGTCCGTACTTGTGATCCGTCATTTTTTTTTGAAGATTTAATGATTTTTGAAGATTGATATTTGCGTGAGTACTCGGTTACAGAAGGGACCTGTGAATCGTAGATCTATAAATGGTCTGTAGGTCAGTGTCATAGATTAAAGACGGTCTTGTCCTTAGATATTAATTTAGCGGCTTAAGCAATTATTGATTTCTTAAAGCACATTTTGAAAATTTTGACTTTGCAACTCAACTTGAAATAAAGGGTTTATTCTTATCATTACGTTAGGTTCATGATTTCTTGATATAAAAATTTGAATCGTAATGCTGCTACTATGTTTAACTATATGCACAACTAGGGTTGTGGTATCCATGAGAAACTAATAAATTAAGAATAGTAATTAAGCAATTCCTAAATAGTTATTTTTTTATGGATTGAGAGAATTATTTCCTTTAGAAGTCAATTTAACAAGTGCATACGTTAGAACTCGCCTTCTTGCTACTTGCCGGACCAAGGAGGTAGTTAAAAAAAGAATTATAAACATAGATTTAGTATTTTAGTATCTAATATTCTAATTTTGATTGGTTCCAGGGTTAAAACTAAGGCATACATCGATGTGATGTCTATATGAGGTAAAGGTAAGAGTTATTAACTTCTAAGCACGTAGACAAACCAAGTTGTGGGGAAAAAGTTTCTACTTTTCGGACCAAGTAATTAGACATACCTAAATTATCACTTTGCATGTAATAAACTAGGAAATCATTGGTATTAATAGAATTACCGAGTTATAAGCTTATGGGGAAAGCATACACCCTAGGTACTTTCTTATGTTAATACCAATTAATTTTTGAATCTTATTTACTGATCACTTACATAATTTCCTAAATTTGTTTCACAAATCCCCCCTTTATTTACTTGTCTTTAGAAATACCTATGTGAAATGACTATAATGTTCAGTTAAGTTGAAGTGTAAACGATATTACTCGTGGGATAGGCTCCAACCTACAAGTTGTGTTTTCTACTGGATAACGATCTTTTATACTTCTTTAAGGAGGTGTAATTTAAGAGTATTACCCATTGGAGACTCAAAATCCACAACCCTAGGCTAAAGTGACTACTCCAAACTCATTCTACCTTGACATATATTCTATAGTGCTACGTCAAGGAATCTCTTAGGAGAGTGTAGGACCTCAATCCTAAGGTATCAATAAGCCTTATTCTTATCATATTAAACAAAGCTATACATGAAGTGATCATATGTCACAACTTCATGCTATTCTTGACTAACAAACTTTGATTGATTTTAGGTCATTAAGCCAACCTAGAATCCTTTTATATTAGAAAACTTTGGATCTCCTTACATATTAATGCCTAAGTGTGTAAGAAAAAAATAATCCACAACACAATTACATAAACTTAGATTTACCTTGAATGCCCTAAAATTGGCTAAAAGCCCTTGTTTGAAGCTTAACTTAATCATATCATAATATAAAATCTCGTACACCAAAATAGCTAGAATAAATAAAAGTATCTAAGACTTAGTTGTTTTTCAAAAGATTAGGATCAATATTGAAATTTTCACAAGTGTAAAAATAGGTTTTTGGTAATTTTCAAACGATCATAGCTTGCAGCTCAGGATGAGTTAGTGCCAGTTTTTTTATATAAATGGAAATCCCTTGATGAGATCTTTCCAATTCCAACAATTTTAAAATTCCAATATCGTATGATGGAGCTATGTCTATTGAAAGTTGGGTTGTTGGATTAAGGAAAATCCAGTTGGGATTTTAGTAAGGGTAAAAAGGTGTTATCATCCTACTATTTCCTAACTTGTTCTGAGGGCTTATTGAGGGTAAAATAAGCCTTTAATCAATTTTTCAGAAGATTGAATAGACATATGGCTTGAGAGAAAAGAGAAGAAAAGAAGGAGAAGGGAGAAAAGATCAAGGTTTCGCCAATATCGTTGAGTGAGTTTTGTCAAGGTGATCCCTTTCAGAAATATGAGATATTTTTGCGATGGGTTCTTCCACCCACAAAATAATATTTTTAATTCAGCGAAATAAGAGTAGATAGAGTGATGAACATTTAAGTTCTTGATGAAAAATCGTTGAATTCTGATTTGTTGAGATGTAGTATTCCTTTGGGTAGTTTGATAATGTTTAGGGACTGTTTGACGGGTCTACACTATAAATATGGAGAATTTTAGTGATCTTAACTGTTTGGTGTACATCCATGAAAGTTTAGAAGGCTTAGAATTGAAAATCGGAGAACAAAAGTCAAAAATCCCGTCGGACAAGCCGAGTGGCACTGCACCTGCAAGAGCCCCTCAGGGCAACCTTTATCTAACAAGGCCTTGCATGACGCACCATGCAGAGCCCCTCAGTACAATCTCTTTCCTTCAAGCTCTAGCGCCCGTCGCCTCTCAGAGAATCAGGGTCACCTGAAGATCCCTTCTCCCCCCCCCCATCTTTTTCTACGAGTGCCTAAGTTATGTACCTATGAATCCTAGTTGATTCCAACACTCTAAAGTACATCTCAAAATCATGAAATTATTTATAAACAAGACATCATGATCCTTGAATCCATAATCCAATTCAAAGTAAGTTAAGGTCAAAGTCAAAGAAGTTAAGTGTCGAGTCTAAGAGCTGAGAAGCAAGTGAAAGGGAGTTCTTAAAGTTTTCAAGAGTGTAAAACAAACATTTTTACTTTGTTTATGTTTCAGGCAACAAGTTGATCAAAGAGTATAGAGTTGAGTCTAAATGTCAAAAAATATAAGGCAGCTAAGTTTTCCTTACAGTTAATTTAAGTAAAGCAAAGAGCAAATAGTAAGTTCATTTCTAAAAGATATAAGGGAACTAAGTAGTCTATAAGAGTTGTCAATGTTTTCACATTTTGAGAAAGAGAGTAAGTTGGACTTCCACAGACCCTTTGGCTACTTTTTGAAAATGGGAACTATGATTTCCAAGAGAGTTTTTAATGCTATTTTGAGCAATTTCCTCAAACCGGAGAGGAAGTTTTTTTAAAAAAACATATGATCTAAGTATTTTGGGAGTAGTATTGAGATCCTATATGGGGATGCGACTTCATATCAACTCAAGTCTCCATAGACCATGTACCCATCATGGACAGATAAATGGTCATACTTTTTAGATGATTTCGTAGTCTTATTTAGCAATGATTAGATGATAAGCTTAGTAGTTAAAGTTCTATATCAACGTGTCAAATCCGGGGAGCACCCCTAGATGTAACCGGCTTCATCGTCCTCTTTGAGGAGTAAGACTAGCCTCTTAGAATACATCATTACATTCAAAAGGTAAAATATGGAAAATTTATAACTTTTCATTACTTCTACATTGAAATTTACAAAAATCTCTACATACACATTATATTCATATCTAGTATATATTGACCCTTTGTATAGGATGATTACATAGTCTTCTATTTTTATTACATATAAGTTTTTGTATAAGATAGAACATAATCTTTATAGAGTGTCTCATATCATAACCATCTAACAAGATTATACAAATTTCGGCATAACCCACACATCAATGTCAAAGAGCCAAAAATAGGATATACAATCCATACTCAAATGAAAAGAGAGAGATCAAAAGAGTCTTAAAACTAAAACAACTTCATGAGCTCGATATTGACATCGCCCTCAACAAAGTGAGGAACTACCCACTTGGATGATTGAGAAATTCCTTGTTTTGTTCAAAGTCGTCTCAAAGAGCCGTCAACAACCGAAACCTAAAATGTTGGGGAAAAGGGAGAAAATGGGGCCAGTACACCATTTTTACTAAGTATGAGAGCATATGTACATATAAGATCAAATCAAGCTAAAAAGGAACATTTCAATGAGTATTAACTTTTCATTAAAATCTTTATGCACATTCAAAAAGACCATACCAACTAATAGTACATGTTAATTTAGTCCTAGGCATGTATATCACAAGAACAACAATGTAAATACTAGTAAAGTCAACATGCATACCATATAGTTGAATACATAGATAAAGGAACACAATCACCCATGAACCCTCATAAAGTCAACAAGTGCAATTACAAAGGAAAGCCCCATAATATTACTCAATCAAGTAACTCAACAAGAACCATGACTAATATCCATCTTCACATAAGATAACCTTAATGATTCATAACATCATACTCTATCAATAAAGACCAACTGTATGTTCAAAAGAATAACCATCCCCATAGATATTATTTACGTGTAAGGTCATTTTATTATCAAAATTTGAATTCATTTCCACATCTATACATAATAAGAACCTTCTAAGGCTTCCTTAAAGGCAACCTAGTGCAAGACATAAGTAGAGTACCATACCCCTACCTAGGCTAAGTCTAATCTCTCAAGTAACCTTAGTTGATTTATACTTCATTAGTTCATTTTAATTTAAACACTTGCCTTAGCAAACATAGACCACAAAATCTAAATGTGGAATCCGGTGTTTTAAACCTTACGCCATTGGAAGGTGGTCTACCAGCCAAAGGTAGAACCAAACATGAACATAGCATCTAGGTGGATCCACTAGCTAGTATTCCTATGATGGTAACATAGTTTAAAGAACTTTGGGCCATCTTGTAAACATCACTCTATACCCTATTTGGGTTAGGAGGATATCCACCCCATGAGGACCATAATGAACCTTACCTTCCCTATTTGGGAAGGTGTCACCCCCTCACCTACAAGATCACTCGGTGCTAATCTAGAGTCCCTTTTAAAATGTCTTTAATGTACTTATTAGTAATCATAACTTAGTTTTAGGTCATAGGGTGTAGCTCTTATATAATCATCATAATCATAATTAAATAAGAATTGCATGAGTATATTCCTTTCATTAAAATTTATATACGTGTGGTTAGAACATTTACATATTATTTCATAATAAGGCACATTGTTAAATCATTCACCATCCTTAAAATCTTTACACTTTAGCTAACACCTCACAAATCATATTCAATACATTTCAATTCAACATCATTCTAACCCTATTATTTCTAATACAAGGCCTACTCCAATACAACATCATTACATAATCACAATTAACCATAAATTGAAGTAAAGAATAGGGATCATAAGACATACAAAGTCTCCTTAATTCAACCCAATTAGGGTATAGTTTCATCATAAAATAATAACCAACATCATCACAAGGCTAATTGAATCACTACATCACAATTCATCACTACTTTATCGCTAAAGATAAGATACTTAGGTCAATTCACAACATATTTCATACCCTAGATCAAATTCTCAAGAACTAGCATGATATTACTATAACTCATCATAATATGTTCATTATTTACACAATAACATAATATAGTAATTATTCAATCAATAACAAAGTCAATTGAGCAAACAATAAACAATTCATATCAACATAATAACTTAGGGTCAAAGGCGAATGTCATCTTCTACAAACTAGACCAAACCATCAATATATCGTAATAAAGTTAGAATAAATTTTAATCTATTCAAAATATCCAAGATAAAAAATAAACAAATAAATTTATAATATCAATATCGACATTGGATGAAACCCACTTGAAAACACAACTTTTGAAATTACTTCGAAGGAACCCTTTGAGTAAACAGGTCTCAAAGGTGAATTAGATCCCATACCTTACTAATTTGTGAAGATTGATGGTGAAACTTTACTATTTTCACCCCTTAAACCCTCCCGTAGGTTGGTATTCAATAGAGTTTTTCACTAGAGAGAGAAAGAAGAGAGAAGGAAGGGTGATTTGGGTTTTGAGTTATGAGAGTTTAGTTTTGCTTAATTAAATTCGGACTTATATATAGGGTGTTAACTATGTTTAATAGACCTACATAAACCCCAAACTAATTAATTTACCCTTTAATTAATCAATTAAAGATAGTTTAAAACGTGCAGA
The DNA here is from genome assembly GCA_032847665.1 of Solanum chilense. Lineage (NCBI taxonomy): Eukaryota > Viridiplantae > Streptophyta > Magnoliopsida > Solanales > Solanaceae > Solanum > Solanum chilense. The sequence continues at coordinate 1,895,670 of CM064964.1, forward strand.
ACAGTCAGGCCCTCACAGACGACTCCACGATCGAGGGATCGTGGGTCAATCGATGACCAACCCCCCCTTCTATGCTACACATCAGTATTTTGATTCAGAGACTGTGCAAGAGAATCTATTCAAGGATTTGTTTAATTGATGTTCGACGGATGTCGTCGATGCCCCGTTGATCCACACACGAGGACTGTCTTCGTGGGTGCACACTGCCCAGGCTGTCTTTTTACCCCAAAATGCAAGGGTCATAAATCAAGGGCCCTTGGTTGGTCCTTGATGATTTGTACCCAGACATTTCGACCATGAATCAACTAAAACACATGTTAGACACCCTTCAACAAATTTTCATGAATTTCCGACTCTTAAAAGCTAGTAAAATCGGCTAAGGCACGTAGTACCTCATTGAATTAGTTTCCGGACGTCATGGATTTTCTTGGACGTTTTGGTTTATCGACTTCGTAAATGACTTATATTCATTAAAATGGACCTTAAAACAGTGTATAAACCGTCTGATACTTAAGTTAGGCTCTAGAACACGTCTTGAATTTTTGAATTATTAAATTATCCCCCCCTTAGGAACACTCGTCCCCGAACGACACTAAAAATCTTTTGAATGAAGGAATAGACTCAACACTAGCAGCCCAACGAACAACAACACATAAAAACATTACTAACAACAACAATCATATCATTTAGACAAAGAAATTCAGATTTTTCAATTTCCTTTTATATGGCTCAACATTACATTATGTGGAATATCCTTCTCCAACAACAAAAGCTCAAAATAGCATTTATGATTCAATTATGCCAAAGATGAACTTATCAACTTGATACATACCATTTCATAAAGACTCATCATATCAAAATGCACAACATAACTCACAGAAGCAAAATTGCAATTTATTAGCATACTTCATTGTAAGTAACTGTAACAATATTCAAAAATGCACATTTTGCAAGACTTCCCAAAAAAATCAAGGAACTTCAACTTTTAGTCATTATTTTCATTACTATAAAGAACTCCCAACCTTAGTTATAAAATATATTAGGGTAACGGGACTTCTAGTCGGCCTCGGCCTCTCATGTTTAACCTTCAAATAGGTGATTCTTTCATAACACTTTTACAGAAGCCATTTCTTTGTTCTCAACTCCATTACTTGCTTATCAAGGATTTGAACAGGAACTTCCTCATAAAAAAGTTATCCTTTACACCAAGACCCTCAATAGGAAGAATACATTTGGAATCACTGATACACTTCTTAAGCACAAAAACATGGAAAACCGGATGAACCAAAGCCAACTCATAAGGAAGTTTTAATTCATAGGAAACCTTTCAAACCCTTTACAAGATTTCATATGGACTCACATAACGAGGACTTAACTTCCATTTCTTGCCGAATCTAACCACCCCTTTCATAGGAAATTTTTTTGAATTCACCTTATCACCTTCTTTAAACTTTAAATCCCTTCTCTTATGGTCATCATAAAAATTTTTCCGACTATAGAACATTTGCAACCGATTCCTTATGATGTGAACTCTTTCCAATGTCTTATAAATCAAATCGGGACAAAGAATTGAAGTCGCACCGACTTTAAACCATCCAATAGGAGATCTACACTTCCTCACATACAAGACTTCATAAGGAGACATCGATATGGATGAATGAAAAATATAATTTTAAGCAAACTCCACCAAAGGAAAGTGCTTATCACAACTTCCTTTGAAGTTGATGACACAAACTCTAAACATATCCTCAAGTATATGAATAGTACATTCCACTTGACCATCCGTTTTGAGATGAGAAATGGTACTTAACTTTACCTACTAACTAACCATTCTTGGAATAACCTCAAAAACCTTTATGTGAATTGTGCACCCCTATCCGATATTATGGATAATGAAATACCATGACGCCGCACAATCTAATCTATGAAGATATTTTCATAATGTTTTACCGAATAAGTAGGCTTGACAGAAATAAAACTATCACACTTGTCAACCTATCCGCCACTACCCATATGGAGTAATATTGTTTTTATTTCTTAGGTAAACCTATCATAAAGTCCATATTGATGTCTTCCGATTTCCAAGTAGGAATTTCGATTTCTTGATGTAAACCATCAGACTTTTTACGTTCGGCTTTCACTTGTTTGCAACTTGGACACTTAGCAACAAACTCCATTATGTACTTCTTTAAACCTTCCCACCAATACACTTCCCTAAGGTCATGATACATCTTTATTAACCCCGGATGAATGGATTAACAGGACTCATGAGCTTCCTAAAAAATTTGGTTCCTCAAACCATCTACATTGGAAAGACACAACCTCCTTTGATACTTGAAGACACCATCCTCCCCTAGGTGAATGACTCATTAAGGTTACCAATCGATTCCTTTAACTCCATCAATTGTTGATACAAGGTGTTGTTTAGAATTCCCCTCAACCACTAAAGATAACTCAGAGTTATGATGGACCATAAACCACCATTTGGAGAATCTTCCAATCTTGCACCCAATCTAGTCAAACTATGAACATCTTTCACTAGGTCTTTCTTGTCTTCCTCTACAAGAGACACACTACCCATGGTCATATGACATAGAGCATCCGTAACCACATTGGCCTTGCCAATACGATAGAGAACACTCATTTTTAATCTTTCAACAATTCAAACCACCTTCTTTGTCGAAGACTCAACTCCTTTTGCGTAAGAACATATTGGTGATTCTTCTGGTTGGTATACACATAAACATGAACACCATACAAGTAATGTATTCATATTTTAAGGGAAAACACCATGGCCCTAAGACAAGGTCATGAGTAGGATAGTTCTTTCTATGTACCTTAAGCTCTCTAGAAACATAAGCTAATACTTTCCCATGGTGCATAATCACACAACCTAAACCCACTCGGGATGCATCACAATGCACAATGAAGCCCTTTATACATTCCGGTAAAGTCAGCACCAGAGCGGAAGTAAGCCTATATTTCAAGATTTAGAAGCTTTTCTTACATGCCTCCAACCACTGAAACTTCTTACTTTTTTGGGTCAAAGTTGTCAAGAGAGATGCAATGGATACAAAACAATCCACAAACCTTCAATAATATCCTTCTAGACCCAAGAAACTCCTAATGTCGATTGGAGTTAGTGGTCTTGGACAATTTTTCACCTTCTCCATTTTCATTGAATCAACCACAACTCCCTTACTAGAGATGATATGACCAAGAAACGCTACCGACTTCAATAAATCTCACATTTTCTATACTTGAAAAACAATTGATGTTCTTTAAGAACATGCAACAACACTCTCAATTGACCCATGTGATCACACTCATTTTTCGAATATACCAAGATGTTGTTAATGAAGACAATGACAAATGAATCTGGGTAATTCGAAAAACCCTATTCATTATGTCCATAAACGCCATCAGAGCATTAGTGAGACCAAAGAACATTACTAAGAACTTATAGTGTCCATATGTAGTCCAAAATGTCGTCTTTGGTGTATCCTCACTTCTCACCCTAATTCGGTTATATCCCGATCTCAAGTCAATCATAGAAACATAACTTACACTTTGGAGTTGATAATACAAGTCGTCAATCCAAGGAAAATGATACTTGTTCTTAATAGTGACTTTATTGAGTTGGGGATAATCAATTCACATTCTTAGGGACCAATTATTCTTATTCACAAAAAAGGTCGGAGCATCCCATGGAGAAATACTAGGTCCTATGAAGCCCTGGTCTAGTAAATCTTTGAGTTGATCCTTCATCCCTTTCAATTCAGCCAGAGCCATCCAATAAGGAGGAATTCAAATGGGATTTGTGTCCAGTAGCAAATTGATACCAAAATCAATTTCCCATTAGGAAGGAATACTGGGAAGATCATTAGGAAATACCTATAGAAGTTCAGTCACTACGGGGACCGACTCGATTGGAGGAATTTCGGAGTCTAAATCTTGGACTCTTACTATATGATATAAACAACCTTTCCAGATCATTTTCGTGCTTTTAAATAAAATATTATACGACCTCTAGGAATAGAATTTACTCCATTCAAATCTAAAAAAGACTCAAGTGGAAAGTTAAACTTCACCACCCTCGTTCTATAATCTATAGAGGCAAATCAAGCATCCAATCCATCCATAACCAAAATGATATCAAAATTAATTATATCAAGTTCTAATATTTAAACATAAGAAAATGTATTGGACAACATTATTGGAAAATTTTTATACACCCTTTTTAAAACAACTGACTTACCCAATGGGGTTGAAACTGTAAAAGATTCATGTACAATATCGGGTAAAATATAAAACTTTTTAGCTGCAAGAGGGGCAACAAATGACAAGGTAGCACCGAGATAAAGTAAAGAATATTCATAAATAGAGAAGATTTCCAACATAAGCGTCACCACATCTGGAGAAGTCTCTTGCTTATGCCTAGAGCGGATAGCATAGAAACGATTCTTCTTAGGAGCATCGTTAGAACCACATGCTTGAGCTTAACCAGTACCCTTTTCTTAACCGTTCACATTAGGGAAATCTCTTACCTTGTACCAATTTTTACCATACCTAAAACACTTGTCCGTCCCAATTAGGGAATAACCATAACCCTTCACATTCTCCACAAGTTTGCTTCTCGCTAGGTGAATTAGTACCCCCTACTTTTTGAGACTTAGGGTTGGCAACATTATCACCACGAGCCTTAGAGAACTTTGATGGAGCTTTACTAGAGAAGCTATTCTTGTTTCTTGGTTTGCCTTGGATATCAAGCCTACCCTTTGAAGAACAACAATAAAAAGATCTTGCCCTCTTAGCATCTCTACTCTTTCTTTTAGCCCTTGCCTCTTCCACTTGTCGAGAATGAACCATGACACGAGAAATATTCATATTATCATGTCGCATATCCGAATGACACTCCGCCTAAAAATCATCCAAAACCACGTCACAAAATGACTCAATTCATTCCTAAGATCAAAAACCAAAGAATGAAAATACTTGGACAATTTAGTTAATTTCAATGAGTATTCAAGCACACTCCAACCTATCTGACGAAGGTTAATGAACTCCACCACTTTTTTCCCTCATCTCCCTAGGAAATAACCGATAAAGAAAAGCCTTCTTGAAGATCTCTCAAGTCACCGATTGACCTTTTAGGGGTCTACTGTCCCTCCATTGGATGTACCAAGTTTGAGTTACATTTTTGAGTTGCTAAGTGTCTAACTCGGCCTTTTCACTAGTAATTAACCCCGAAGAATAAGATATCTTGTAAACTTCATCAATGAACTATTTGGGTTCTTCTTCAACCTTTGACTCATAGAAAGTACGAGGATTTATCCTAGTAAAATCCCTAAGAGTAGAGTCCATGGTAGCAACTTGATTGTTTGCACGTTGTACAACCTCCTGGTTTGCTTGGATCGTCATGGCTTTGGCTTGAGTAGTGGAGGCTTGTGCTTGGGTAGTAATGGATTGAGCCATTTGGAAAACAGCAGCCCTCATGTTGTCATCCGTCAAAGGGGGAGGATTCAGCGGAGCTTGGTCATCATTAAATCTTCTTTAAGTGGAGGGACTTGATCACCTCGGGGAGGGACTCCCGCATTAGCAATCTCTTCCTAAAGTGTTCGTGCCATATTCCTTTGAGTATTCATTCCCTATAAACAAAAAACAAGGTTTAGGTGAAAAGACAAATAACTATAGTCTAGTGGCACAATATTGGATTTCCAAGAAAGAGAGAGTTTCGTAAGCATCATGTTGATACCTAAAAATATCTGTGGCGCGCTGCACAATTATGAGTATGAATCTAAATAGACGTGGTTGAGAGAGTCATCAACGTCAAAGATATTCAACCTTATACTCTGATACAAACATTATCACATTCTGGGAGTTCACCTTAGACATAACTAGGGTCGTCTCCCTCTTTGAGGACTAATACTAGCCTCTTATCATATATCATTACATTTATAGGTAAAAATAAAGAAAAAATTAGAACTTTTCATGTATTATTGGGAAAAGGTGAAATGTTGTTAGTAATTATTGCATTCGTTTTGAATGTGGATCAAGTTGAGAGTTTGGTGGAGGTGTAAAAACGTCAAAAAGAGCTATTGGGTGGAGTATTGCAGATATTATTGGGATCCCTCCCAGGATTTGTTCAAATAATATCCAACTCATGCCCGATCATATGCCAAGTATTGAGAACCAGAGACGTTTAAATCTACCTATGAAAGAGGTGGTGAATAAGGAAATTATTAAGTGGTTGGATGCTTGAGTGATATATCCAATCCACGATAGTAGTTGGGTATGCCATGTTCAGTGTGTAACTAAGAAAGGGGGAATGATTGTGGTCCCCAATGAGAAAAATGAGCTTGTCCCAATAAGACCAGTGACTGGATGGAAGGTGTGCATGGATTACTAAAAATTAAATGCATGGACGGAGACTATTTTCCTATGCCCTTGATGGATCAGATGTTTGATAGACTTGCATGAAAGGGGTTTTATTATTTTCTTGATGTTTATTCAGGTTTACTTGTCCATATGGAACCGTTGCGTTCAAGAGAATGTTGTTTGGAAGATTTTTCAGTTGTTGGTGACTCCTTCAAGTGCTGTTTGAGTCATTTTTCTGAGGTTCTTAAGAGGTGTGAAGATTGCAACCTTTTGCTAAATTTGAAAAATTGTCACTTGGTTGTGAAAGAAGGTATTGTATTGGGTCACACATTTCAGAGAATGGCATTAAGGTTGATCGAGCTATAGTTGAGGTGATAGAGAGACTTCCTCCACCCATCTATGTAAAAGGTGTGAGAAGTTTTCTTGGGAATGCAGGCTTTTACCAGAGGTTCATCAAGGATTTTTCGAAGATTTCACATCCTTTATGCAAGTTTCTTGAGAAAGAGTGTAAGTTTTATTTTAATGAATTCTGTCTTAAGGCATTTGGTGAGTTCATGGAAAAGTTGGTGTCAGCAACTAAAATCATTTCTCGAGATTGGAGCAAGTCATTTGACGTGATGTATGATGCGAGTGGGGTTGCTCTTCGTGTTGTATTGGGATAAAAGAAGGGACAAAAACCTTCATCCCATTTAATATGCTAGTAGAGCCGTTAATGAAGTCCAAAAGAACTACACCATGACTGAACAAGAGCTCCTTACAGTACTCTTTGCTTTTGAGAAATTTTTCTCCTATTTTCTTGGCACGAGAGTTATATTGCATACTGATCATTTTGGTTTGAGATATTTGATGGAAAAGAAGGATGTGAAACCCAGATTGGTTCGTTCGGTATTACTATTGGAAGAATTTGACATTTAGCTTAAAGATAGAAAAGGGACCGAAAATCAAGTTGTTGATCACTTGTCCCTATTAGTAGATCAATTAATTTGGGAGTTAGGTTAAAAGGCTGAAATTGATTATACTTTCCCAGATGAGCATGTATTGGCTGCCTCCTAAGAATTGATTCCATGGTTCACAGATTATGCAAATTATCTAGCTAGTGATATCATCCCACTAAACTTGTCCTTTCATTAAAGGAAAAATTTCATTCATGATGTAAAAAAGTTCTTTTGGTATGAGCCATACTTATATAGGAGTTGTGCCTATGGGCTTATTCAGCGTTGTATGCCGGAATTTTAGATGTTGAGTGTTTTGGAGGCATGCCATTCTTCCCATGTTGGTGGGTATCATAGTTGTATCCGGAATGCTCACACGATCTTTAAATGTGGATACTATTGGCAAACTATCCACCAAGATGCGCCTGAGTTCGCCAAGGCATGTGATCGATGCCAAAGAGTTGAGGCATTTTGAGAAAGCAAGAGCTCCCTTTAAATCCCACTTGTGATTGAATTGTTTGATTTGTGGGCCATTGACTTTATTGGACCTTTTGTGAGTTCTCATGGGATGAAGTACATTCTTGTTGCAGTCGATTATGTGTCAAAATGAGTAGAAGCTATCGCACATTCGTATAATGAAGGGAAGAGTGTCACCACGTTCTTGAAAAAGAATATATTTTCTAGATTTGGCATCCCAAGGGCTATTATCAGTGATAAGGGATCCCAATTTTGCAACAAGATATTTAAGGGATTATTTGAAAAAATGGGGTTCGGCATAATGTGGCCACTCCTTACCATCCTCAAACTAGTGGGCAAGTTCAGGTGTCAAATAGGGAGATTAAACAGATTTTGGCAAAAAAGGGTGAATGCTAGTAGAACGGATTGGTCAACGAGACTTGATGATACTCTTTGGGCCTAAAGGATAGAATACAAGACTTCCATAGCTATGTCTCCATAACAAATAATAAATGGGAAGGCTAGTGACTTACAGGTTGAAATAGAGAATAAGGCCATGTGGGCAATGAAGAAGTTGAAAATGCATTAGAATGAGGCTGTGGAACAGAGGTTGAACGGGTTGAATGAGCTTGATGAATTTCTGTTGAAGGCATATCAAAGTTGAGCAATCTACAAAGAATACATGAAAAACTACCATGAACAAAAGATTGAGAAGCGCGATTTTTTGGTTGGGGATTTGGTGCTTTGTTCAATTCTAGGTTGCACTTGTTTCCGGGCAAACTGAATTTCAAATGGACTGCTCCCTATTTTATCACCCAACAATTCCCTCATGGTGCGGTTGTGTTGCAGAACAAATAGGGTGTAAGGTTCAAGGTGAAATGGTGGCGAATAAGACTCTATTTAGGGCTTCATGAAATAGCGAATGAAGGGATCGAGGAATACCATCTTGAGTAAGTATGAGTAATGAAGAGTGCTCTGTCGTACCGTGACGTTAAATCAAGCGCTGAATGGGAGGCAGCTCAATATGTATCCTCTAGCCAACTATAGGTTTTTCGTTATTTTCTAGGCATAGTTGCATAATTTTTTCTTTTATTACTTATGTCATGCCTGAATGTTCCTTATTTTTCTTTAAGAAGTGTTGGCTAGAGCGTAGAGTAGGGTCCATATCCCAAAAGTGTCCAGAAAACATTAAAAGATTAGCTTAATGGGTGTTAAATGTGTAGGGAACAAATCACATGAAATATGTAGAAACTTTAACTGGTGCACCCATTGACGGACCGTAGGTAGGATACGTCGTGCTATGTTATATTCTTTAAATTTTTCTAAGTTAGGGCCCTATCGACGGAGGGTTTGACGGACAGTCGACAAACTTATGGTCTATCGACGGGGAATCGTCGATCCCTCACCCACCAACCCCACCCGACCCGTCTGGATACATATTAAAAGTTTTTAACCTTTTCAGTTACCCACCTCTTGACATAACCCCCATAAACGTTTCCCTCCCTATTTCCTCTCATATTTCCTCACTTCCTCAACCACTAACTCCCCTTCCATCATCATATTTCCACATATTTATCTACTTCCATAAACTCCATTCTATCCCCAATCCTCCATCTTCTTCAGTCTCCTTGCTGGTTGGTGTTGTGGTTGATGTTGCTGCTGTTCAATTACAAGTTTGCATACTCCCTTTTCCTCCAATAAAGTTTCCAGGTATGGATTTCTGATCTGCTAGATTAATTATCATTAGTTTTCATGTTAACTTGTTGTCCTACCTTGTGGGTATTGAATTTTGGACCCCTTTGCATGCTAAAAACTTTCACCTGAAGTCCTAAGTCCCACTAAACAGTGAAATTCAAAGGGATGGGGGTGTCTTTTTAAAAATGTGTTGTGTTTGCATATTATGTTTCTTACCTAGGGTTTGATAGGTTGCTGAATCTAATGTTCAAACTATGATAATTAATGCCCTATGAATTATGAAATTCTTAGTTAAGTGTTGGGGAAACTTATGATCTCTAAGGATACTCTGAATTAGTACATTGCGGGAAATAAAACTGCAGTAAAATTTTATTCTCAAAGGATAGAACGAGACCCCATCAATAGACTATCGATTCCTCGATGGACCGTCGTTGGTGTCCATCAACCCCTACATCTCTTGCTTAGTATAAGTGTCTATTGACGGACCCTACTGACGGACAGTCGTCCCTTCGATGGTCCATCCTGCAGAACCGTTGACGCTGTCAGAACCTTTCTTTATGATTTTCTAAAAAAATATTGTAAGTGCCCGTCAATGGACACCACTGACGGATCATCGTCCCTTTGACGGTCTGTCCTGCACTACCGTCGATGCTTTCAGGACCATTGTTTCTAATTTTCTAAAAAAAATTCTAAGAGTCCATCGACGAACCCTACTAACGGACTATCGCACCTTCAAAGTCCTTCTTGCACAACCGTCGACGCGGTCATAACCTTTGTTTCTGATTTTCTAAAAAATATTCTATGTATCCGTCGACGGACCCCACTGACAGAACCTTATTCCTTCGACGGTCTGTCCTACACAACCGTCGATGTTTTCAGAACGATTGTTTCTAATTTTTTTAAAAAAATCTTCTAACTGTGCCTCAATGTACCCCCATGATGGACCATCGTTCTTTCGACATACCGTCGATGGGTCGGTGAGGCGGTGCTGCATTTCTGCACTGCCATTCCATTCTGTGTTTTAATCTTTTGTTTGATGCTTTTGAATGTGTAACAGGCTTCTAGTGGTACTAATAAATTCTCTTTGCAGGTACATATAACACCCAAGCAAGAAATTGTCTACTCGAGAGGGCATTCTAAGTCTGTCGCCCCGTCGATCCGGATGGTCATAGGCATGTTGATGAGTGTGACCTTGAGTACCTGCAACCAAGCACCCTCACTTCTACCCGTGCTGCCCGCACCACCAGATCCACTCCCACAAAAGTGACGACCGGCAGAGCCAATGGATCCTAGTCTGAAGAGGAACATATACAAACCGGCAAACCTTGTAGGTTAGATGCACATTCTTATGGATTGTCTGGCTTCGAGGAAGCTTCCGGTTCTTATGAAGCATCCGACTCTGTGGAGGCTTCCGGGTCTAAGGAGGCTTCTATTTCTCCTAGTTCCAATAGTCCAGCTACTTAGGTCCAGTCTTATGAGGCTGGTAGTGCTTATAGTACTCCAACACTACAGACTGACGTCTCCACTCCGGTTGCTAATCAGCCCAACCGGTGGTGTATTGAGGATCAATATCAAGTATACGTTGATGCAAAGGTGCCCAACGACAAGAGGTTCATGACCCAAACCCTGATACTTGAGAGGCGGGTTGTCAATCGGAGTCTTCCCACTATTCTAGCCATCCATGCTATATTCACCAGACATCGGCTAGAGTGGATGGCTTGGAATGTTGGACGCTATAGCGATGAAATGGTGCGAGAGTTCAACACCTCGTATGTGACGACTCTCCAGTCTCAGGTGGACAGGCGGGGCAACCCAACCAAACATGCAGCTTTGGAGTACGTCTGAGTCTGTGGCAAGCGGGTTGATTTTTCTTTGCTGGTTATTCGCAAGTTTCTCTACGGCGCGGATGTATATGCAAGCAGAACTCCCCTCACCATCAAATTTGACTATCGGTAGAAGTTGATAAAGGATGGCCGGTTCCAGCGTGAGCCAGATGTGAAAGAGACCACCAAGCGGTGGATAGCACAACACCTCTCCGTGGTTGGTGAGGCTGCTGATTGGGTGCTGGAGCCCAAGGGGAGCATCAAGAATGCTGACCTCATTTTCACAGAAAATTTTGTATGGCTACTTGTCCGACACTGCCTTTCCCCCACTGATGCTAATAACATTGTCACATGGTATCATGCAGTGCAGATGGCTGCCATGGTTGTGGGGTTCGAGGTGGATTTTGCAAGGCTGTTGCAGACAGTGATGTGTGAGAGGGCCTTTACGGCCACTACTACTTACCCCTTCATGTGCATGGTGTTTGAGTTGTGCAGGACTGCAGGAGTGCCTGTGTGGAATATTGATGTGATCAAGACCCCGCCCTGCACAGTGTTTATTGGCCTCATTCGAGATAAGGCCAATGTGTTAGTTCCCAATAGAGGGGCCCGTCTGGAGGTGCAAGCCTAAGAGTCTAATCCATCTACATCCGAGACTACCGACACCACACCGGTTGAGTCTATCCCAGGTGCTAGCACCTCTCTGAGCTCCTCTACTCGACTCTATCTGCTATAGTGGTCCCACTTGAAAAGGTCTAGAATCCCAAATGGCTACGTTTCTGCATCACATCGAGCCTTGGATGCAGAGGTCCATTTCTGAGGTGGAGGAGAGGATAGAGAGGAAAATGGCCGAGCATACTGAGCGGCAGATCATCGAGGTCCACCAACACCTAGATGCATTTGAGTTGAGGTTTCTCTCCCTGCCATCCCCTACAGTGGATTTGAAATATCTCAAGGATGTTGTGGAGAGACTCGGAGCAGACTTGGATACCATGCCGGAGGCTCGGATGCTTGAGTGTGAGACCACTTCTGCAAAGCCTGCTAAGGACACATTGTTGGCTGCCTTGATCTCCACCACTATTATGCCACAACCTCCCCCATGAAATCGTGCAAAGAGGCACCGATTTAGAGATGAGGATGATACTTAGGCAAGGAACAATAAGTGTAATGAGTTGGAGGTCGCGAGGAGAGCCTCGTTCATTGATGAATACGCCAGCCATTTGAGGGTTCTAGAAGTGGTTGCTGGGGTGGCTAGCTCCACAATTGATGAGGCTGAGAGTAACACTACTAATGGTGTTGTTACTGCTGAGGACACAACCGATGATGTCCGTTCTACAGAGGGAGCGGGTTCTTGAAAACTGAACCCGTCTGCATATTGATTGTCAATGCTTTGCGCCTCAGGTTTTCTTCACCTACCACCCCATTTATACACTTTTATGCATTAGGGACAATTGCATGTCTTTTTGTTGAGGGTGGGGTAAATGGAAAGTGAGTTTTAGGGTGAAGTCTAAGTATCCCAACTCACGATCTTCTCTTGGGGTTTTTTTGCCTGTGTTCTTTTTCCCCAAGATACTGGTTATTTTATTGTTTAACCGGAAGGTTGGTATCTTTTGTACATAGTATAGAAATGGAATATGAAGTATTATGGATAAATAAAATGATATCTTGAATAAACAAAAATGATGCATGATAGTAATTTATGAATGTCTGTCTTTAGCATGAATAGAAATACACCATGGCATAACCCTAAATCTAAAATTCCAACTAGTATTCTGATAATCATGTATAGTAATGAAATATCTAGTGAGTGTGAGGAAAATTTTAATAGTATACCATTGGTAGTGAGCTAGAACTTGCATGTTTAATACTGCCAAAAATTAGTTGTGATAGACAACTAGGAAAGGATCATAGGACCTTGTTCAAGATAGTCAATAGTTAGCTTAGATAACTGAAAACCTAATGAAATTAATCCGTTCTTGATTAAAATGATTTGATTTTAAAATAGACCTTTCTTTTTCACCCCAACATATCTTTTCTAGGAACAATGTGTTGGCCCTGGTCCCTCCTTGGACATGTGCACATCAACTTACGGAAAAATCATAAGTTGAGGGTCGCAAACGCAGAAAAAAACCTTGTCGTGGACATGAATCAACCTTGGGTATTGTGTACCTTGACTCATGGAAAAACCATTAGTTGTGGGTATCTAGGTGAGGAATGCTTTGGAAATTGGGGTTGAAAGAATAAAGAAAGAGAAAGAACAAAAGCAACGTTACTCAAGAAAAGTTGAAAGCTAAGTGAATTTTTTTAAAAATTCACTTACACAAAAGGAGAAAGAAAGGATAAAAGTAAGGCTAAAGAATATAATAAAATTAGGAAATTGGGTGGAACAAAATGATGAAGAAGTAGGACACTTAGTCGGTATGTCAAGGACGACAATAAGCCACTAAAATACATCCAAATGTAGAACCTGAGCCTATGTTAAAAGCTAAGACAGTCTTATCTAATCCTAAGAGTCCATTAGGTGAACTGAATGTAGTGACAATAAAGGTAATCCTATGGAAATTAGTAGAAATGAGGTGTGAAGTTGTTCTGAGAGCGAGAGTTGAAAAAAATAATCCTTATACTCAAACGGAAATCATTGTGTGATAAAATAAGGATGTTATTTTGAATTGAGGACACTAGTTGTAATATCAAAAAGTTGGTACCTTTGTGACATATCAAGAGGATAAGTGTCGGTGTGTGGTGAGTCTATGTCATGGTTTGATCCACATAAGCGAGCCTAATAGTGATAGTACACATAAACCCAATGAAAATTATCGGGATTGATAGCCACATTATTGTGAAAGCTAAAATAAAAATTCTCTTGTAGAGAGGTTTTGTGGTGAGTCATCGTGTGTCACTTCAGGACAAACAACAAATTTAAGTATATATGTTGATTAACTGTGGTTTAACGATACTTTCAATGCTTTTTAATTAAGTTTAGTGTGTGTCTAAGTCCTTTTTGTAGTACTTTTAATGTATTTTTTTCTTTGTTTGTTGGGAAATTATCCAGAATTAAAACGCGGAAGAACTGTGCTGAAATTGCATAAGTGATGACTTACGGAGTCATTAACGGTCCGTAGGTGGGAACTGTCGTCTGAAGTAAAATGTTGCTGAAGGAAGATCGTAGAATTCTTAACATGTGTTGGGCTTCGGAAGATATCGACGGGCCGTTATCTCCACGACGGACCGTCCTGCATATCCGTCATTGCTAACAGAAAGTAGCCCCAATACCTGTCTTGAAAAGTTTCAAAGTGTGGATAAACGGAAGCCATCGACGGACCGTCGTGTACCCAACAGACCTTCATCCTGGTCAGTCGATGGTAACAGTGAGTTGGAGAACAAAGAAACTAAAAAACATTCTATGTGTAGAAAGATGGTAGGCCATGATGGTCCGTCGTGGCGTGGACGGTGTCTTCTTGTCCTCTTAGATGTATTTTACGCATATTTTCCTTAAATAGATTTCCTTTTTATCTTTGGACTTTTTTATTTTAAGTACTTCTAAAAACCTCATTTTTGGGGTTAGGCTCTTGGTTATTTTTCTGATTTGTAATATTGGTTGTCGAATATTGGATTTTGGAAAATACTTCATTTTTCTGGAATCATTTATTGCATTATTTTCTTAAATTCAAGTGGTTATCTTGATTTTCTTCAATCTCATCAAAGTAAGTACATGAATTCTTGTATAATAAATATAAATTGTGTAATTATTAACATGGGTGACTAAATTCATAACAAGGGTTTTGGGAACCATGGTTAAATAACAAGGTAAAATCTAGCTAAAATAACAATTCTAGAATAGTGTCTTTCATGTATTGATAATTCTTTAATTTAGAAGTCTTTTTTACGAGTGCACGCGTTAGAAATTGCTTTGTGGCTACTTTCTGGACCAAGGAGGTAGATAATAAGAAAATAATTATCAACGTAGATTTAGTATACACTATCAAATAGGCTAGTGTCGATTGGTGCGAAGTAACAACAAAGCCATACATAAATTATGATGCTTAATATGAGGTAAAGTTAAGGTTAAGTAAAGCATACACACGTAGCCATACCAAGGTGCTGAGTGAAATTCCCAGTTGCCGGACCAAGGAATTAGGGATACATAACTTACCACTTTGCATTCAAGTAGGAAAATGATTGTTATAACTAGAATTACCGTGTTATGAACCTGTGGGGAACACTTATGCACTAGTTACTCTCATCACATGATAAATATAAAATATTCATACTTTCTACTTGTTTAGTTAGAAATATTCAATTCCTTTTGACATTTAATACCCCCTTTTTATCAACTATTATCGGAAAGGACTTGATAAAATAGAAGTAATTGTAGGTTAAAGTTAAGTCTAAATAATTTTCCTCTTGGGATTGATCCCAACCTCATAATTGAGTTCTTTACTTGATATGACTGCATATACATGTTCTCGAGAAGTAAATTTGAGTGTATTAGAGGCTCATTCTTTAGAGTTGGTCCCCTTAGTTAAGGACTTTCTTGAAGCCTTCCTCAGTGACTTACCCAGAATTCCTCCTGAATAGGAAATACATTTTGACATAGATTTTTTGCATTATACTCAACAAATATCAATTTTTCCTCAATGGATATCTCCGGCCGAGTTGAAAGAATTTAAACCTCAACTAAAGGATTTTCTTGGCAATTATTTTATTCAACAAACCATATCACATTGGGCACTCTAGTATTATTTGTGAATAACAAAGATGGGCCTCTTATAATATTTATTGACTACCCACAACTAAATAAGGTCATTATTCATAATAAGTATCCTTTCTCTCGAATTGAATTTTTTAGGCCAACTCCAATCGGTGAGTTACTTTTCAAAGATTAATTTGAGGTCGGGGTTTCAGCAACTTAAAGTTAGAAATTTTGACAATACTAAATTGCTTTCCAAAAAAGATATGGTCAGTATGAGTTCCTAGTAATTTCTTCTAATCTAACTAATTCCCCAATGGCTTTTATGGGCCTTATGAATTGGATGTTTCAGAATTTACTTCATTCATTTGTAATTGTCTTTGTGTATCATATATTAGAACATTTTGAGGGTTAGGATGAGCAGATTATTGATTTGAGGATAGTGTTACAAGTCCTCAAGAACTAAATATTGTAAGTGCAAATTTTTGCTAAGATCGTTTGATTTTTTTGGTAAAATTTTTTCTAGTGAAGGTATAGTGGTTGACCTCAAGAAGATGGTATAAATTAGGAATTGGCCTAGACCTTTAAAGTCCAACCTATATTTGAAGCTTTTTGGGTTTATCCGGGAATTATAGGAGATATGTAGATGGCTTTTTATCCATTGCTTCTCATTTGACAGTGGTAACCCAAAAGAAAATGAAGTTTGAGTTGTCGGATGCATATGAAAGTAGGTTTCAAGAATAAAAAGGTAAGTTTACCTCCACCCTTTTTCGACCTTACTAGAGGGTATCAGAGGGCTTGTTGTGTATTTCGATACTTCTCAAGTAGGTTTGGGTTGTGTCTTCATGCAACATGGCAATGTTATAAAATATGTCTCTACACAAATCAAGGCACATAAGAAGAACTACCCAACTGATGATCTTGAACTAGTGAACATTGTGTTTGATATAAAAATATGGAGACACTATGTTTATGAAGTCCATGTGGATGTGCTCACCTATAACAAGAGCCTCCAATACATATTAACCCAAAAAATATACCTCCGTCTAAGAAGTTCATTAGAGCTTTTGAAAAATTATGATATGAGTGTCCTTTACCACCCCAGGAGAGCCAATGTGCTCGTTGGAGTCAGATGTCTATGTGTAGTGTGGACCATGTGTTCGACAGTACAAAGGAGTTAGTAAAAGTTGTCAATAGATTGGCCCAGTTGGGTGTTTGACTTGAAGATTCTTCAAAAAAAAGGTTTTATGATTCATCACAACTTCGAGTTATATTTTGAGATTGATAAGAAAGACAATCAACATCTTAACCTTTTTAAATGTAGTTTAAGGAATCTGTTCTTAGTAACGCTAATGAGCCCTATTCACTAGGTGAGGGATGGGGTACCTAGGTATAAAGGTTGGTTGTGCTTGCTGGGTGTGGATTACATGAGAAGAAATTTTTTTGAAAAATCCCATGGTTTGCATTTTGCTATTTATCCAGGAGCCACAAAGACGTACCATGACCTACATGAGATGTATTGGTAGACTCGTTTGAAGAAGGATGTAGCGGTGTTTGTGATAAAATGTGTGAATTCTCAACAAGTCAAGGCCGAACATCAAAAACCGGGAGGTCTATCTCAAGATATAGCAATCCCCACTATGGAGTGGGAATAGGTAATTATAAATTTTTTTGCGGGTTTTACTCGTTCATGAAGGCAAAATGATTCATTTGGGTTATTGTTGATAGGTTGACAAAATCAGACAATTTTATCACCGTCAAAGCTACTGAATCGACGGATGAATATGCTAAGTTGTATCTAAAGGATATTTTGTAAATGCATGGAGTTCCCTTGTGTATCATTTCAGATAGGGGTACTCAATTTACTTCTCATTTTTGGAAAACATTACAAAGTGAGCTTGATAACAAGGTGAAACTAAGTACGACATTTCATCCACAAATGGATGGTTTGGTGGAACAAACCATCCACACATTATAGTATATGTTAAGTCCATGTGTAATTAACTTAAAGTCTAATTGGAATGACCATCTACTATTAATAAAATTTGCCTACAATAATAGTTATCAATCTAGTATTACCATTGCCATTTGTGGCCTTTTATGGGAGGATATGTAGATCCTAGATTAGGTTGTTTGATGTAGGTGATTTTACTCTAATATGTAAAGAATAAATTTATGTGTTGTCAATAAAGTCCGACACTTAAGGGGTAGATTGAAGCCAATCAATGTCAGCAAATATCTTATGCGGACGATAGAAAGAGGGACCTTGAGTTTAGAGTAGGTGACTTTATTTATTTTAAGATATAACAAATAAAAGGGGTGATGAGGTTTGGTAAAAAAAGTGAAACGTAGTCCTTGTTATGTGGGGTCATATGAGGCTTTGAAATGTCTTGTGTCTCCTGTGAGTTTAAATTAACAATTGAGTTGGCTCCGATGCACCTGGTTTTCCATGATTGAATACTGAAAAAGTTCATAGGCGATTCGATGTCTACCCTTCCTCTAAAAGATTTAAAGAGGTTTTGGCTGAGATTTTAGACCGATAAGTGAAGAAGTTGAGGAATAAGGAAGTACCTTCCGTAAAGGGTCATTGCAAGAATCATCTTGTGGAATATGCTACTTGCGAGGCCGAGGTCGATATGAAATTACAGTATCCTCATATTTTTCCTCTTACTCCTAGCCGAATGTAAGGTTAGTAGTTTCTGTTAGATAAGAGTTATGAATAATGTTGAACTTAAACTGATATTCTAATATGTTCATAATCTCGTAAAATTTTTTGCTTAAATTGAGTTGTTATAAATTATGTTTCTCATAGTTAACTTGCACTTATATGTCTTGTGTTATATTATCCCCATAAGAGTTTTATTGATCATTCTTGATGTTGTTTGAGAAGAAAATAGCATGTTAAATCTTTTAATGTTCACATTGAGCATATGTTGAAATGGATAAGGTAGTTCCCCCTTGTATGATATGAAATGATGAGCTTCTGTATGATAAGTTGTGAATTAATTTCCTATGTTTTGATGCAAAGATTATGGGTTGAAAGGAGTCAATAATTCCACCAATGAAAAGTTACTCATTTTGATATTGTTTGTTGTTGGGCTTCTAGTCTTGAGTCTGTTTTGTTTCCCCTAATGGCTTAAGGTGTCATTCTGGGATGAATGTTTTCTAAGGGAGGATAATGTGTCACAAAAGAAATTCTATGACCTAATCTAGAGCTTAACTTAATAAATTATGACCTAAAATGGGGTAACTATAGTTCTATGTGTTTGGGGAACGAGTGGTGGAATTTTTGAAGGATTAGTGATGAAAAACCAAGAAAATATTCTGACAAGCAGAATTTGAAAATATTTGGGCATCATTCGTTATGCCCAAAATATGGAAAATTTAAGCTCTGCAGCGTTGAGCTCACACAAGGCCTTATAACTCGAATGGATGTTTTAAAAAAAATAACGGGCCATGGTGGCACGTTGCGGACCAACCTTAAATTCATGAAGAAATAGGGATTTTCATGAAAAGTCAAGTTCGACTTATATTTTAAAGTCCAACTAGTGTAGGGGTGTTTTGGATACTTTTCATGGGTTAAAATATATATATATATATATATATATATATATATATATATATATATATATATATATATATATATATATATATATATATACACATATTTGTCATTTTTCGGCTATTCCGCAATCAAAAACTAATAGCTTAATTAGAATTAAAAAAAGTATAGAAGCTCTTCCTTCTGTCTAGTTTCTCTCCCTTCTCAAACCTCCATTGAAGAACATTTAATCTCCAAGAAGAGGATCAATCTTCAAAGGTTTGAACTTAAATTTCATGGAAAAATCATCATTAATGTATGGATTCTTTCACTCATGGGATTTGTTTCCCCAAAAGGTCCCTTCCTAGATCTTTTAAAAATCCCCCCAAAACAATGTTTTTTTTTTCCACATATGGGTCTTTTTCTAAAACTGATTTTGTATCAATTATGAAAATTATGATTACGTAGGGTTTCTTTTAGGTGTATACCAATGTTTAATTATTGTTGCTCACTTAGAATTTCCTTGGACCTGTGTTGTTCCATAATTTTATAAATCTTAGATTTCAATTGGTGAATTGGTTGAAGAGGATGCATATATCCATTGTTATATTGGTGTTAATGGCATTATTACTTCATGAATTAATTTATATCATTTATTGTTTAGGTTATTGTCACATTTGGAGAGCACCACGTAGATATAACAGGTGTCGTCGTCCTCGAAGAGGACTAAGACTATCCTATTAGCTTACATCATTACATTCATAGGTTAAAAACGCAGAAAATTATAACTTTTTTTCTATCTATCATGAGGTTTACATACAATTCTCACCTACACATAATATAGTCATATCGAGTATATATAGACTCTTCGTCTAAGAAGATCACACACAGACATATATATATATATATAAGATATTTCATAGTCCTAAAACCTTATTAATCATCTCATTACAATCTAAGCATGAGTATAAATATTGGGCATAGGCCGTACATCAATAAAATAAGATCCACATATAGGCTATACAATCTTTATTACTCAAATGAATGGAAATGAACATATTGTCTTTAAGACTAAGCAATATCCCAATGCTAGAAAATGGCATTGTCCTCGAAGTAGTGAGGACCCACCAAACATTGAGAGTGAGAATTCCAAACCTTCCTTTAATGTCGTGAAAAACCCTTTGAGCGGAACCTAAAATGTTGGGGGAAAAGGAAGAAAATGGGGTTTACAAATCATTGTACTAACTATGAGATCATATGCACATACCATATAAAATGAAGCTAGAAAGGGTCATTTTATTTAATCATGCACTTTTATTTGATATTTCCCATGCACATTCAATAACCAATGCAAGTCCATATGTCATGTCCATCAAGTCAAGATCATGTACATCAAAATACCCAACACTACTAAGTCTAGTCAAGTCAACATGCATATAAACATACTTGAATGCATAGTCAATACAACTCTATGATCAAGCTATTACATCAACAAGCTTTTATAAGGGTTCATGACATTATAACCAATGCAGCACCATTACCTATAGACCCTCATTAAGTCTACTAGTGCAATGACTAAGGGAAGCCCCATATCCTTTCTCAATCAAGTAAACCAAACAAGAACAACAACCAATGTCCAACTTGACATATAATATCATTAAGTGTACATGACATCATACTTTAGAAATATAGATCAAACATATATTCACAAGTCAATTCAATATCATAAGGTTCCATCAACATGTAAGATCAACATATAAATATCATTTACATTTATAAGAATATACATACATAAGAACATCCTCCTAAGAATCCCTGCAAGGCTAACTAGTGAAATATGTAGGTAGAGACCATATGCCTACCTAGACTAAGCTAATCAATTTTAGATCATCCTAGTATAGCTCATTCATTGCTTCATTTTACCTTTTGGGAACATCTTGCCTTAACCTACATAGACCACATGAGCTAATTTTGAATCTGGTGTCTGGAACCCTACATAGAAAAAGGGCGAACTACTGCCAAGGTAGTACCAAAACATGAAAATAGCAACTATGTTGATCCACTAGCTAGTATTCCTATGGGGAAAACATAGTTCAAGAACTAGGATATATAGTTGGTACCCTTATCCTGCTACATGCATTGTAGTCTCAGATCTCAAGAGTAGATTAGTGATCTTACCTTCTCTATGTGGGAAGGGACACTCCTCACTCTAGTTCACATGGTGCTAAGTTACAGTCCCGTTTTGAAATGTGTTTAGTCCTTTATTAACATTCTTAAACTACATCCTAGGTATAGCTCGTGTTTACGCAAGCATATGAATGAAATGCAATGAAGTACGTATAAATGAATGAAGTAGACTCTTTGTTTGCTAAAGAGTGCTCTCTAGTTGAGGTCCCATATGTTATGTCCTCATTTTCGGGAAGTCGTGATGTCAAGTCTATTATTCCAAGGTCTAATGGCATATGAACGAATAATATGAAAAATGTTATGTGCTATATGCAATATGTTATGAGCTATGTCCTAGATATTATGTGTTGTGTGCAATATGATAAGTATGATGATGCATGTTACTCTCAAGGAATGACTTTCCTATTAAAATTTTGGAAAGTTCTCTCACTTTCCTAAGCCAAATTTTTAAAGCTCACCAACTTTCCTAATCTAAATTTGGCAAGTCCACTGACTTGACTTTCTATAATCATGTTTTTAGGAAAGAGCTATTCTTACTCATGCATGTCCTTGGTGTGTGCTTGCATATACCCATACTTTGTACAAGTGTATTCTAACCCTATAAAACTCTACAATTTTAGGTGTAAACATTGGTGGACGCTAGAGTTACAGGTTGACGCTAAAACTATCCGGACGTCAAACATTCATTCGTATATGGTAGGCCCTCATGCTTTCGAGGATGCTTTCCCATTATATTATAGCTTAGTTATAGGATTTATCTAGTTGAGTATGTTCCACTAGAGTTTCTTTTCGTTTTTGTTTAGACATTGTATTAGTACCATTTTTGCAAGTATACATTTAATCCTATATTAAATTATTTCTTTCATTTGATGATCTTAATGTTAGATGGTTTATGGTTAAAAATTATGAATTTAATAGAATTATTAGTATGTATGTTAAGAAACAAAAAGTTCCTCTAAAACTAACTTAGATAGAATGACGTAAGCAGGCTTGTCTGCGACCTCTAAGAGGTCAACAACGCCGGTCTCGTCTAAGGTCTAGTCTCCGGTCGTGATAAAGTTTGTATTAGAACCCTAGGTTGAATTCCAAGGATAATAAGTTTACATCAACCGAATTGAGTAGTTGCTAAGTCATGGTAGTGAAGTGCACCACTATCCTAGATTAGAGACTTTATGATGCGTAGGAAAATTTCCCTTCTTTTAACCTCATCGTGCCTTTTCCTTGTGTTTGATTTCTTATGTTATGAGCGTGTCTAACATTAATCCTTGTTGTTTTTTAGAAAATGAATACTAGGAGAACCATTGGTCAGAGGAGAGAGAAAAGTCTGGTGGGGATAATCTGGTCCTACCCCAGGCTCCAGTAGAAGGAGTGGCTATGCAGGTTAAACCTGCTAGGTTGAATAATACTAAGGTGAGGGCCGTTTTGGCCCAGATGGCACATGCCATCACCATGAAGGCCCGAGGCTTGACTGATTAGGTCAACCGGTAAAACATTCAAAGGGACAACCCACCGGTTAGTAGTGTGGCTGACATGCTGAGAGACTTCACGAGGATGTATCCTCCTATATTCACAGGGTCTATGAATTCAAAGGATCCTCAAGAGTTGATGGATAAGGTGCATAAGATTTTTGTGGCTATGGGGGGCAAAAATATATAGAAATCAGAGTTGGCTTCCTATCAACTCAAGGATGTTACACATACTTAGTGCAACATGTGGCAGGATATACAATATTTGGGTGTAGTATTGGTCAATTGGGAGTTGTTTTAGACAACCTTCCTTGAGATATTATTTCCTAGGGAGATGAGGGAGGCAAAGGTTGAAGTGTGTATCAACCTTAAGTAGGGATAAATGACAGCCAGGGAGTACTCCCTGTAGTTGGTTAAAGTATCCATGTATGCTACTTCCGTTGTATCTAACATCCGGAATGAGATGAGCAGGTTCCTCACAGGAATTAATGGTGATCAAGAGGAGTGTCGGTCTGCGATTCTCCATGATAACATGGACCTCTCCAAGTTGATGGTGCATGTCCAGCAGGTAGAGGACGGCCGAAGCAAGAAGAGAGGTGTTTGTTATGCGAGGAGGTATAAGCCTCAAGATCAGGAAGATCCCAGCAATGGAGGCCATAGAAAAAATTTTGGCGTCCGTGAGCAACCCATATTTCAAAACAGAGTTCAGGGAAGTCTAATTCTCAAAAGAGTAAAGCACCTAGAGGAGGAAGAGCTGAGCCCAAGAAGGGCAATGAAGGTGAGATGCAGCGTCCCAGAAAGGACTGTACTAAGTGTTGTCGTGCTCACACTGGAGAGTGAAGACGGGGAACTAATGCCTGCTTCGGTTGCGGTAAGAGTGGGCTCATGGATAGAGACTTCCCACATAACAAAGGTTAGGCTGGAGGTAATGCTCCGCCTAGGCCTAATCCACAGGGTGCAGCCGCAGCCGAGCCTCCTAAGAGTAACAGGTTCTATGCCCTTAAGGGTAGGGAGGAGCAGGATAAGTCTGTTGATATAGTGACAGGTATGCTGCAAGTATTTTCTACTTCTTTTTATGCTTTACTTGATTCAGGGTCTATGCTTTCATTTGTAACTCCTTTGCTTTCTCTCACTTTAAGGATATTGCCTGAAGCTTTGTATTATGCTATAGTGGCTAGTACACCTTTAGGAGAAAATGTATGAATTAACAGAGTTTAAAATGATGGTCCAATACTTGTATGTGGTAAGACTATGTGTGCAAACTTAGTTTAATTACCCATGCATGATTTTCACATTATTCTTTGCATGGACTGGCTTTATAAATGTTTTGCCTTCATGGATTGTCGTAGTAGGGTTGTGAGATTTTGTTTCCCTTATGATGATGAGCTAGTCTGGGTGGTGTACAACTCGAGTCGTCCTAGTCCTTTGATTTCAAATCTTAAGGCCAATAAAATGATGTCCAAGGGGTTATTATGTTATCTTGTGAGTGTTAATGATTTACATCATGACATTCCTTCCATAGACTCAGTGCATGTAGTGAATGAGTTCCAAGATGTATTTCCATATGATTTGCCTGAAGTTCCTCCACTTCAAAAGATTGACTTTGGTATCGACGTAGAACCTGATACTAAACCAATTTCATTTCCTCCTTACAGAATGGCTCAAGCTGAACTCAAAGAGTTGAAGCTACAGTTGAAAGATCACACTGATAAGTGTTTCATTCAGCCGAGCATATTCTCTTGGGGCACTCCGGTGTTGTTTGTGAAAAAGAAAGATGGAACCCTTAGAATGTGTATCGATTATATGTACATCAACAAAGTCATTATCAAGAATAAGTATCTACTTTCAAGAATATATGACTTGTTCGACCAACTCCAAGGGTCTAGTTTATTCTAGAAGTTTGATCTTCGTTCAAGGTAACATCATCTTAGGGTTAGGGATCAAGATGTTCCAAAGACAACCTTTCGTACCCGTTATGGTCATTACGAGTTTCTAGTTATGTCATTTGGTCTCACTAATGCACCTGCTGCATTTATGGATCTCATGAACAGAGTCTTCTGTGAATACCTTGACTCTTTAATCATAGTATTCATTGATGACATTCTCATCTACTCTAAGACAAGGGAAGATCATGAAGATCATTTCAGACTAACGTTGCAGGTACTTAGACAACATCATATGTATGCCAAATTCAGCAAGTGTGAACTCTTGCTAAGATCAGGTACCTTCCTAGTCCATGTTGTGTTCGATTAACGTGTGGAGGTAGATCGCAAGAAGACGGAGGCTGTTAGAAACTTGCCAAAACCTCTTACTCACACATATATTCGTAGTTTCTTGGGATTGGCTGGTTATTATCACAGGTTTGTGGAGTGGTTTTCTTCCATTGTTTCTCCACTCACAACTTTGACGAAGAAGAAAGTCAAGTTTGAATGGGTGGAGCTTGTGGGAAGAGTTTCAATGATCTCAAGGACAGACTCATATCAGCCCCAATTCTTACTTTGCCTATGTATCGTGAGAAATACACTATTTATTGTGACCATATAGGGTTTGTTTGGGTTGTGTTCTTATGGAAGGTTGTAACATGATATCTTATGCATCCAGAAAACTCACGGTTAATGAGAAGAATTATTCCACTCATGACCTGGAGTTCGTAGATATGGTATTTGTAGTGAAGCTGTGGAGGCACTACTTGTATGGAGTGCATGTGGATGTGTTCTCAAACCACAAAAGTCTCCAGTACGTGTTCACATACATAGAGTTCAATATACGTAAGTTGAGATGGTTGGAGCTATTGAAGGACTATGACATGAATGTCCACTACCATACAGGTAAGGCTAATGTTGTAGTTGATGCTTTGAGTAGGATGAGCATGGTATGTACATCCCACATTAAGGATGAGAAGAAGGAATGGGTGAAAGATATACATAGACTTTCCAGACTAGGTGTGCGGTTTGTTGTCTCTACTAGTTAGGGTGTTTCAGTTCATCCTAGTTCTGAATAATCCCTAGTAGTTGAAGTCAAGGAGGGTCAGCATCTTGATCCTTTGCAGATGTAGCTCAAGGACTCAATGCTGGTTAAGATGAATGAGTCTTTTGTTGTAGGAGGTGTAGATCTCATGTTCAGTGGTTCGAGGTTGAAGAGTCATCCATTTTGGGTCTAGATATCATTCATGAGGCCTTAAAGAAGGTTAGGGTGATTAGGGACAGGTTGGCTACTTCTTACAGTCAGTTGAAGTCATATGCAGATAACAGAAAATGGACCTTAGAGTTCCATGTTGGTTACAAAGTCTATTGGAAGATATCACCTATGACGTGGATGATGAGGTTTTGTAGGAAAGGGAAGTTGATTCCGAGGGATGTGGGGCCATAAGAGATCCTACAGTGTGTGGGTGAGTTGGACTATAAGTAGGCATTGCCTGCGGAATTTAGCTTCTGGCCATCCAATTTTCATGTTTCTATGTTAAAGAAGTTATTAGGTGATCCGTCATCAATTCTACATGTTGAAGATTTCAGGGTCGATGAAGAATTTCCCTACGAGGAGGTACGTATTGAGATCTTAGACAGACATATCAAGCGGATGTGGAACAAGGAGACTTCCATAGTAAAGGTAATGTGGAGGAATCATCTTGTTTAGGGGGCTACGTGGGAGGTCAAGGCCGATATTAGACCCCGCTACCCTCATCTCTTAAGCTCTTGAGGTTAGACTTCCTACTCTTACGTTTAAGTTTCCTTATCTCTCCATTCTTTGTTGTTATTACTTGACTTGGCATAGTGATTATGTTATATTATCACTTGCATTGTGCTACACAATATTAGTGTCATTCGGGGATAAATTCCTAAGTGGGGGGGGGGGAATGTAACAACCCAAAAAATGTATAAGATAAGTAATGTTTAATATGTGTAGAATGCCTACGATTAGACCGGGTTCACACGGATTTATGAGCATGGAACAAACCTATGAACCCTTACGACAGCCCAGCAAACTAACTTGGGGAGTTAGTTGAGCTATGAAAGGTTGAGTCCATACATGTAGGTCTCTCCAATACGAAGATTTACTCGAAAGAGTCTTTACCGGACATAAAAAGAGAAAATCATAATTACCCTAGATATATAATTAATTTTGTAACTAGTAAGGTGGAAGGAATTTTGGGGAGAGAGGGCCGAAATTGGGCTCTTTAAGTGAAGTCTTGCTTCGCCCGAGTTCGAACCTAAGTGGGCGCAATGAATTAAATTTGTTTTTTTATTAAAGTTTGTAAATCAATGTAATAATTTACATTTATTTTTTATAGATTATTTAAATAAAAGGAAATAATATTTTTAATAATTAAATAAAACCTTATTTGAATACGTCCTAAACTAGACTCCTAATTCTAAGAAAAGTCTTCTCTCCCATGCTTATCTCTCTCTCGGTCTCTATCACTCTCATTCACGATCTCTCTCTTCCAAAGTAACTTTCTAGAACAGAAAAATAAATCATGTTCTTCACACTTGAAGAACTCACACAAAGTCACAAGAAAACAAATGTCAATCACACGTTAGGCAATGGGAGGTTATCTGTTGAGTGGTGTTGACATTGATCGGACTTGGACTTGATCTTGGGTGAAGTTTTTTGGCAGAAAGATGAGGGTTTAACGTCAAAAAGGTATGGTTTATCTTATCTATTGATCCCTTTTCCAATAGACCCCTTAAGGTTCAGATTATTCAGTTGATAACTAGGGTTGTTCGTCATTGCATGTCCCTGTCACTAGCTCCCTATGATTCATAGGTTGGGTATGATTGCTGGTATATTTAGGTATATGTTGTGTTTTCTTAATGAATATTTTTATGATTGTGTATTTGAAACCGTGTGAATGACAACCTATCTGTTTTCGCAACTATGTGCATGTGTGTGCAAGAATGTGGCTATTACTAGGGTCTCGGCTTGAGGCTCCGAATTGTGTAATGTTATGGTTGTTATTTTATGTGCACAAACCTATGTAAATCGTGATGTTCATAAAAGATGAAATGTGGATTATTTAAGCTACAATCTCTTGGATAAACAAATCTATGAAAAATGCACCCCAAAACGTGTTTAATGGTCTACGAATTACTCTATGAGTACAAGTGAAAATATTGATGAAAGTGAGCTTAAATGTGACCAAATTTTCAGCAACTTACATGTTTAGTTTAGGCTAAATGTATATGAACAAATCTGGAAAATTAATTGAGTGAAAAATGAGGTGAGGTCACAAGGATTTGAACCCGCGACCTCACTCATATAATGCCTTAAAATAGCAAGGAAATGGGGGTCAAGGGGATTCGATCTCCGGTGGGCTGTCTGAATAGTAAAGTACAAAAAAATTAATAATAAAAAATTTGAGGCATGGGAATCGACAGTCAAAGAAAGATGAAAGAAAAATAAATGGGAGGCATGGGAATCAAACTAACGACCTCCTAGGTAGATAAAAAGGGGAAAATTTAACAGAAATTGAAGAGATGTTGTGGGAGTTCGAAGCCAAAACCTCTCAGCAAAGGGAGAGAGAGTTTAAATAAAAGATATTAAAATAAAATTAGGTTGTGGCTGTTCGATCCCACATCTTCTCAATCCCACTGAGCGAAAAATGAAGAGAAAAACTAGCGGAAAATTAAAATGATGTTGTTGGGGCTCGATCTTGGGTCCCTAAGCCGTGTGGACCAAAATACAATAAATGAGAAAATGTAAGTGGTTTCTAAGGGATTCGAAATTTGTTCCCATTCCCAAATTCCACATTGATACATAAGCCATACGTGATTTAAATATTCAAGAATAATGCTGCCTATAAAGAACGAAATTGAGATCTTGGCATACATACAAGATGCATAAGTCTTGTACCATTTAACCTTAGGAAGATATGAACCACATCAAAGAACGATGAATGAAGCCTCATGGATTGTATGTGTAGACCCATAAGTCTAGCATACTTTAAAAATAAGTGAACCTAGGATGTATGTAATGAAATGATGTAACCCTAGAATGGTTAAGTAATAGTGTAAAACACACTAAATGGCCAAGTGCATTGGCACATGATGGAATGAACAATGAAATTATGAAATGAACAAAGAAATGATGAAATGAACAATGAAATGATGAAACCCTAGAAGGGTTAAGTAAGAGTGTGAAACACTCTAAATGGCCAAGTGCATTGGCATATGATGAAATGAACTTTCAAGTAAAATGGGGTAAGTAATTATAAAGAGCAAATGTGCTTATGTTAATGAATGTGATGACAACATGATATGAGGTTAATGTAAAAGACGAGAGCAATCTCATATAAGCCTAAGTAAATGTTACCAAAACGTACTCACCTATGAGAGTGTAAAGTTAATGAAGAGACCAGTCTCTATGAACACTCTATTGAAAGTATTGAGATTACATGCTCAATACTAATGATGAAATGACAAATCATCTATTGAGCTATGATTTCCTCATACTAGAAGACAACTTCCATGACGTATGAGTTGAATGTAATGAACTTTATATTGAGCACCGATAGACTAGCTATGAGTGGTGATGCCTTATTTCAGGAAGGGCGGAGGTTCAGGTAACTCTCATGAGATGAGACTTTCTGGCATGCCGGTATGCATCTCCTTATATCTCCTAGTCTTCGAACCTATACTGCCAATATAAAGCTCTAGCGGGGTTCAATTCCCATGTACGCTAGCATGATTTAGGTGACTTTGGCCGGTGATTCAACCTCTTTTCAGTGTTGGGGAGACACTGTATTTCATAATGCTCACATGATCTATGTCGATTAAAATTAAATTCCCCTTGAATGAATGAGGCCAACCTCAAATGATGCACATAATGAATTGAATGATACTAAAGGTGTTAGGATAGGATAATCAAGAGGTGAGCTAGACTTATGTATTAATGCTAGGTCATTATTGATCATTGCACAGCAAGCCCTATGAAAGTGTTAAACTACATCCTAGGTATAGCTGGTGTTTACACTAGCCTATGAATGAAGTGAAATGAAGTACGTATGAATAAATGAAGCAGACTCTGTGTTTTCTAACGAAGGATCCCTAGTTGAGGTCCCAAATGTTGAGCCCTCATTTTCGGGAAGTCCTAATCTCAAGTCCATAATTCCAAGGTCTAATGGAATATGAACAAATAATATGAAAAATATTATGTGCTATATGAAATATGTTATGTGCTTTGTGCTAGATGTTATGTGTTTTGTGCAATATGATAAGTATGATGATGCGTGTTACTCTCATGGCCTGACTTTCCTAATCAAAATTTTGAATGTTCTCTCACTTTACTAATATAAATTTTGAAACCTCACCATCTTTCCTAATCCCAATTTGGCAAGTCCACTGACTTGACTTTCCACAATCATGTTGTTAGGAAAGAGTTATTCTTACTAATGCATGTCCGTGGTGTGTGTTTGCATATACCCATACTTAGTACAAATGTGTACTAACCTTATACAACTCTACAATTTTAGGTGCATGCATGGGTCGACGCTAGAGCTACAGGTGGAACATTCATCATGACTTGCTAGGCCCTCATACTTTCGAGGATGCTTGCCCATTATATTATAGCTTAGTTATAGGATTGATCTAGTGGAGTATGTTTTACTAGCGTTTGTTTCAAATTTTTTTACACATTGTGTAAGTGCCATTTTGGCAAGTATAGATTTAATGTTATATCAAACCATTTCTTTTATTTGGTGATCTTAACAGAATGACTAGTATTTATTTTATGAAACAAAAAGTTTCAAATTTTATGCTAAAATTAACATAGACGAAGTAAGAATGACGTAAGTAGGCTTGTCTCCGACCTCTGAGAGGTCAACGATGCCGGTCTCTTCTAGGGTCTTGACACCGGTCGTGACAGTTCCTCAACCACTTCACTTGACGTTCAAGTAATTAAACCGGAACCTCCTCATAGGACAGGATCTCCTTCACAACAAGATCTTCAATAGGAAGGATGGACTTGGGATCACCGATACACTTCTTACACATAGAAACTTTAAATATCGAATGAACAGAAGGTAGTTCAGTAGGGAGTTTCAACTCATATGAAACCTTACCAACCCTTTTAAAGATTTCATTGGGATCCATATAACGAGGACTTAACTTGACTTTCTTTCCAAATCTAACCACCCCTTTTTATATGCGAAATTTTCAAATACACCTTATATCCCTCTTCAAATTTGAGGTCTCTTCTCCTATAATCGCCATGAGATTCTGATCGACTATAGGCTATGTGCAATCATTTCCTTATGATATAAACATTCTCTAAAGTCTTATAGATCAAGTGGGGACCAAGAAGCA
Organism: Solanum chilense; assembly: GCA_032847665.1. NCBI lineage: Eukaryota > Viridiplantae > Streptophyta > Magnoliopsida > Solanales > Solanaceae > Solanum > Solanum chilense. Next base: position 1,927,135 of record CM064964.1, read on the forward strand.
AAGACTCCCCAACCTCCAACTATCAAATATGAGATCTACACCTCCTTCCATACAATGTTTCAAAAGGAGCCAAAGATATGGATGAATGAGAACTATTCTTATATGAGAACTCCACCAAAGGAAAGTGCTGATCCAAATTTCCCTGAAAGTCAATGGTACAAGCCCTAAGAATATCGTCAAGATTTTGAATAGTCAGCTCCGCTTTACTATCCATTTGAGGATTAAAAGTGTTTCTTAACTTCACTTGAGTACCGAAACCTCATTGAAATGATCTCCAATATGTAGACGTAATTTAGCACCTCGATAATATATATTCTTGTATAATCTTCCACCAAATAAGTAGACTTAACAGGAATAAAGTGAGCGGATTTGGTCATCCTATCCACTTTTGCCCATACTGAGTCATATTTCTTTTGAGTTCGAGGTGATCCCACTACAAAATCTATGTTGAAATCATCCCATTTCAAAGTGAGAATTTGGATTTCTTGTAGTAGACCACTCGACTATTAATATTAAGCCTTCACTTTTTTACTAATGGTACATTTTGCAACAAACTCCACAATATCCCTTTTTAGGCCATCCCACCTAAATACCTCTCAAAGATCATGGTACATCTTTACAGAACCCGGATGAATCGAGTAACGAGCTCCATGAGCTTCCTCAAGGATTCTACTCCTCAAATCATCCACATTAGGCACACACAATCTTCCTTGATACATAAGAACACCATCCCCTCCTTGGTAGAACGACTCATTGATATTTCTAATAACCAATTCTTTTAAATCCATCAATAATGGATCAAGGTGTTTCTTAGGCTTTACCTCAACCACCAAAGAAGTCTCGGAGTTATGCTGTACCACCATACAACCATTAAGATAATCTTCAAATTGAACTCCTGTACGAGCGACTATTGAATATCTTTCACTATGTTTCTCTTAGCTTCTTCCACATGGGACACACTTCCCAAGGACAAGAGACTTAAAACATCCACTACCACATTAGCCTTGTCGGGATGATAGAGAACACTCAAGTAAGAGTCATTCAACAAATATAACCATTTCCTTTGCCAGAGATTCAACTCTTTTTGAGTGAATACATATTAAAGACTTCTATGGTGTGTATACACATCAAATAACATTAAACCCATAGAGATAATGCCTCCATATTTTCAAGGAAAATACCATGGCAACTAACTCAAGATCATGAGTCGAATAATTCTTCTCATGAACATTGAGTAGCCTAGAAGCGTAGGCTATAACTTTATAAACTTGGATAAGCACATATCCAAATCCAACAAGGGATGCATCACAATATACCACAAAACCTTAGTACCCTTAGGTAGAGTCAATACCAGAGTGGTTGTAAGAGTATCCTTCATATTTGGAAGCTCATTCAGGTGCATCCGACCACTAAAATTTCACATTCCTTTGAGTCAATTTTGTCAAGGGGGATGCAAGAGAAGCAATCCTGTCTACATACCTTTTATAATAAGCGGATAGGCCTATGAAACTATTTATATTCATTGGAGTCAAAGTTCTAGACAAATTTTTCACCACTGTGGTCTTCCTTGGATCAACCTCTACACCCTCACTAGAGATGATATAACCAAGAAATGGTACCGACCTCAACCAAATCTAGCATTTGCTATACATGGCAAACAATACGTGTTCCTTAAGAACTTGTAACACCACCCTCAAATGGTTCATGTGTTCACTTTCATTCTTTGAATATACCAAGATGTTGTCAATGAAGACAATGAAAAATGACTCTAGGCAACTTCAAAATATCCTAATCATTAGGTTCCTAAACGCTGCCAGAGCATTAGTGAGACCAAAGGACATTTTTAATAACTCATACTAACCATATCTTATTCCAAATGCCGTATTGGGAATGCGTCAACCTCTCACCCTAAATTTGTGATATCCCGATCTCAAGTCAATCTTTGAAAAATAACTCGCACCTTGGATTTAATCAAATAAATAATCAATCCGAGGGAGAGGATATTTGTTCTTCATTTTGACTTTGTTGAGTTGACGGTAATCGATACACATTCTAAGGGACCCATCCTTATTTTTCACAAACAATACCGGAGCTCCCCATGGAGAAATACTACGCTGGATGAAACCCTTTTCTAGTAGATGTTTGAGTTAAGCGTTTAACTCTTTAAATTCAGCCGGAACCATCTGATAAGAAGGACTAGAAATCGGATTTGTATCCAGTAGTGAGTCAATACTAAAATCAATTTCCCATTCGAGAGAAGTACAATAAAGATCATTAGGAAAGACCTCCGAAAATTCCCTCACTACGGGGACTGATGCAATAGAAGGAACCTCGGAGTCTAAATCTTTGACTCTCACGAGATGTTACAAACACCCTTTAGATAACATCCTACATGCTTTCGAACAAGTAATGATACAACCTTTAGGAATAGAATTTCCCCCTTCCACTCTAATATAGGTTAATTTTTTAAAATTGAACTTCACCACCCTCGTTCTACAATAAATGGAAGCGAAACAAGCATGCAACCAATCTATACCCAAAAAAAATAAAATTGTACCATATAAAGTTCTTCCAACTCAACATGAGTAACACTATTGGGCAACATCATAGGAAAATTTTTATATACTCTCTTGGCAACAACAGACTGACCCACCAGGGTAGTCACCACAAAATGTTCATTCAAGATATCGGGCAAAATGTAAATATTTTAACCTAAAAGAGGAGTAACAAATCACAAATTAGCACCAGGATTAAGTAAATCATATACATCTGTTGAAACGACTTTCTACTTACCGGTCACCACATTGGGTGCAATATCTTGCTCACCCCTAGAGCGGAGAGCTTAAAAATGATTCTGTTTAAGAGCATCAACATTCAAACAAATAGCTTGTCCACTCTCTTTGTATTTCCCCTTCACATTGGTCACTCTCAAACATTTTGTTCAGTTTTACCACAACTAAAGCAATTGTCCGTTCCATTAAGGTAATCACCATAATGCCTCTTGCATCACCTTCCACGTGTTGTCTTATTTGTTGGAGAACTAGTGCTCATTCCTTTTTGAGGCTTAGTATTAGCAACCCTATCATCCCGTGCCTTAGGGAAATTGGAAGGAACTTTATAGAGAAACTGTTCTTGAACCTAGTCCTGTCTTGAAAGTCAAGCCTACCCCTTAAAGAATCATCATCAAAAGACCTTGCCCTTTGGGAATCCCTACTCTTTCTCTTAATCCTCGTATCTTACACTTGTTGAGAATGAACAATGAGACAAGAAATGTCTAAATTATCATGTAGCATAGCCGAACAACATTCTTCATTCGAGTCATCCAACACTCCCATCACAAAGTGGCTCATTTCATCTCTAGGGTCGAAAATCAAAGAAGGAGCATACTTTGACAATTTATTAAATTTAAAAAGTAGTACACTCATACCTTCTTGACGAAGGTTGATGAATTTTTCCACTTTGGCTTCCCTCTTATCTATAGGAAAGAACCTTTCAAGAAAGCCTATTTGAAGATCTCCCAAGTGACCGGTCAACCCCATATTGGCCTATTGTCCCTACATTGGCCGAACCAAGTTTGTGACACATTTTTGAGTCGGTAAGTAACTTGGATTTCTCACTAGCATACAACCCCATATAATAGTGAATATTGTAGATTTAATCAATGAACTCTTTGGAATATTTCAAAATTTGGACCCATAGAAAGTTGGAGGATTCATTCTACTGAAATCTATCAAACGGGAGGCCATGCTGCTTACTTATTGGTTGCCTTGGGGTACCACCTTATTATTTGCTTAAGAAATCATGTATTGAGCTTGAGTAGTGACGTCTTGTGCCTGAGTCGTAATGGCAGGGCCATTTGGAGTTAAGCTTCCTTTATATGCCGATCCGTTGAAGGATGAGGAGCAACTTAAACTTGTCCATTCATAACAACTTCTTCATGTGGAATCACTTGGTTGTCTTCTGTTCCCGCATTAGCGATGCCTTCCTCAGCCCTTCTTGATGAAGCTCTTCGATTATTCATACCTATAACAAATATACAAGGTTAAAGTGAAAGCACACATAAAGTAAACTCTAGAGGTACGACATAGAATTATAAGAAGATGAGAGTATCCTAAGTATCACATGGTTCCTCATTCATACGTGTGGTGTTCTTCACAATTATGAATAAGAATATACATAGATGTGGTTTAATGATACATTGTTCCTAAAGATATTAAACCTCATGCTCTGATAGTAAGTTTGTCACATCCTGGGAATACCCCTTAGACGTAACCGGTGTCGTCGTCCTTTTAGAGAACTAAGACTAGCCTCTTATCTTACGTTATTACATTTATAGGTTAAAAATTATGGAGAATTAAAAAAAATTGATTACTTCTACATTGAGGTTTACTTATACCTCACACTTACACACAATATATATTTTTCGAGTTTACATAAACCATTTGTATAAGAAGATTACATAGTCTTCTACTTTTATTACACATACATAGTATAGGAACATAATAATATAAGAAGTCTATAATATGCCTCATATGAAACCATTTAGAAAAAAATTCAACAATTGGGCTTAACCCATATTCATTACAAAAAAACAACCTCATATAGTCTATACAATAATCTTCTTGAAATGAAAAGGAAAGAACAAAGAGTTTTGTACTAGAACAACATTAGTCGCTGGATAATGGCATTGTCCTCGGAAAGTGATGACCTACCGAACTCTTGGGAAATATTAAAGTATTATTTAAAGGCCCTCCATAACCTCACGGCCACATCCTACATTTGTATTAAACATAGAAGATGGGGTTAGTACACACTTGTACTAAGTATAAGTATATGCACATAAAACAATTGAAATCATGCTAAAGAGGGAATTTCATTAAAGTATGCTATTCTACCTTTAGAAAGCCTTATGCACATTCAAGAAAACCCATATAAGTCAATACACATAACTATTATGTTAAGACTAGATAAAACAAAATTGATCACATAATCAAGACACTCTATCATCAAGTTATAACATCAACAAGCATACATAAGATCGCATCACAATATAATAAAGCGAGAACATTACTCATGACACACATTAAGTCCACCTGTTCAATGACTGAGCAAAGCCCCATAACCTTTCTCAATCAATTATAACTAATGTGAACCACAACCAATGTCAAACTTCACATATCATATCATTTAGAGTACATAACATCATACTTTAGCGATATAGACTTAACATATATTCACAAGTGAATTCAATATCATAAAGTGCCATCAACATGTAAGATCATCATATACATATCATTTACATTAATAACCATATACATCCATGAGAACATCCTCCTAAGAATCCCTTCAAGTCTAACTAGTGCAATGTGTAGGTAGAGTCCCATACCCCTACCTAGATTAACTTAAACCCTTTCAGATTATCCAAGTAGAGATCATTCATTACTTTATTTTACCTATTGGGAATATCTTTCCTTAACTTATATGGACCATATGAGCTAATGTGGAATCTAATTTCATGGAAGCATACACCAAGAGAAGGCCAACTACTCGCCAAGGTAGTACCAAAACATGAACATAGAAATTACGTGGATTCACTGGCTTTTATTTGTATGTGGGGAAATATAGTTCAAGGACTAGGATATATTATTAGGACCCTCATCATACGACATGTAAGATCATCATATAGTTCATCATGAATTGTTCAAGATATAGATCCAATCCCAACAATACATTACCCTAGGAAGTCCGTGAATGCATTACAATAGATAAAACAAGTCTAATAATTAATATATTCTTCAATTCCAATAATCCATAAGCAAGATCGAAGATTAGGGGAATTGGGGAAAGGAAAATGATGTACATGAAATTGCATAAATTAACATTAATTATTAATCTACAGTAAATTAGTCATGGACAATCAAAATTTATCATAAATTTGAAGTTTAGAAGAAAATCAATTAAAATAGAAAAAACATTGGAGTTGAGTGTTTAGAAATCAAATTTGAGAGGAATTCTTGGGAAAAGGAAACCTAAAAGTGAAGAAACTATAATTTAATGAATATTAATACACAAAATTCAAGTGAAATCCTAGATAAATTGGTCTTCTTCTTCAAGATTTCGTCATCCTTAATTGGAGGATGAATGGAGAGTGAAACTATAGAGAGGTGAGAACTTTTGAGTTTTGATTTTGGGATTTTATTTGAGTGAGTATATGTTAGGAAAAACTGAATGGAAAGAAATATATAGACCCACCATGAAATACCCAAAATACCCCTCACTTTTGTTGATGAAATACCCAAAATACCAAAAGTCACCCAAGTTCGCGACTGGACTTGTTTCTGTTACGTGTATTTTGGCTACTCTTTTGGAACCTTGCCAAGCAAGTTTGGAGTCCTTTCATGGACCCCTATGGAAAAACATGGGGGTCGGACCTGGACATTTTAATCTATATACGATTTTTTACCTATTTAAAGTAATTTTACATGTTTTAGACTTCATACACCACTCCTAAACCTTTCCGAAACCTAAGGACGTTTCACTAGTTCCATTACACTAGCTTCTGGACATCTTGGACGTTTCTTGTTGTTTTGATTCTTAAATTTCCTACATGACTTATATACATTATATGTGATCATAAAACAATGTCCTCACCCCTAGACAGTCTTGTTAGAATCTAGATTAGTTTTTAGACTTAAGGAGTGTTACACTCAATGATTTTGATTGCGGCTCACAACACTTCAATATGTTATTACATAATAGTCAATGCACAAAATATACAAAGAAACACAAACTTCAAACATTCATGAAACCAAAGCAGCATAATTAAACTTGGACTGATTCTACGATTCTTTGAATGCATACATACTTCTTTATATTTTATTGCCGTTTGGAGGAACTGCCTTCTCCAACTTTAGGCATGTTCATCATTTCATCACATGGTTAGACATACATTGGATTTTAATTGCACACGTAGGCATATCCACACTTTACCTCATGAGAAAATTTTGAAAAATTCATTTTGTAGCGCAAGATTCATGAATTATGTAGATTGACTACAATCTTATAGTCTATACATAATAACATCAAGGTCATATATGACATCACACTTAGCTTTGTTCATGGAGGAACTACCCTCTCCTATTCACAACATATACACATTGCATCATAGATTTCATATTAAAGAAACACATATAGGTTAATTCATATTAAAGAGAATTTCTTTACTCCAAACAACGTTATGATTATACTTCCTTCCTTGTGAAATCAACATGGCAGGTTACACCAAGAACATCACAAAATTAAGAAGTAAATTTACAGCTTTCCATTCTTAGCACATCACTAGCCTTTATAAACATGCATCATCAAGAGAAATTTATCACAATTAATAGGCACACCAAAATAAATAGGCTAGACAAACCATCACATCTCTAGAGTGAGCTTATAGTAACACTCCCCAAATCTCAAAAGTCACACATTTTTAAAACATACTCAACTTTTCTTATTTTAAGGAGACATCATTTCTCATTTTATGGACAAAAAAATATATAATATTAATGAAATCAAGCATGCTCATTAAGTTGTCTCATGAAATAAAATTGCACACTCATCATATAAGGAGGCACAACAAAACGACCAACATGAAAATTTATCAAACTTTCCTTTTTTATGCAATAATGACCTTAGATAATATGCATAACATAGTGTCATTTAATACATGCATAAAATATGGATAACATGCAACTTATACTTTTATCCGATACTCCTATAATGAACAAGATACTTAGGAAGTCATTGATTTAAAGATTGAGTAAGAATAGAAGTAAAAGATACGTATATCTACAACCTTTCTTCTGAAATCATCCTCCCCCACTTTGGATAAATTCATTTAAGAGCAACTCATCTCAACTCTAGGGGAACATTAGCTTACCAATCTTAATAACTGGGTACATCAATCCCTCTCATTGGATCTAAGCTTATGAACACCTTTTTACCATCACTTCAAAGTGATTTTTAATCAAGAGATGTTCAAGCGAACTAAACATAAGAACATCAAGGACACTAAAAATGTTACCATATATGCACATTGTCCACCAAATGGGGTGACACAAATCACATCATGCGCTTAGAAACAAAGATCGAGGCAAGTAAAGACCAACATACAAAGTTCTATCACTTTTGATTGAATATTCAAACCAACCATGCCTAGGTAAAATCTAAGAACTTTCTCAATTGACCATACTGAAATTATGGCTTATAAGAAAACGTACTACTTTAGAATAGGTAAATTTCGATTCTCTCGTTCTTTTGAAGAGCTAATGGGTACTTACCATACACCCCCTAGTCACCTTAGGGTAATCTAACTTCCAACTTATGGAATAAAACTCCCTTTCCCCATTTTACCACTCTTAGAATAGGTTCATAGAGGGAACCATTAACTAGTCATAAGGGTTCTCCTATTAAATATCATACTTCCCAATCACTTTACAAGGTTCACCACACTATCCCCCTCCTTAGAAGCAAGCCTATACAAAAGTTTCAAATCCATACAAAGACATCTATGAAGCATTAAACCAATACAAATGTAACATTCATCTTTCTTACTATTTACCACATTCTCCAAGACTTTTCAAGCCTATATCATAGCATCATGCTACATTTGTACACATTCAAAATGCATTATATCATTCCAAGGGGAACTCCATTCAACCATAAAAACTACCAACAAGTTCTAACCATATCATATCATAACTTCTCAACATAATATCTCTTTCCTCATAAACCACCTAGAGTCAAACATTGCAACATTAAAAGATATACTAAAATTCACCTTCATATATACTCAATTAACCAAAAAACAAGGGTAATCATTAAAAACTTACCTTTTTCTCCCTCAAGCATTGATACAAAATACCAATCCAAGAAATCATATCCAAAAGACCACTGGACAAGGAAACATAACAATGACATCAAAATAGAGTTAAGTTATATGGCATGATATGAGAATGGTGAAGAAGGGAAACTCTATCATCCTATAGTGTCTCCCTCATACATCTGTCGTGACTCACCATCCATGAACGAGACTCTACTAGATGTGGCAATACGAGAATTTTAAACCTAAGTACAAACCACAAAACCTTATGATATGATACCAAGTTTTTTATGACCCACAAGTACACCCTTAGAGAAAGGAGAACTCCTCAGTCTTCACACGGAAATGTCAACCTCTTGGAGGTATAAGACAAGCCCTTAGACATCTTTCATTAAATAATTGTAAAAATAGTGGAAAACTTAAATATTTTTCATAGCACATCATATTGTAAAACATTACTTCATATATATATATATATATATATATATATATATATATATATATCTCAGACAACTCAATAAAATAGAATAGGGACATGGCTTAACAACATAAAATATAAGTTTAAGCTATTACATCAACTTTATGAAATAACATGCCATAGGAAAACCTTTAATCATAAGGGCTCCTTTACATGAACATGGTAGAACTACCAAGATCTTCACTTAGGAGACATCCTTTATCCATCACGACCCACACTTGTGTAAAAAGATGAAAATTAGTGGTAAGACTATAATGATGCACTAAGTATTGTAAACATGCAAAAACATGCATTTAAAAAGGAGAATTCACTTGAAATCATGCAACACATCTTTTTAGTAAACTTCATGGTCATAGGAACATATAAGGTCAATATAGTTCATCATACATCATATAGACATAGATACTACTCATTATAGCAAATAAAGCCATTTTTCATGCTTTGAGGCATACTCAATGCATACAATACATTATATTGCAGTAGTCCTTCATAAAATGACTCATAACACAACCACATATATTCATAAGTCTTAAGCACCTCATAGGCATCAACTTCATATAAGGACCATCACCTAAGACAACTCCTATATCACACTAGTGCAATATGTAGCTAGCTTCCCATAATACTACTTCTACCAAGTGTACTTAACAAGTCACCTTATAATAGGCATAACATACTAAACAAGTCATTACACTTTCAATTATAAATATACATAAGGCTACATACTTCATAGAATCATATAAGGACTCATCAAACTTCTAACATCATATCAAGACATCATCATACCTTCTACAATTTAGTCATTAACTCAAGTAGTTCATATGATAAGTAAACCACCCTCATAACCCCATCACAAGCTTACTTGTGAAATGTACACATGGAATACCATAACCTTACATATATACTATGTAAACCCATTTAGAAGCCATAAGGATAATTCACACACCTACAAATAATACATATCCTAGTCATAGAAAAGTCACTTAACAATGCATTCATACAATTCATACATAACATCACATAAGTGTTTCTTGTATACATATACTAATCTTATCCTTTCTTGAAGTTCCATTGTGCAATGAATGAGTAGGGGCCATAATCTTTTCTATACTAAGTAAGCCTCTCAATAAGTTGTGATTATAGTCCACAATCTTATCTTAGTTCATTTCTTACTTTTGGAGATTTAGCCATAACGGACATAGACCATGTGAGTTACATGAAATCCGCTGTTCTAGTCCCACCCCGAAAAGAGAGGGTACTGCTTGCCAAAGTAGGACCTTCATACAAAATAGCTATTCCAGTAATATCCAAAAACTATAACCTACAGGGGCACATAGTTATGAAACAAAGAGATTGATTCTAGAAAACTTGACTTGCTAACGTGGAAGTTACCATCTCATAAGACAACATATATGTTGGGAACCCGAACTTACTAAAATAAAGGTTCTCTTTTCTTGAAGCATGACTTACTAACATGAAGCTACCACTCTCAGTTGTCATATTCACTCGGTGCTAGGATCTATCTCCCTTTTAATTTATATTTAAGCCTTTATTGCATTAAATGATAAAGGTGGTTGTACGATCTTGTTACTTCATACATCATATAGCTCTAGGGATTCTAAGATGAGAATGTCTTTTCATCATAGACCCTACTTCATGTGACAATGTCCTTTGACATATTCATAGAAACATGCATCATGTCTGTGTGCATATAAGTGAGATCTACCTTCACATAACACCTCTAATCACACATATTCATAACTTTATTAATCATATAATTACATGCATAAAAATAGGTAGTGATGCATAGAAGAACTACCCTTTAGTTATTCATCATGAATCTATCATCTTCATAGTCTTGCATGAAGTGTGTGTGTGTACATTGGTCTATATGACCACATAATGGCTATCACATAGTGTTGAAGAATACATCGTATGAATATCACAAAATATTGAGAATTTATCAAGTCTTGAGTCAAACACATATAAACTCTGAAAGACTATATACTACACACACTCACCAAAACATCATAAGAAGTAAGAACATATTCAACACATGGGTTTGCTTTGAAAAACGAAAATAGGAATCAATTGTAATGAATTAATGTCAATTAATGTTGTTTTCAATATATATTCATTAGAAATTCTTGTTATTCACTAAACATTAGCATGGACCTTTGTGTTCTTCCAATTTTATTAAAAAAATAGAATTTATAGGGTGAACTGTGAAGATGATTAATATGTTTATTGACTACATTGATGTTTATTACGTAATGACTTCTTAAATTTATCTTAATTATGCATTGGATATGTTTATTTTTGTAATTGAAGTATGGAGGCAATGAAAGGGCAAGAAATTATGAAGGTTGATTCTTCTATAATTTAATTATGAAGTATGAGTTATTTAGAGTGTAATGTTTCTATGTCTAATATGTGTTTTCATGTTGATATAAAGCATTCCTCATCCTTAATCCTAGACTATTGAATTGGTTATGAAGTATACAAGTATGTTATGGTATGATCATTATATAATTGAAAGTAGTTTCTCATGATTATAATAAAATTTTTAGTTAAAGGTTTACTCAGTTATATGTGCTTTCTAAAGTAAAAGGATAGTTCTCACCTATTAATACCAATGAGCTATTTTTATGAGATGTTCACATAGAGGTCTAGAATAGACCAATGTGATATTGTATGATGATTATTATTATTACAAAAGAGAATAAATGCTTAGAACTGAACGGGCATGTGCATTAGATGGAGGTCTCACGTTTAGCAAATCCGGCCTCCCACATGGGTTTGTTTACGTTTAGAAAGTCCGAATTCACAGAATATGTGTTGTCTCATGAGATGGAAACCTCCATGTTGGTAAGTCAAGGTTTATCGTAAATATCTCCTTGACCCTTAAGTATGTGCCCACATAGGACTATAACTTAGTGGATCCACCTAGATAGCTATGTAAGTTTGGTTAAACCTTAGGCAAGTGTTAACCCTCTCTTTTTGGTGTGGGAGGAGAACATCAGATTCCATGTAGATCACATTATATCATGTTGGTTATTGCACTATTTTCCCTAATATTATAAGTTAAGTGAATAAGTCAAGTATATAAACTATGGCTAGGGTTTATCTTAAGGTTACTACAATGGGTGAGGGAGGTTATGAGACTTCTCCAACACATTGCACAAGTGGGATTCATCAAGGTTGATTCAAGTAGTGAGTTGTATGATCACATTTTTTACATTATATGTATATTATAATTTATATGAACTTATGAATCAAATATGTTATGATAATGTCGCGCCTCAAGCTACCCACGAGACGCGGACACGGAACCTAGGACCACAAGTGATCCCATGCTAACCCTGCTGGCATGATCATGAGCATACTAAAGAATATTAAATTTTGCGGAAGCTAAATCATAGTTTAAATGAAAATATGGGGAAATACCCATATTATATAACTAAAAAAAATAAAAGTCTGATGAGTTTAATACAAAGAAAATATTAACTCAATACTAAGCTGAAACTAATAATGTCTGAAATAAGCCTCTAATCAACTAGAAATACTAGGACAAGACCCAGCTAAGTCTAGCAAAAAATTTAACTAAAATACTAAATTCTAAAAAGAAGCTCATGACTATTGTCCTCGGAGAATGAGGACTCACCAGAGAATCTGCTGAACTAGAGATCGGGAAATCGATCTATACGTGATCTGGAATATGAAAACCTAAACCTACATCATGGGAAATGTAGCGCACGTATGAGTCATTACTTGGTTTTATGAACCACAATCAACAAACCCTGTCCACGGATCATGGTCCCACCTACGATTCGTAGGTCCTGGCCATCGTTTGGGATGTTTGTGTTTTATGTGGACCAAGATCGACAGTCCAGGTCCATGGACCATGGTCCTTCATATGGTCCATAGGTGTCCTCCATAGATGGCACCTTCACTTCTGGAATATCTGAATTTTGGTAATTAAAAGGTATGCATTGTTACATTATCTCCCCTTGAGAATATTTGCCCTCAAATGAAGACTAAATAGATGAAATAGAGGGAGAGAGTTGCATTCCCTACTACTAAACACTGAGAACTGACTTTAGGACTGAATTGAGTTACGAGAACATGCAAAATGTTAAAAATGCAATTACAAACTGAGGGAACATGATTTTAAAATTGAATTTACACGTGAATGACTGAAAAAAACTGAAGAGGAGTTATTACCTCTAGTTTGAGTGGAATCGGAAGGATAGAGTTGAGGATATTTGGATTTCATGGCTGCTTCTGCTTCCCAAGTAGCTCCCTCTACGGAATGACTCCTCCACAAAACATTGACTAAAGCGACATATTTGTTTCTCAACCTTCTAACTTGAAGGTCAAGAATATCAATTGGTACATCATCATAAGAAAGACTATCTTTCACCGCCACACTCTCTAATGGCACTATAGAGGATGGATCACCAACACACTTCTTCAAGAGTAAGATTTGGAAGACCAGATGCTCTGTTGCTAATTATGCTAGCAACTCCAACTCATATGCCACCTTGCCAACCCTTTTAAACATCTTCTAAGAGCCTACATATAAAGGACTGAGCTTCCCTTTCTTGCCAAATCTAATCACCCCTTTCATAGGTGACACTTTCAGGAAAACCCAATCATCATCTTGGAACTCTATTTCCCTTGTCTTTTCATCTGCAAAAGATTTCTTACGACTTTGGGCTATTTTATGTATATCTCTAATGAGTTGCACTTTCTCCATAGCATAAAGGTCCTAATATAGCCCTATCAAGGCTTTTTCACCTACTTCAAATAAACAAATAGGAGATCTACATCTACTACCATACAAAGCTTCATAAGGGGCCATCTTAATGCTTGAATAGTACCCTTGAAATCGATCACTCAAGCTCTCAACATATCCTCTAAGGTTTGAATGGTGCGCGCTATGCCTGCCCATCTGTATGTGGATGAAATATTGTACTAAGGTCAACTTGGTTACCATGACCCTTCTAGATGACTTCTAGAAATGGGAGGTAACATGAGGACCTCTTTCTGAGATGATAAAAATAGGAACCCCATGCAACCTCACAATTTCATTAATGTAAAGCTTGGCATAGTCCTATGCCGAATATGTAGTTTTGACAACCAAAAAGCGAGAAGACTTAGTCACCCTATCAACTATCACCAAAATGGAGTCATGATGTCTACGAGTATGAGGTAACCCTATGATGAAGTCCATATTGATCACTTCCCACTCCCAAGGAGGAATATGCATCTCTTGAGTCATACCTCTTGGTTTCTGATGTTCTACCTTTACCTGCTAGCAATTGGGGAACTTACAAAATCTGCCATATCCCTCTTCATGACATTCGACCAATAGATTTCTTGCAGATTGCGATACGTCTTAGTGGCACCTGGATGAATAGAATATCTGCAATTATGAGCTTGTGCAAGGATATACTTTCTCAACTCACCCATATTAGGAACACACAATCTACCCTAGTAGAGAAGTACACCATCTCCCTCTTGGCAGAAAACATCCACTCTCTGATTATGGACTGCAACCTTAAGTTCAAGCAAGATTGGATCACTGTGTCGCTTTTTATTAACCTCCACTACCAAGGAAGATTCTAACCTATTCTGAACTGTTACACCATTGTCAGATATGCTCATAAGGCGGACTCATACTTCACTAGATCCTTTCTTTCTTCCTCAACATGGGCTACACTACCCATAGATAATCAGCTAAGAGCATCTGCCACTAAATTTGGCTTACCACGATGATAATGCACACTCATATAGTAGTTTTTAAGGAACTCAAGACATCTCCTCTTGAAAAGATTCAACTCTTTCTGGGTGAACACATACTGAAGGCTCTTATGATTAGTGAACAAGTCTACATGAACACCATACAAGTAATGTATCCATATCTTTAGTACAAACACCACTTCTGCAAGCTCGAGGTTATGGGTTTGGATAGTTCTTCTCATCCACCATAAGTTGTCTAGAAGAATACGCTATAACCTTATCTTTTTGAATCAACACACAACCTAGGGCAATTCTAGAGGTATCACAATATATAACATAACCACCTAAACCTTATGGTAGAATCAAGACATGAGTTGTAGTAAACCTTGTTTTCAATTCAACAAAGCTTTTCTCACAAGCATCTGTCCATTAAAACATGATCATCTTCAGAGTTAACCTAGTCAATGGTGAGGCTATGGCTGAAAATACTTCCTCAAACCATCTACAATAACCCGCTAGACCTAAGAAACTTCTGATATTTGTAGCAAAGGTAGGTCTAGGCAATTATTTTACTACTTCTATCTTCTGTGAATCCACACGGATCTGTTTGCTAGATACAATGTGACTAAGAAAAGTAATGGATTGCAACCAAAACTCACATTTGCTAAACTTATTGAATAACAGGCGATCCTTGAGAGTCTGTAGAACAATTCTCAAATGACTTGCATGTTCTTTCTCATTCCTGGAGTAAATGAGGATATCATCAATGAAGATTATAATGAACAAGTACAAATTCTGTTTCAACACTTGCTTCATCAAATCCATAAAAGCTGCAAAAGCATTTGTTAGTCCTAATCACATAACAACAAATTCATAATGACCATACCAAGTTATGAAGGTTCTTTTCGGAATGTCACTATCTCTAACTCTAATATGATGATAACCTGATCTGAGGTCTATCATTGAGAAATAGATAACACCTTGAAGTTAGTCAAACATGTCATCAATCTTGGGGATGGGATACTTCTTCTTGATTGTGACCATGTTCAACTGTCTATAACAAATGCACATTCTGAGAGAACCATCTTTATTCTTTATTAACAACAGTGGTGCACCCCATGGTGAAATTCTAGGTCTGATGAAGCCCTTATCTAGAAGGTCTTACAACTGCTCTTTCAATTCCTTATGCTATGCTTCACCCATTTTGTGAGGAGGAATAGAAATAGGTTGGGTATATTGAAGGAGATCAATTCCAAAGTTTGTTTCCCTTTCGGTAGGGACTTTAGGAATATCTTCTACAAAACACTTCTAGAAACTCACAGACTACTTGAGCTAACTCAAGAGTTGGGGTTTCAGATCTAGAATTCTTAACCCAAATTAGATGATAGAGATAACCCTCTTTGATCAGCTTTCTAGTCTTGTGGTAAACTGAATCGACCCATAGGCACTAAAATTCTACCCTTTTATTATTAGGTTGGTTCGTCTGGAAACTAAAAATGAACAATCCTGGTTCTACAATCGACTGAGGCATAACATAAATGTATCCAATCCATGCCACAATGACATGGAAGTTTACCATTTATAATTCTACAATCTCTGTTTAGATGAATCATTGAGATACTGTGATAGAGCAATTTCTGTAAACCCTTTTAGCTATAATTGGGTCACCAACTGGAGTTGCGACTGAGCAAGGTTCTAAGAGAGTTTTTTTGCTAACACTCAATCAGACTTCTATATAAGGAGTTACAAAAGAAAGAGTATCCCCTCGATCTAACAATGCATAAACATCAATATAAAAAAAACACGTAACATACCAGTAACTACATTAGGAGAACCTTCCTTATCCTGGCGAGCCTTGAGAGCATACAACATCTTCTTGCGCTGCCCGCCACCTGTACCGGTTGAGTTACCCTGTTGATTCGGGTGACTTGCTGCAGTTGCAGATGTCGTAGACAGAGCTCTACCATTAACACCTCCATGACCCTGTCTAAAAGGACAATCCATCAACCTGTGACCAGAATGACCGCACCCAATTAATCATTCTTTTTCCTGGGAGACACTCGCCCGGATGATTCTTATCACACTTAGAGTAAGTGGGGTATGTTTTTGTGCCTGAAACACTTCCCTCAGACTTAGAGCCTGATGCTCTACCCTTATGGTCATACCTGTTCTTCGAGGATGGAACACTAGGTGACGAAGAACCTGGAGCTGAAAAATATTTGCTGACTCTGCGAGCAATTTCCACCACCCAACTTCTTCTAGGAATAGTCATAGTTCAAAATCCTAGCCTTCTCACTCTCCTTAGCATGTTCTCTAATCTTATTACCCTCAATTTGGTGAGTATGAGTCATAAGCCATATCTCCTAGTAACATAGCATTTCTGCACTCAGTTTTAACTAAATCTTACACTTTGTACAAGATATTATTCATCTGAACTCTTGATTCATAGACAATGTGAGGATCATACCTGGAGAGCTTTTTATACTGCAGCCTATACTCTTTAAGTGTCATGTTACCCTACCTCAAGTACATGAATTCTTCAGCCTTTGCCTTTGTCAATTCTATTGAGAAAAAACTTTTGAGGGAAGTGTTACTAATTCAATCACAAGTGATGGGAGCCGCATTTTAACCCATATTCTCCTTCCACTGAGTTTACAAAATCTGAGCAACATCCTTCATATGGTATGATACAAACTCAACCGAATCATTCCCAGTGACTTGTGTTACCATAATTTTTTTTTAATGTCATCCCAGAAATGCTAAGGATCCTTATTTGTTTTCGATCCTAAAAACTCAGGCCAATTCATCCTAACAAATTCACGGACCCTTTTTGCAATTGATCGACCATTTTCATTCACATGAGAATTAATCCAATTTACTTGTTAGTCATACTCTGAGCCAACATCTCTATGGCACTTCTGAACTCAGTATTTGAGACTTCTTTATCTGGGACTAGAGGAGCTGCATTTTGATTCCTAGCGTTCGCATTCCTAAGGTTATCTCTACAAGGAGGCATGATCTAAAACGTAGAACGTCAAGTTAAAACGGAATATGATCATACATTACACACGATAAGTGTAACAACAAAGTGAAAATTTTCCTATAATAATTCATAGCCTCCCTCTTATTAGATGTGGTGCACTCCACACCCATGAAAATAACTCTACTTAGTGCGGCTTTCAAGCATCCTAAGACTCTTTAACCAAGTGCTCTGATACCATGTTTGTCATGCCTTGAGATACTCCCGAGACACGGACACGAAATCTAGGAACACAAGTTATCCCAAGCTAACCTCTATGGCATGATCATGAGTATACTAAAGAATATAAATAGTTGTGGAAGCTAAATGATTGTTAAAACAAATATGGGGAAATACCTATATTATATAACTCAGATAAATAAAACTATATTCAGTTTAATACAAATAAAATATCAACTCAACACTAAGTTTAAACTTATTATGTCTGAAATAAGTCTTTAACAAACTAGAAATACTAGGACTAACCCATGCTAAGTCTATTAAAAACATAAACTAAAAGACTAAATACTATTAATAAACTGATGAGTATTGACCTCAAGGAATGAGGACACATCACTGAATCTTCTGAAGTAGAGATAGGGAAATCGATCTGTACGTGATCTAGATGGTCAAAACCTGAACCTACATCACGAAAAGATGTACCGCACGTATGCGTCAGTACTTGAAATGTACTGAGCATGTAGGATAGAATAAAGCAGAAATAAAATATAACTGAACAAGCACAAAATTAAGTATAATAATCATAACATGATATAGTGAATTCAGAGTTAAGTTGATGCAATGACAATTTTATAACATGCTGAAACAAAATACTCACTATACTAATAAATGGTCAATGCAAGAGAGTCTGACTAAACTGTGGGAGCTACTAATAATCAATAATAAAACCACACGAGCTAAATGTGGAGTCGGATCTATTCTCTTCATTAAGAAGACCCAATATACCATGCCAGAGGTATAAAGGTATTATGGCGTGATCACTAAACATATGCCACAGAGGGGACTTACAATTTACTTGGCTAGTAGTTCTGTGACTATTGGGTACTTTGAACTCTAGTCCAACTCCGTATTATGCTACTCAAATTAATTTTATGTACTTAACTAAATATATCTGAATTTTCTGTAAATATTGGATATCTCAAAATTGAACATGTAAACTTAGAATGCAATATTCAATCTGATAATGATGCATTATTAACTGAGGCATGTATAACAAAACTACTTAAATATATGACCTAACATGTGGAATTCAAGAACTAAAGAAATACGTAACTAGGGTTCTGAAATTCATGCGACATACTTAATAATAACTTGGATATCTAATTTGGAACATATATCTAACTAATTTATGATTATATGTTGTAATGTTAGAATGTAGGTTTAATCATGGATAAGAGAATCAAAACTGATTGAAAACTAGGGATATAATCAGTGAAAGGAACCCACAAGTGAAATCCCACATAACTTGTGATAAAATCCACATATCTAACTAATTTATGATAATCTTTTGTAATTCTAGAAACTATAAGTTTATTCTTGATAATAGAATCAAGAACTAACCGAAAACTAGGGACCCAATGAGTGAATGAAACCCACTAGTGAAATCCCACATACCTGGTTATAAAATTCATGGAGAAATATTTTTATATTATGGCTGGAACCGATGGAACCTTGTTGTGTTCTTGAACTAGGGTTCATGACCTTTTTATCCTTTATGGCTTCTAATTTTCTAAGTTTTTATTAATTATTTCACATAGGTAAGTTTGAGTTATGTTTGTAGGCTTAAATTGAACAAAACCTCATAATTTTGAGTCTAAATGATGTAGCTTAGGGGTTTAACGATATAGGAGAAGACCAAAAGACCCCTAAATTAACTGATGTTGTAGTGATCGACGTACGTGGTCCACGGAAAGTGGTCCTACCTATAGTCCATAGGTCCTGGCCGTCGGTTGTTGACCAATATTGATGGACTCGGTCGACTGACCATAGCTCTCATTACGGTTGATTATGTTCCTTCGTCGTTTTGTTTCGAGAATGGGTTTCTGGACGATGATCAACGAACCTGGTCCATGGACCGTGGTCCCACCTACGGTCCGCCTGTACCTTTGTCGTTTGGATCAAAGAATGGCTTTATGGACCTTGATCAACAGACCTGGTCAACGTATTGTGGTCCCAGCTATGGTCCGTAGGTCCTAGCCATTATTTTGGATCATTGAGTTTTCTGTGGACGTTGTCTACAAAACGTGGTCCTACATACGGTCCATAGATGGCCTCCATAGATGGAACCTATACTTTTGGAAATTCTTAGTTTTGGTCTATCTAGGTTACTGATTGTTACTTTATATTCCCCTTGAGAACATTCATTTTCGAATGAAGACTAAAATAGCTTAAATTGAGGGAGAGAGATGCAATCCCTACTACTAAACACTCAAAACTGACTTTCTGACTGAATTGAGTTACAAGAGCATGAAAATACACTAAAAATGCAAGTACAAACCAAGGGAGCATGATTCAAAGACTGATTTCACGCATAAATTACTGAAAAACTGAAGAGGAGCTATAACGTCAAGCTGGAGTGGAATCGGAAGGAAAGAGGTGAGGACACCTGGCTTTCATGGCTGATTCTGTTTCCTAAGTAGCTCCCTCTACGGACTGAATCCTACACAAAACATTGACTGAAGCGACATCTTTGTTTCATAAACTTCTAGCTTGATGGTAAAGAATATCAACTAGTACATCCTAATAATAAAGACTATCTTTCACCACCGCACTCCCTAATGGCACTATAGCGGTCAGGTCACCCACACACTACTTCAAGAGTAAGATGTTGAAGACCGGATGCTCTACTGCTAATTCTTCTAGCAACTCTATCTCATAAGTCACCTTGCCAACCCTTTTCAAGAGAGTGTAAGGGCCTACATGTCTAGGACTTAGCTTCCATTTATTACCAAATCTCATCAACCCTTTCCTAGGTAAAACTATCAACAAAACCCAATCATCAACATGGAACTCTAGTTCCCTTCTCCTTACATGTGCATAAGATTTCTGACGAGTTTGGGTTGTTTTAAGTCTATGTCAAATGAAATACACGTTCTCCACAAGATAAAGGACTTAATCTAGCCCTATGAAGGTTGTTTCACCTATTTGTAACAAACCAATAGGAGATCTAAATCTACACCCATACAAATCCTCATAAGGGGCCATGTAAATGTTGGAATGATAGTTATTGTTGTAGGCAAACTCAATCATAGGAAGGTTATCATCCCATCTATCCTTGAATTCGATGACATAAGTTCTAAAAATATCCTCTAAAGGTCTAAATGGTACGCTTTCCCTGACCATCCGTATGTGGATGAAATATTGTACTAAGGTTAACTTGAGTACCAAGTCCCTTCTGGAATGACTTCAAAAATTAGGAGGTAAACTGAATGATAGAAAAAGGAACCCCATGCAACCTCACAATTTCATTAATGTAACGCTTGGCATAGTCCTCTGCCGAATATGTAGCCTTGACCGTCAAAAACCGAGAACACTTAGTCATCATATAAACTATCACCCAAATGGAATCACTATGTCTGCGAGTACGAGGTAACCTTGTGTTAATTTTCATATTGATCACTTCCCACTCCATAGTAAGAATATCGATATGTTGAGTCATACCTCCTTGTTTCTGATGTTGTACTTTGACATGCTGGTAATTGGGGCACTTACTAAACAAATCTTCAATATCAATCTTAATGCCATTCAATCAATAAATTTCCCGCAGATCGCGGTAGATAAATGTTGTACCCAGATGAATAGAGTATATGGAATTATTGGGTTCTACAAGGATATGATTTCTCAACTCACCCACATTAGGAACACACAATCTACCCTGGTAACAAAGTACACCATCTCCCCCTTGGGAGAAAACCTCAAATCTCTGATTATGGACAACACTATTATGTTCAAGCAAGATTGGATCAATGTCTTGATTTTCGTTAACCTCAACTACTAAAAAAGATGCTCCCCCATTCTGAGCTATTACAGTATTGTCTGATATGCTTATAAGGCGCACTCCTAAGAGATCAAGTATGTGCACATCCTTCACTAGATCCTTTCTTTCTTCCTCATCATGGGCTACACTACCCATATATAATCTACAAAGAGCATTTGCCACTACATTTGCCTTACCAGGATGGTAATGCACACTCATATCATAATCCTAAAGGAACTCAAGTCATCTCCTCTAGCAAAGATTCAAGTCTTACTAGATGAACACATTTTGAAAGCTCTTATGATCAGAGATCATATCTACATGAACACCATACAAGTAATGTCTTCATATGTTGGGTGCAAACACCACTGTTGCAATCTCGATGTCATGGGTTGGATAGTTCTTTTCATGTATCTTAATTTTTCTAGAAGCATACGCTATAACATTATCTTGCTGCATAAACACACGACCTAGGGAAACTCTAGATTCATCACAATATATAAGATAACCATCTGAACCCGCTAGTAGAGTCAAAACAAGAGTTGTAGTCAATTTTGTTTTCAATTAGGCAATGCTTTTCACACAATTATCTGACTATTGAAACATGACCATATTTAGAGTTAACCTAATCAATGGTGAGGCTTTGGATGAAAATCCTTCAATGAACAGTCTATAATACCCTTGTAGACATAAGAAACTTTATATCTATATAAAAGGTAGGTCTAGGACATTGTTTCACTACTTCTATCTTTGGTGAATCGAGCCGGATTACTTCGCAGGATACAATGTGACCTAGGAAAGTAACAAATTGCAACAAAAACCCACATTTGCTAAACTTAGCGAATAACTGGCGATCCTTGAGAGTCGGTAGAACAATTCTCACATGACTTGCATGTTCTTCCTCATTCCAAGAGTAAATGAGGATATCATCAATGAAAATAATAACGAACAAGTGCAAGTACTATTTGAATGTTTTGTTCACAAAATCCATGAAAGCGTCATGAGCATTGGTTAGTCCAAACGACATAAAAACAAAATCATATTGACCATACCAAGTTTTGAAGGTTGTTTTTGCAATGTCACTATCTCTGACTCTAATCTATTGATAAATCGATTTGAGGTGTATCTTTGAGAAATGGATAGTACCTTAAAGTTGTTCAAACAAGTTATCAATCCTGGGGATGGGATACTTGTTGTTGATTATGACCTTGTTCAACTATTTATAATAAAGGCACATTCTCAGAGAACCATCTTTCTTCTTTACAAACAACACTGGTGCACCCACGGTAAATTACTAGGTCTGATAAAGCCTTTATCTAGAAGGTCTTTCAAATTCTCTTTCAATTCCTTAATCTCTACTAGAGACATTGTGTAAGGATAAATATAAATAGGTTGGATATCTTGAAGGAGATCAATTCAAAAGTCGATTTCTCTTTAAGAAAGGACTCCAGGAAGATCTTCAAGAATAACATCTGAAAACTCATAGATTACTGGAACTGACTAAAGAGTTGGGGTTTCAGATCTAGAATCCTTAACCCAAAATAGATGATAAAGATAACCCTTTGAGATCATCTATCTAGCGATAATGTAAAACATGAATTGACCCATACGTGCGATACTACTACCCTTCTATTTTAAGATTGGTTTGTCTGGAAATTGAGAATGACCGATCCTAGTTCTACAATCGATTGAGGCATAACATGAATGTCGCCAATCAATGCAAGAATAACATTGAAGTCTACCATTGCTAATTCTACAAGATCTGTTGTGGTAACTTTTTGAGATACTATGATAGGGCAATTTCTGTATATCCTTCTAGCTATAATTAGGTCACTAACTGGAGTAGAGACTGAGAAGGTTATGAGAGATTTTCTGGACTAACACTGAACTGGACTGCTACATAAGTAGTTACAAATGAAAGAGTAGATCCTCGAGCTATAAATTCATAAATATCAAGGTAAAAAAGGACACGTAACGTACTAGTAACTACATTAAGAGAACCTTCCTGATCCTGCCGAGCCTTGAGAGCATACAACCTAATCTCGCACTAACCGCCACTTTTATCAAATGAGGTACCTGCTGATTCGATTCACATGTCGTAGACTGAGCTCTACCATTAAAACCTCCTTCACCCGGTCAAGAAGGACAATCAATAAAGTTGTGACCATAATGACCGCACCCAAACCATTCTTCTTTTCCCACGAAACACTCGCCCGCATGGTTCTTACCACAATGATGGCGAGTGGGGTAAGTTTTGGTGCCTGAAACACTTCCCTGGGACTTAGAGCCTAGTGCTCTACCGCTATGGTCATACCTGTTCTTGGAGGATGGTACATTAGCTGACAAAGTGGCTGGAGCTGAAAACTTTTGCTGACTCTTCAAGCGATTTCCACACCCCAATTTTTGCTGAGAATAGTCATAGTTACCATTCCTAGCCTTCATACTATCCTTATCATGTTCCCTAAGTTTATTACCCTCAACTTGTTGAGCATGAGCCATAATCATAGAGATGTTCATATCTCCCAGTAACATAGCATTTCTGCACTCGTTTTTCACCAAATATGACACTCCGTACGAAGAATTTATTCATCTAAGTCCTGGAGTCAGCCACCATCTTAGATGCATACCTGGAGAGTTGGTTAAACTTCAGGCTATACACTTGGATTTTCATGTTACCCTACCTCAAGTTCATGAATTCCGGTGCCTTCGCCTCTCTCAATTCTATTGGGGAAAAATATTGAGAAGAGTCTCACTACATCAATCCTAAGTGATAGGAACCCCATTTTCACCCTTATTATTCTTCCAATGAGTGTACCAAATATGAGCAACATCCTTCAAATAGTATGATGTCAACTGACCCAATCATTCCAAGTGACTTGCATTACCTCAAATATTTTCTTGATCTCATCCAAGAAACTCTGAGGATCCTCATTAGTTTGTGATCCTTAGATTTCAGGCGGATTCATCCTAACAAAGTCACGAACCCTTGCTGCTACTCATTCACCATTTTCATTCACATGAGCATGAATCCTATTATTCTGGTTACTCATACTCTAAGCTAACATCTGTATTACATTTCCAGACTCAACACTTGAGACTTCTTAATCTCAGACTGGAGGAGCGACATTTGCATTCCTGGCGTTTACATTCCTAGCGTTAGCTCTACGAGGAGACATGATCTTTAATGTAGAACATAAAGTTAAAATAAAATAAGGTCATACCTTACACACGATAATAGTGACACGAAATATGATTTTTTCTGAAAACACTTCATAGTCATGAGATGTGGAACACTTCACGCCCATTAAAAAGACTCTACTTAGTGCAGATTTTCAGACATCCAAGGAGTCTTAAATCTAGTGCTATGATAAGTAGTTTTGTCACGCCCCAAGCTACTCCCGAGACACCGACACGGATCCTAGGAAAACAAGTTATACCAATCTAACCCTATTGACATGATCATGAGCATACTAAACAATATACACTTTTGCGGAAGCTAAATCATGGTAAAAATGAAAAGATGAGAAAATACTCATATTTTACAAATGATATAAATAAGAGTGTGATGAGTTTAATACAAAGAAAATATTAACTCAATGCTAAGCTGAAACTAACAATACCTAAAATAAGCCTCTAATCGACTAGAAATACTAGGACAAACCCCAACTAAGTCTAGCAAAAACCAAAACTAAAAGACTAAATACTAAAAAGAAAGTCATGACTATTGTCCTTAGAGAATCAGGACTCATAATGAATCTGCTTAACTAGAGATTGGGAAATCGATCTATACGTGATCTAGATGCTGAGAACCTGAACCAACATAGCGAGAAGATGTAGCGCACGTATGCATTAGTACTTGAATTTTATTGAGCATGTAGGATAGAATAAATCTTAAATAAAACATAACTGAAAAAGCACAAAAGAAAGTATAATAATCTTAACATGATATAGTGAATTCTGAGCTAACTAGATGCAATGAATAGTTTATAACATGCTGAAACTGTATATTGTATATACTGATAAATAGTCAATGCAAAAGAGACTGGCTGAACTGTGAGAGCCACTAATAACTGACAATAAAACTACATGAGCTAAATGTGGTGTATACGCACCATCGAGAGGACCCAATATACCCTGCTAGAGGTAAGAAGGCATGCTGGCGTGATCACAAAATTGATACCCATAGAGGGGACTTACAACCTACATGGCTAGTAGTTGAGTGACTATTGAGTACGTTGAACTCTAGTTCAACTAGGTATTATGCTACTCCCATTGATTTATTTAGTAAACAAATTATGCCTGAATTTTTTGTAAAATATAGGATAGATCAAAACTCAACATGTAAACTCAATAACTGAAATATCTGACCTAGCTTGTGTAGTTAAATAACTAAAGAAATATATAGCTAGGGTCCTTAAATTAATTCGATAACTGAATAATAACTTGGATATATTTTTTGTAATATACATCTAACTAATTTATGATGATCTATTTTAATTGAAGAAACCCTAGGTTTAATCATGATAAGAGAATCAAGAACTTACTGAAAACTAGGGACCCAATGGGTGAAAGGAACGCACTTAGTGAAATCCCACATACATGGTGATGAAATCCACATATCTAACTAATTTATGATGATCTGTTGTAATTCTAGAAACCTATGGTTTAATCATTATAAGAAAACCAAGAACTGACTGAAAACTAGGGACCCAATGGGTGAAAGAAATGCACTAGTTAAATTTCACATACCAGGTGATGAAATACACGGAAAAATAATATTTATACTTTGGGGATGGAAATGATGGAACCATATGCTTTCTTGAACTAGAGTTCCTTACCGTTTCTCATTTCTTGCTTCTAATTTTATAAGTTTTGATTAATGATTTGAATTAGGTAAGTTTTAGTTATGTTTCTAGGCTTAAAATGACTAAAACCTCATAATTTAGGGTCTAAAGGACGTATCTTAAGGGTTAATCAACATAGGAAAAGAGTAAAAGACCCCTAAATTAACTGCAGTGGGAGTGATCGACGTACCAGGTCCACGGACAACGGTCCTACCGATAGTCTGTAGGTCTTGGCCATCGTCTGTGGACCAAGATAGAAAGATCTGGTCCATGGAAAGTGGGCCTCACTGCGGTTCATCTTGTTCCTTCTCCGTTTAGTTCAAAGGAATGGGTTTATGGACCATGATCAACATACCTGGTCCACTGACTGTGGTACCACCTACTGTCTGTCCAATTCCTTCATCATTTGGTTTTGAGAATAGGTTTATGGACCACGAGTAACGAACCTGGTCCACAGACCGTGGTCCCATCTACGGTCCGTAGGTCCTAGTTGTCATTTAGGATCTTTGAGTTTTCTTCAAACCAAGATTAACAGACAAGGTTCACGGACTGTGGTCCTACCTATGTTCCGGAGGTGGCCTCCGTAGATGGCACCTGGACTTCTAGAAATTCTGAATTTTGATCTATCTAGTGTATTTGTTGTTATATATAAAGATTAAGATTACGTTGTATGCATGTAGTAAGTGACTTAATGTGATGCGTATCTTTGGATAGGTTATGGATTTCTATTCTCGGCATTGCACTAGTATTGATTTTGGTAGCTTCTATGTTGGGTTAATATCATGTTGAGTTGACTTATAATTTTCCATATATGTGTATGTTGAGTTATTGGACATAAACCATTATTTTGACTAAAGTGTGCATTTTTACATGCATTGGTTATTTTATGCATAAGAACCATACTTAGTACATGTGGTCTAAGCTAACCCATATTTGTTCCCTTTTTCCCCATATTTCTAGACCATAGGATAGTTGGCTTTCATCCTCCAAGAAGTGATGGTTCCTTCATGTTCGAGGATGGTGCCTATGATCTACCTTACTAGTAGTCTTGTTATAGTCTAATGACATTCATTTCCTTCCTATAGGTGAAGATATTGTTGTAATCCCAATGTGGCAATTATTGATTTGTATGAGGGCTATGCACGAATGTTCTACTTTGTTTCAGATTGTTCAATGCGAGACAATGTATTAAACTAAATTCCTATGTATTCCATATGTTGTCTAAATAATAAGGCTAAGTAAGCTTCATATGCGAGGATTCTAAGTAAACATCATATGTAAGTATGTGGGAGGTCTATGTAAACCTCAATATATAAAAAGTTTTAAACATTCCGCTCTCTTTGACCTATGAAATGTATTGATTAATGCTAAGAGTCTAGTCTTAGTCCTCTTCAAAGACGAAGACGGCAGTAACGCCTAGGGAGTACTTTGGGTCGTTACACAATCCATATTCATAAATTTAAAGCGGAAGTCTAATAAAGTTATCTAGTCATAGCAATATAATGGAATACATGAAATTGAGCCTAGAGCATATATCATGTCCAAATTGAGAAATAGATCAAAGAAAGTAAAATAATAAAATTTTGTCATCAAAGTATGAGGACTCACCAAAGCTCAAAAATCTCAAACTTAATTGCAAGCCATGAAACTTCTAACCTTGATTGTCGGACCCTAAGTTTGAGAATATATATAAAAGAGTATGTATTAGTACAAAATAATGTTCCTAGTATTATATCTGTGCAAATAACATTTAATTCATGCTAAAAATACTATTTATTTAATCACATGTAATTTAAAAAGTTTAACATTAAAAAAGAAAATTAGAAACCTTATGTCATAAAATAAAGGTTAATGCAAGCAAATGTCATCTTTAAAACCATTGAACTTGTATGTGATACTTCCTGAAGTAGCCTCAGTTCGTTATTAATGTGTCTAACTATTAGTAAGCTACATAGGGACCATGTGAGCTATTACTTGGTCCCTCAATATCTCCCACACTGAATAAGGGTTGCCTTGCTATCCAAGGTAGAAACATGAACTCTAACTTAAGTTTATCCATTAGCTAATGTCTCTCTAGACAATTAAACAATGGGGCACAAAGGTAAGAGATACGGAGATTGCTTGTAGAAACTCAATTTGTAGTAATGTGAAAGACTTCATCTCAATATCCTCTCTTAGCTAAGCATAAATATCACAAAATAGTCATTTCTTACTAGACCTTATTATACATGGAGAGGCACCCTAGGATAAGTAGTCAAAAACAGTTTCATTACTATAAGTTGATCTTTTTGATTTATTAGGTGAGAAAAACTATCAACCGAAGAATCATTTCTATGTTGCAAAACCTTAATAATCTAGCTTTTATGTTTACAATATTAAATCCTTTTAATAACATATCATGATCATTGGTTTTTAATCTCAAAGAACCCATTAAACATTTGCATGGACTTCATAAGAAAATACACAAGTCCATAATTTACCTTTTGAGGTTTAAAACCCACTTTCAGTTATCAACCTTTAGAAAACATAGATTATATTTGGATTTCATCATAAGTACATGTAAAGCTTGCAATACATGCTTAATTTCATCAATCTCTCACTCTATATTAAAGATACCATATCATATGATTCATTACATGAAAAAAATTGGGAAATCATCATAAAATCGTACTATTTCATCAATTCGTGCGTAAGAGATAAAAATTGTCACACTTGGAAAGCATACCCCAGTTGAAACCTGTCACATCTGGGTTTGCCTCCTAGACGTAACCGGCGTTGTCTTCCTTTTCAAGGACTAAGACTAGACTCTTAGTCTCATGTCATTACATTCATAGGTTGAAAAAATGCGAAAAAACTTAAAACCTACATTATCTACTTGGAGGTTTACATAGACATCTACATACACAAAAGATATATTCGTATCGAGTATACATAGACCCTTTAATATATAAAGGTTACATAACCTTCTAATTTTATTCCACATACATATATGTAAAATATAGAAATAGTCTCAACGATTGTCTCAACTCAAAACATCTAAAAGCTTGTCAAAATATGGGCATTAGCCCTTACATAAATCCAACATGACCACATATAGGTCATACAAAAGTATACTACTCAATTGAAAAGAAAAGAAATGAAAGAGTCATTAAGCCCATAACAAGTCCGTAAGTTAGATAATGGCATTGCCCTCGAAAGTTGAGGAACTATCACACTTGGATGAAAGGAAGAATTCCAGCCTTCAACAATGTTGCCTTCAAACCACTTAAACGATCGGATAAATATTTTAGAAAAGGGGAAGAAAATGGGGTTAGTACTCCACATGTACTAAGTATGAGACCTTATGCACATATACAAGCAAAACATGGTAAAAAGGAATTTTTAGTCAAAACACGCCAATTTGCCCTGTTATGCACCTAGTGCAAAGCGAAGCAAGTCATATCAATCAACCAAACATGCTTACTAACTCAACAAGTAACACCTATCCCAACATTATTGAAAACCATTTTTAACTTCAACCCTAGCTTCAAGGAAATAACATCACAAGAATGAATAAGATTCAATCATATCATAACAAGTAAGACAACTACTCACAAGTCCTTATCATGTCAAAAAGTGCAATGACCAAGCACAACCCCATAAACTAACTCAACCAAGTATCCTTAACAAGAAAACATGACCAATGTACAACTTTACATATCATGGCATTTAGGTTTAGATTTCTTCATATACTAACATGGTAACCCAAGGCATATTCATAAATGAACAAATCAACATATAGTATCAACAATATGCCATGGTCATCATAAATATATCATATATTGACATAACATAGACATATATCAGAACCTCCTTTTAAGACTTCCGTCAAGGCTAACTAGTGCAATGTTTAGGTAGAGTCCCATACAACTACCTAGACTAAGCTTGATCCCTTAGGTTATCCAACTTAAAGTTCAAGTCCTTTAATTTGTTTAACCTTTTGGGAACATCTTTCCCTAACAAATATAGACCACATGATCTAGTGTGGAATCCGGTGTCATAAAATACTACACTGAAAGAAGGTGGACTACTTGCCAAGGTAGGACCAAAACATGAAACATAGTAACTAAATGGATCCACTAGCTAGTATGTTTATGGAGGCAACATATTTCAAGAACTAAGAGATTTAGTTTTGACCCTCTATATGCGCCATTATAGTCTCCTTTCTCAAGATTAATTAGTGTTCGTACCTTCCCTATGTGGGAAGGGACTCTCCTCAATCTAGTTCACTCGGTGCTAAGCTATGTCCTTTTTTAAAATGTCTTTAAGCATTTAATTATCAATCATAGCTTAGTGTAGTTTATAGGGTCTACCCCTAGTATAATCATCATCATTCATAGCTCAATAAGAATTGTATGAGTATAACTCATTTCATCACAATTCATATAAGTGAGGTTAACACATTTGTATTTCATAGCATATCAAGGCACATTGATAGTTTTCACCATCCTTATATCACATACACCTTAATAAACCTCACAACATAATAAAGAAAATTCAATCAAAATCATACCACCCAACAATCCTAATATAAGGCATACTCCAATGTAGTAACATGACTGAACAATATTCAATCACAATTGGAAATAAAGATAGAGATTTTAAGACTTATTTAGTCTTCCTCATAGTCAATCATCATGGTCTTACCATCAATCCATAACTCAACCCAATGTGGGTGGTAACATCATCACACAATGATAACCGATAACATAACAAGGTCAATTGCATCTCTATAACACAATTCAACACTAGATCACAACTTAAGACAAGATACATAGGCTAATTTCACATTATAATTCATAACCTAAACCACATCCCAAGAACTAGCATGATAGGACTATAATTCATCATAATTTAAACATATTAACACCATAATATAGTAATATAATAACCAAATAACTCATTGAATGATCATAATACAATATAGATCAAGATAATATCCTACGGTTAGGGATTGAGGATTATGTTATTCAATTTAGACCAAACCATCAACAAGTATCGTAAACAAGTTAAATTACATGTTAATCTGTTCAATATAACCTAAAGAGAACATTAAAAATCAATTCTTAACTTCACATAACTTTATTTTCGTAATTGAATGAAACCCATAAGAAAACTGATCTTTTGAAATTTATTTTGAAGGAACCCTTTGAAGAAAGAGTCTCAATGTTGAGAATCACAACCTAGGGTAGGGATTGAGAATCATGTTCTTCTATTTAGACCAAACCATAAAACATTACCAAAAACAAGTTAAATTGCATGTTAATCTATTAAATTTAAACTAAAGAAATCATTAACAAATCAATTCATAACTTCACATAACATAAATTTTGTAATTGAGTGAAACCCATAAGAAAGCTCACCTTTTGAAATCTATTTTAAAGGCCCTTTGAGGAAAGAGTCCCAAAGGTGATTAGATCACATACCTTAACGTATGACAACAATTTGATGGTGAATTCGTCCTTATGCAGCCCCCAAACCTTAATCCTTGCAAGTTTTCAATGGTGAGTTCAAGTAGAGAGAAAAAGAAGAGAGAAGAAAGAGAATTCATTTGTGAGTTGTGTTATATTAATGAGGGTTGAGGGTAATTGTATTGGAACTTACATAACTTAATTAGACCCCCTTAAACCCATAATTAATCACCTAACAACCTAACTAATTAAATGAAACTAAGTTACAAAATAGAAAACTCGACCCTCACAGAAGAGACCCCGATTGACTGGCCATCTGTGAGTCGACGGTCCGTCACTCCTCCGTCCTGCCTATACTGATGAGTTCAGAGACTATGCAGGTGAGGGGCTTCAATGCATTGGCTTGGTGTGGGACGACGGTGGCATCGATTCCCCGTCGATCTACATACAGACCGTAACTTGTACCTCTGCACTCCGTCGATGAGTTCAGAGGCTATACAAGTGAATGGACCTTCTCAACAAGCCTAAGTGTGGGACGACGGTGGCATCGATGCCCCGTTTGACGACACTCGGTCTATATTATATCCCATTGATGCACACTGCCAGGCAGACTTTCTTCAAACGCTAGGGTCCTCCTCAAGAGCCCTTGGTTGGTCTGTCGAAATCGTACCCGGACGTTTAAACCATGAAACAACTCAAACATTATCTACCTTTCAAAAAATTTCATACATTTCCGACTCCTAAAAGTTAGGAAAACTTAGAAACACTACTTAGACCTTATGACACATGTGTTAGTCTTTACGACACGGCTTGGATTTTCATGGTATTACACAACCGACATCGGAGTCCTCTAAGAAGACTCAAAAAAAGCCCTTAGCATTCGTCATATCATATCATCAGTTAAAATTATGGGAAAATTTAAAACTTTTATTTACTATGTTAAGTATACTTAGACTTGATACTTAACATTCATAAGATCATACGACATTCTAAAAACATGTCTCACATATAGAAAACCATCTAGAGATTACAAATCTGGACATAGACAATAAATAGTCAATACACCATATATGCCTTAATACAAAAAAATCAAAAGAACATAACTGGAAATAGAGTATTCTTAAAATCTACTAATGTCTTCGTAATCTATGATAATGAAAAGATAGCATCCCCAAAATATGAGGACCTACCACAACTTGGAGAAATAGTTCCAAGCTTCTTCAACGGACCTTTGTAATCTTCAATGGCTGAATCTTACATTTCTAGTAATATAAAGTAACAGGTTATTACCCCACATGTACTGAGTATGGGTATATGCACTTAATATTTAAAGACATTCATGAAAAAGGATAATTTATTATTTATTTGTAAAACGTGAGAAGTCATCTAAAAATCATCAATGCACATACCTTTGAGTATATACAAGTTAATGATTCCATCAACTCAAAGCATGATCATAATCATAGAAATATTTCCATGGAGTCATATTAACATTTAATATTTAATAGATTATATAACAATAAAATACAAAACACTTACCAATAATGTAATCCCCATCTTACAAGTTAAATTGTCATGTGCAGAGTCATTACCCACACAACCAAATAGATAAGATAGGAGACCATAAGTAAAGGTTTGCTTCATGTAACTTGTAACATAAGTACTCAACACTTCATATAACAATATAACCTAATAACATATTCATCATAATGACCAAGACTCACATAAGAGCAACATCACCTATCATATACATATATCTTTCATGTTATCATATTACATAGAAACAATTTCCTAGGATTTCTCTTAGAGTCAACCTGTGCAATGTCTAGGTAGAGTCTCATACCCCTAACTATACTATGAAGACTCTTCAAGTCACCGTAGTAGACGTCGATTTACTTGTTTTTCTTTTTACATGAGGGAACATTTACCTTTACTAACATTAGACCATTTGAGAAAAACATGGAATCCAATGTCATCAAACCCTACACAAAAAGAAGATGATCTACTGGCAAAAGTAGAACCAAACATGATATAGCTTTCTAGGTGGATCCACTAGAAAGTATCCTATGGTGGCAACATAGTTAAAGAACTATAAGATGTATTGCATACCCATAGTTCCACATTACATAGAAGCCTCTATCTCATGGGAGTCATTGTGAACCAACCTTCCAACTAGGGAAGGTACACCTCTCATATCTGGTTCGCTCGGTGGTATTCTGAAGTCCCTTTTCGATTAACGTGTAAGTTATCATATGTTCATAAATCTTATCATAAGTCATACGATATTGACTTCTTGTATAAACATGATCATAATATCTTTAGGATTATATGATAATTTCCTTTCATCCCAAACCTTTGTTTGTGAGATTAATTTAGCATCATCATCTTGTGTAAAGCGTACAAGAGAATATCATAAACTTGCATTATCGTATTTTTATCATGATCTCACAATTAACATATTTGAATCCAAACATATATATATATACATATCAACATAATACATACCTCTATATCATAGCATAATCATTCACAGTCTAACACACAAATCATAGATAATCATGACTTTAGAAGACTTACCTCTTGCTTCCAAGAACCTTATTCAAGAATTTTACGTTCAAATTAAAACAATCATAAGAAGAACATAGTGAAATACTCAATACCATAACCTATACTAAATATTCAACTAATAAGCAAGATAAATTAATAATCTAGGATAAGGGAAAGGGTTATTAAAGAGTTCATTCGAGTCTTAGTTGCAGCCCCAACGTTTACATGTCATCAAGTAGTAATACAACCCAATCAAGACCATTATTTGGAGAGATATCATGAATCACACGATATTAAAACATTATTAGTAAAATACTCAACAATTCGTGTAAAATAAACCATATAAAACCATTGTTATTCATCAATAGACGTAAATTTATAGTTAGGAAGAAAACCCATTTTGTAGATTAAAAACCCTAGAATTTATTTTCTTGAAAAAATATCTTTGAAAGGACCTCTTGGTAAAGGAATAACAATAGTTAAAAACACATAAGTTATAGACGAATAATCCACAAAATTTGATTGGAAATCTCAAAGCCTTTTCCTTCTTCCTTAATCTCTTCTTGTTCTACAATGAATTTTGGTAAAGAGACGTTTCTTGAGAGAGATGGGTAATTGCGTTGGAATCTGATTTGGATGTGTGAAAAATAGTCTAGCACTGAAAATTTTTACACATATAGTCCTATAAGAAACCCAAATGATCCTCCAATTAAATGCATCTTTGTAAGATATTAAATTACCAAAAAAATATGATTTTAATGATTCTGAGAAGTGGATGTGCGTCGCGGGGCCAATTCCCGTTATTTTTCTAAAAAATTTGGTCGAGGAAGTGAGGTGCATGTAAGCCTCATGTCCCGAGGCTTCCTCTAAATTCTTGAGGTAGTATCCTTCATGTATGTTGTGCATCGCACACCTCATGCCCAATCTTTTTCGTGCAGGTTGTTTTGGCACCCTGCGTACCCATGTTGGGGTCCTCCCCAAGGACCCTTCGGGTGGTCCTTTTGGCGGTCTTTCGGGTGTCGTTACAAGACTTTTGGACCCTATGTACAAAATACTACATATACAAGGTCTCATTAAAAGTTTTGGACATCATTTGACATATAAGAACTCAATATTTCATAACACATAGTGAAGAATTTCTTTCTCAACATTATCATGAGCTTTAAATAATCATAGAGTTACGATGCTATCATCCTTCTAAAGACAACAACAAAACATTAATGTCAAGAAGACACATGCATACATATTTCACATAAGTGCAAGAATAGAGTATAAGGCATTTCTTAGAACTCATGTTGGTGTCATTTTTTCGAAGACATTAACCTATTAAAGAAAAACAAGTAAATTTCATGATAATGAATTACTTTATCTACTAATAGGAATGTCTAACCTCAAAGATCAAATAGATAAGGGTAGCGGGACTTGATGTCATCTTATTCCTCCTATATTAAACCATAAACAAGATGGTTCCTCCATAGAAATTTTACAGAGGCAACCTCCTTGTTCGTCAACTTCTTAACTTGGCGATCTAAGATCTCAACCGGAATCTCTTCATAGGATAGGTTCTCACCCACCCCTAAACCTTCAATAGGTGGAATAGACACTGTATCATTAATGTATTTCTTGACCTTAGAAACATTAAACACCTGGTTCAATGAAGATATTTCTAGGTAGTTTCAACTTATAGGCAACCTTTCAAATTCATTGTAGAACCTCATAAAGACTAACACACCAGGGACTTAACTTCACCTTTATACCAAACCTCATCACCCCTTTCGTAGGTGAAATCTTAAAGTAGACATAATCACCTATTTCAAACTCAAGATCTTTTGTTCTATTGTCGGCATTAGACTGTTGCTGACTATTGGTTGTCTTCAATCTATCTCTTATGATTCGTAACTTTTCTACAGCCAAATAGATATTCTTTGCACAAAAGAGTAAGAACTCGCCGATCTCAAGCCATCCAATAAGAGATCTACACCTTCTATCATAAAGAGCTTCAAAAGGTACCAATTTCCTTTTAAATCAATAACACATGATCTTAACATGTCTTTGAGGGTCTGAATGGTACGTTCCGCTTGACCATCTATCGTAGGATGATAAGAGGTACTAAGTTTCACTTGAGTACCTTAACCCTTTTCAAAATCCATCAAAAAACAAGAGGTGAATTGTGCACCTCTATCTAAATTGATGGACAAAAGAATTCCATGATGACTCACATGCTCATTTATGTAGATTCATGCATAATCTTTGGCAGTATAAGTCGACTTAACAGGAATAAAATGGCAAATTTGGTAAACCTATCCACAATAACCCATATAGAATCCTTTTGTTTTCCTCCGGGTTTTAGGCAACCCAACAACAAGATCGATTTTAATGGCTTCCCACTTCTAAGTAGGAAAATCCATGATTTGGGTTAAGCCACCGGGTTTAAAATGCCCAGTTTCAACTATTGTCAATTTGGACACTTAGAAACAAACTCTGCTATGTCTCTTTTAAAACCATCCCACCAATATACTTCCCTAAGATCATGATACATTATGGTTGAACCCGGATGTATAGAATAGAGACAACCATGGGTTTCGTCTACAATTCTATTTCTCAAATCCTCAACATCCAGTACACATAATCTCTCTTTGTACCTAAGAACACCATCCCCGATTGGAAGAATGACTCATTTATCTTACCCATTAATGATTCCTTGAACTCTATCAATAGAGGGTAAAGATGCTTCTTAGATTTCACCTCCACCACTAATGATGAGTCGGAGTTATGATGGACCATGAAACCACCATTTGGAGAATCTTTTAAGCGCACACCTAATCGACCCAACCGATGAACATCTTCCACGAGTACATTCTTTTCTTCTTCCACATGAGACACACTACACATAGTCATATGACTCAAAACATCCACAACCACCTTTGCATTTCTAGGATTATGAAGGGCACTCATGTCATAATACTTCAATTGTTCTAACTATCTCCTTTGACGGAGATTGAATTCCTTTTTTATAAACACATATTGAAGACTTTTATGGTCTATATGCATATCAACACGAACACCATAACAGTAGTGTTTCCATATTTTAAAGTAAAAAACTAAAACAGCTAACTCAAGGTCACCAGTTGGGTAATTCTTCTCATGAACTTTAAGTTGCCTAGAAGCATAATCTATCACCTTACCATACCGCATGAGGACACGTCCCAATCCCACTCTAGAAATGTCACAATACCCTACAAAGCCTTTATCGCCCTCTGGTAAGGTCAATATTGAAGCAGAAGTAAGCTTATCTTTCAATTATTGAAAACCTTTTTCACAAGCTTCAAACCAATAAAACATCACCTTCTTTTGGTTCAAAGTTGTCAAAGGAGAAACAATGGATGAAAATCCATCCACAAATCTTATATAGTACCTATCTAGACCAAAGAAACTTCTTATATATTTTGGAATCAAAAGTCTATGCAAATTTCTTACCACATCAATCTTCTTCAGATCAACCTCTATACCATCACGAAACATAATATGTGCAAGAAAAGAAACTAACCTTAACAAAGAATCACACTTGCTAAATTTGGTGTGAAGTTTGTGTTGTTTGGTGACATGCAAGGCTAACGTCAAGTTACTCTCATGATCATTTTTATTTTTGGAGTATATCACAATATCATCAATGAAAATAATCAGAATTGATTCAAGGTAATCTCAAAAACTGTATTCATTAGGTCCATAAATGCAATCAAGGTATTTGTTAACCCAACAAACATAACTAGAAATTCATAGTGACCCTAGTTGGGAACGCTTTCTTGGGAACATCTTCACCTCTCACCCTAACTTAGTGATATCCCGACCTTAACTCAATATTGGAAAAGTATCTAGAACCTTGGAGTTGATCAAATATATCATAAATTAAAGGGTGGGGATACTTATTATTTATTGTGACCTTATTTAGTTGGCGATAATCAATGCACATTCTATGGTACCCATCCTTCTTCCTCACAAATAAGATCGGGACACCGCATGGAGAAATACTAGGTGTAATAAAACCCTTGTTTAGTAAATCATTGAGTTGGATCTTCAACTTTTCAATTCCCGTAGAGCCATTCTATATGGAGGAATAAAAATAGTAATAAGCCAATGCAAAAGTCAATTTCCCATTGGGAGGAACTTTTGAAAGGTCATTAGGAAAAAAACTTTGGGAATTCTCTCACTATAAGGACTTACTCAATAAAAGAAGTTTCACATTCTAGATGTTTAACTCACCACATTATATAGAAAAAAGCTTGGCTATCATCATAGAAGGCTTAAAATAATAAATGATTTGAAACCTTGGCATAAAATTTCCCCCTTCCAGCCTATAATGGGTTCATTTGGGAATTGAAACTTCACTACCCTTGTTCTACAATATATGAAAGCAAAACAATCATGAAACCAATCCATACCAAAGATGATATTAAAATCAAACATGTCAAGTTCTACCAATCAACAAGAGAACCTCTATTGGGAAGCACTAAAGGACATTTCCAATAGTCTCTTTGCAACCACAGAGTAACCCATTGGTGTACAAATCAAAAAGGGTTCAATTAAAACGTCGGGATGTACAACAAACTTCCTACCTAGAAAAAGTGTAAATAAAGAAAGGGTTGAGTGCTTTCCCGACGTTTTTATGCACTCAAGGCTAGGTAGGGAATTGGCCCCGCGACGCACAACGTCGGGAAAGCTTTCTTGTTCACCTCTAGCCTTGAGTGCATAAAAACGGTTAATTTTTGGAGTTTCAGAATTAGGACCACATAGTTGAGTTTGGATATTCCCCTTTTCTTGACATCTTACCTTAGGATAATCTTTAACCATATGTGCACCTTTTCCACAACCATAGAACTTATTAGTTCAAACAAGGAATTCACCCACATGTTTCTTAGAATACTTACTACAAGTTGGTCTTTCTGTAGGTGGGTAAACTCTTTTTTCCATTTAAGTCATAAGATTAGAACTCTATCATTGTGATTCTTGGTGAAACTTTATTGTACTTTGTTTGAAAACTTCTTCTTGAACTTAGGCTTGGTTTGAACATCAAGATTACAGTTAGAAGAACCACTTTCAAAAGAAAATGCCCTCTTACATTCCCTATTCCTCTTCCTTAGACGACTTTCATCAACCTGTTGAGCATCAACCATCAAAATAAAAAGATCCATATTGTCAAGAAGTATGGTTGCACGACATTCTTCTTTAGGATATTCAGACACACATTTATTTTAACACCCTAAAATGAAATAAGTGAACTAGATTCTCATGATTGTTTATTTAATTAATTTGAAGTTAAACTAGAGTTGCTATAGTGCTCTTAGGCAGTGTATGAAGTTTGGAGGTAAAACGTCCAACAACGTCCATGACGTTCGGAAGGTGTGCCTTAGATAGCGGGTGTGTGTGTTGAGGTGTTTGAGTGAGTTTTATGTGTTGTATTTCCTCGAGACATGCATGAGATGTTCCTAATACCTAGACTTCTTAGTATAGGGGTATAACATGCGGTAACGAATGCACATAGGACCGACAAGGGGCCCAAGATAAAGGGCACAAGACTTGGACCAAACTGCCATAGCAGTGACGAAACGACGACCATAAGGATTGTTCTTTGGACCACCAACGGTCCCTCGATTGTCCATGCAAATCAGTATGGCCAGGATCTATTTGGATCTAAGTGTAAACCCACGAGACCGCATCAACGGTTCGTTTATGTATAAACGGTCTGTTGGTTAGGTCTCTTCTATGAGGTCTGCAAAAATGTTTAGTGGATGCCCTTGGGTTGGGGTGTTTGGTAAATACACACCAAGTATTTTATGAACTTAGGACGTTAGTTTTAGTGTTTATTAGGTATATTAAAATGCCCTAAACCCTAAGACCTCATTTTAGACCCCTCTTTCGAAAACCCAAAACACCTCTCTCTTAGTATTGTCTCTCAAGTCTCCATGGAATCTATAACTCAACAAATGCTTAGTATTTCTTCAATGTGAGTTATGGTATCCATCCTTGAACTCTCTTACATTAAAGGAGTCCCTTCTAATGAATTTTCAGAATGGGTTCTCAACCATAGTTTCTTCTATCTTCAACCCTAAATATGGGTCTTGCATGAAAACATTTTGAATGATATATTAACTATACTTACAAGGTTGTTTGGTATTTTTAAGTCTAAAACTACAATGAAATGATGATAAAACTTTTCTTCAAATGTTGGCTTAATAAATATGTTAAGTGAGCATGTTTGTGTAGAGAATGAGCTTTGGTTTTTTGTGTTGTTATTACAGTTTGGTTACTGCCCTAAGGGCTACATTATGATGAAATGTTTAGAAAATGTTATAGGTAATGAAATGTTGTATTAAAGGGTATTTCGGTTATGATTTTTATCTTTGATTTTGAAATGCTCTTGAGTGGTATGGTCCACGTTCTTGGTGACGGTGTTTACTTAAATATTATGAATGTAAGGTTACTAGTTTATTGTGAATGAGGACATGAAGGATTGTTATGCGAAGTAAGATGAAAATGATGTTATTCTTGTTAATTTTCCTTTTGAAGCTATTATGTGAAATAGGCTAT
Source organism: Solanum chilense (assembly GCA_032847665.1). Lineage (NCBI taxonomy): Eukaryota > Viridiplantae > Streptophyta > Magnoliopsida > Solanales > Solanaceae > Solanum > Solanum chilense. Next base: position 1,968,669 of record CM064964.1, read on the forward strand.
AGAGTATACTTAAAGTGAAGATATTCTTGTTAAGTGTTGTATGAAGATTATTACGAGAAGTATGTTAAGGATTATGTCTAAGATGACTTATATGATTATGTAAAGTATGTTAAAGTGTGTGATCTGAAATAATCAATGATTAAGCATGTAGAGAATGAATTGTAAATGATATGATTCTTATGTGCTAGGTGTGCTCACATGTGCACACTCACTCACACTTAAAAGAATGTATGATGCTTTATTGAGTAAACAGGGGACTTTTGGGGTGGACACTATTCGTGAGTTGAGATTAAGTGTCTAGTAGAAACCCCACTATTCATAATGAGCTTTCCAAAATAGGTTGGACTATTAATGCCCTACGTGATTAGAAATGTGGTATTCACTAGTTATTCTTAACCTATAGATTATAATGTTGAAAATCCGTGGAGAGTTATGTCTAGCACCGAGAGGATATAAAGGAGAGTTGGAGTACACTTCGTAAGTTGAGATGTTGTATTCCCTAAGTAACTCTTTAGATGAGTACACTTCCTTCATGTCTTACCTTAGTGAGTCTTACGATAATCCCGATGTAGGGAAACTCTTACGGAAAATGAGTTCACTTTCTCTTTCTCTTGGGTTTCGAAGTTCACTCATTAAGAATAGGATAGTTCATTGTAATTGCTCAAGTTGAATACATTGTGAATGCTTTAAACTATATATAGTAAATGTTCAAATGCTTTCAGTGTAAATGCTTAAGTAGTTCACTGTTATGACAAGTTGAGTTTACTGTAAGGTTTAGAATTTTACTGTAAATGTTTTCTTTTTGTTTAAAAATATAGAAACTCTTATCTAAGTGTTAAATGATGGTTCATATTATGTTTTGCTTCTAAATTCATGAATGTTTTACTTAATTGGCATGAAATGGTATTTTACTAAAATGTCCTTTTTCGCATGTTTTTGCATATGCCATACTTAGTACATTATTTGTACTAACCCCATACATTTATATACTATACGTATAGGTTGAAAGCATTTTGATGGTTGAAGTGTAGAAGGTGAAGCTTGGGAAAGGTCCTCTGAAAACAAAGTATGTCCTCACATATTTGAGGGCATAATCTATTTCTTAATTTCTTAGTTAAAGAATTACTATGCATTCCTTTCAATGTAAAGGGGTGTATCCCTAGGTAAATTATGTCGTGTCTATAAGTTTGGCTTGTGATGTTGAGATTTTCTAAGTATTTATAAAAGATTCCTTTTAATATCTAATGTTCTTGAAAAATTTTGATTCCTCACTTCTTTTCATGTCTTTTGTAATGAATGATAGTTAATGGCTTGTACAATACCCCAAGGGGTCAAGTACGTCCGGTCACAAAACGAGTGTTCTTCCTCACTTATGGGGGTCCTTTTGGGTCGTGACTAACTTTGTATTATAGCATAAGGTTTTGGGAAATAGGTTAAGGTCTAAAAGTCTCACAAGACACGTCTAGTAGTATCTTCGTCACTGGTGTGAGTCGCGACGCATCCATGGAAAAAGAGGCTATAGGATACTAGAGTTTCACTTTATTTACTGCTCTTGAATCGTAACACATAATTTAACTTGATAAGGCCTCTCTCTCTTGTGTTTCCTTGTCAGGTGGTCTTCTAGGTGTGATTGCTTGGACGGGGAGATGTTCCTATGTTTGAGGGAAAGTGTAAGACCCCAAAAAATACTTAGGTGAACTAGAGACTAACATGTTAGTCTTGATGGTTATGGTCCTACATAGTTCTAATATATGGTATAGAAGAAGTAGCTAAAGTATTAGGTGTGTTGGAAGTCAAACGTCAAGGGACGACCAAGACGTTCGACGACTAAGTCACATATGTGCCTCATATGTGATATTATGTGATATTGTGTGATTCATGAGGTTGTATGATCCTTAAATGAGTTATTATAGCATGTATAGGTAGTGTGTCGAGTTTTGTGGAGTTTGGAGGTCAAACGTCCAAGAACGTCAATGACGTTCAAAAGATATGCCTTGAAGTGACCTTGTGTATCTAGGCATGTTTCGTCGTGTTAAACTCATATATGATCATGTTTTTATTGGATATATTCGCGAAATTATCCCCAAGGACCATCCAAGGGTCCTTTAGGAAGGACCCAAGTTGGTGGCAAAAAATGCCAAAAGGCAGTCCGCCTACGTAAGGCAATTGACGGCCAGTGGAGTGGTCGACGCCCTATAGGTGGTGGGTGTCATTTGAGACTTAGACTGGGTATCTATTCTCCCATTTCGAAGCCTCTCAACCCATCGACGGTTGCCAGCATGACCCGTGCATGGGCTTACGCCCCTTCGACAGGGCAGTCATCTGTGAGCATACTACCAGCGTGCAGTTCACTGCCATGTCTAGGGGTGAACTTGTAAATTCACCCTACTTCTAAATGGATGTATTGGAGGTTTATTAAGCATATATTTAGTATTTTAAATGTGTATATAAGTTTTAAACACATTGAAGATTTCATTCTTCCAAATCAAAACCCAAAAATCCCTTTAAAAATCTCAAAGTCTCCATTGAAGTCCAAATCAAGGAAAAGCTTGGAGGTAACGTTTTGTATGGAAATTCTTGATCAATGTGAAGAATTAGCTTCATATAGGTATGTATATTGATCCTTGAAATTCTCTTTATCAAGGATCCCCGATTCTCATGATTTTTACTAAGTTTTCTAAAGTTGAATTGTCCAATTTCATAATTCTACCATGGTTTCTTTCATATAGGATTTCTATGAATAATGATTTAATTGATATTTTATTTATTATTTTAATATAAATTACCTATGAATACATGAATTGGATGAACCCTAGTTTTTGACTAAGTTTTGGGTTTCTTGATATTGATCTAATGTTGATGAATTCTTATGTAGTTTTATCTGGGCTATTCATTGATTTAATAATTGTATTAAATTGATATATAGGTTGTTTTAGATTTATGAATTTACATTGATTTTACCTTGTTCATTGATTATTGTAGTTTTTATGTCGAATTGTTGTTACGGCCTTGGGTAAGGTTCTTGTGTTATCGAATTGTGTAATTTGACTTTGAATTGAAGTGTTGAGCATGATGTGGGGGTATGCTGCCCTAGTAACTTTATTTTGATGTTATATATACTTCGATTCTATTTTGATTGGTATGGTACACTTATGGTGACGGTGTTATGTGCTTTACTTGCAATAGATGTAAAGTTGTCGGCATTACTTTATGTAATATGATGATCTTGACCTTGTTGACAACTACTTGAATTAATATGACTATTTGTGTAGTTTTATTATGTGAAGTATTACAATATCTATCTACATGTGGAGTCATACGTGTCTTTTTAGGTAACCATGTTAGACTATGCCTTTTACATTATGTGTGGTATTGGAGTTGAGTCTTGGTTATTTCTACTTGAATATATGAGCCTATGTTGATAACATTGATGTTGTAATTATAGTATATATTATGACTTGAAGATGTTTAGGTTGTTTTAGGTGCTTCTAGAATGACTTGTATTATGGGTAAAAGTTAAGGATGTGGTGTCTTGTCTTGGTCGACTTGTGTCCCTTGCTTGATATATGTGATTATGAATATGTGATGTCTTGATTTCGTGTTTTAGCACTCTTAGTATTGAATGTATGAATGGCATGTGACCTTAATGAACATACGATAGTCTTTTATGTGAAAACCTTGACTTAGTGATAATGTTGAGATTGTTGAAGTTGTAAGCCGTAATGGTCTCCTTCAAAGTAAAAGAATGATAGACTTAAGGTTAATAGGCTATAACGGAATCATATTAATACTTAGGAAATTCATAATAAGCTTCTTGTCGCCATTGTGAGGTAGATCTAGTGGACCTTCTTTGGTAGGGTAAATTTGATTGGGTTATGAACTAGTTATGGAACCCTCTTATATGACAGAAAAGGCTAGTACCGAGTGAGTATGGTAAGGGGAAGTAGTTTTACTTAAATATGAGACTAGATCAAAAAGTATGTCGTTCATATTCCTTAACCATGTGCCTACATGGGATGTGTCCAAATTCTACCATTAGCAAGTAGAACAACCTCATCAGAGTAGGATAGAACTCTATTCAATGTCTTGCGTTCATGATCTATGTCGCTTATTGTATATTCTCATGATGTGGAATACCTATTAGTATTGGAGAAGTTAATGTGGCTTAGGTTGTAGTACGGGACTCTATCTAGACATTGCACATTAGGCTTTCAAGGTGTAATTTGGAGTTCATAGGTCTTGTTCGAGACCATTAGTTGAATGTCCTTTATGGGATGTAAGAGTCTTAATGAACAAATAAACTAATGAATTATGTCAAGATGTATATAAATAAATGAGTACCTAATCTAAAGTTACTTAAGCATTCCATAGCAAAAGTGTGAAGAGGGCATAATAGATGATCTCTTCATGTCTTATCTTTAGAAGTATTGAGGATGACTCTAGTTAGGGAAGTTGGTTGGTTCTGTAGATACTATCTAATCCTTAGGTAGTCTTAAGGATTATTTGGTAATGTTGAATAGGTCACTACGGACGTTATCTTCTTGATTTACTTGAGTAAGTCTTTTGATAGCCTTTGGAAGGAGCATGTCATATCACCTATATGTGTATATGTTTGATGTCTTGAACTGTGTATATCACTTATTATGACTGTTCTTGAGGGTCATTTAAGTATACTTAGGGAGGTTGTGTGGGCAGTTTCTCTTACAATAGCTTTTAGTGAGATAACAACATCCTAGAAATTGTTAAAAGGAAGACAAGGAAATTTTTTGTAATAGTGAAGTATTTCACTCTACAATGAATTGAACTCACTGTAATGTGGGTTGTAAAATGATTTTTTTGGCTAAATGTTTCCTTATATGTTTATTAGTTGATAAATGTTGTTCATATGATTAAAATATGATTCATAAATGAAAAGATGCATATTTCAAATAAAAGTTTGTCTTCATGATTTTTATGCATAATGTCATACTTAGTACATGTGGTTGTACTAACTCCATGCTTTTATCTATCTATATAGTTCTTGGTAGGTGAAGATCTTTGGGAAGATGACTTTGACTTAGAATATCGTTCAAGATAAGTTGAAGTATGTCCTCACTTGACTCGAGGGAATATATGTCTTTTATGTTTTCATTCAAAGTATTGTAATAGACTAAGTAGTTCTATATTCGTATTTTGAAGTGTGGTCTCTGTCTATTCTTGTGTCGTAAGATGATGACATTGAGACTTAGTATTTCCTATTAGTTTTATATGAAAGAGATTTTGAAGACTATATTATGTTTTGTGAAAAGTTTTAATTCTGCACTATTTTTCACTATGTTTATGCGATGATTGGTATGAAAGGCCTTGTATAAGACTTCTGAGAGGTCGAGTACGCCGGTTACAATTTGAGATTGTACCCTAACTTCTGGGTGTGGTCTTGGGATGTGACAAGCTTGGTAGTGGAGCATAGGTTGGTGAAAGTAGTCTTAGGAATAGAAAAGTCTCATCAAGTCACGTCTAGTAGAGTCTTGACCATCGGTGTGAATTGCGACAAATCTATGGGCGACAACCTAGAGGACCATAGAGTTTCCCTTCTTTTTTACTCGTATGTAATGCGGTAAAGGAAATGTTCTGATTATCCTTCATATGAGTGTCCTTGTGTTTTCTAGGAAATGAATACTAGAAGGATGGCCGATAGAAGTTTGGAAGAGGAGAGGGTGAATGAGGAGATTCCTACTCAAGTTGAGCAAGTTTCTCAAGGTGAGAAAGGAGTCCAAGGTGCTTAAGGTTCTCAAGTGCCTCCCCAAGGTGATCATGTTCCTAATGTGGAGGAAGGTAATGAGGTGCCGGTGGTTCATCCTTAATTGACTAGTCAAGAGATTAGAGAGGCTTTGATGGCTTTAGCTCAAGTCATGACTACTCAAATTAATTTAAATATGATTCCTAGGGTTGTCGAAGAACTATTACATCTAGGTTAAGAGATTTTTTGAGGATGAATCCTCCTATCTTTATTGGCTATAAGGTGGGAAACGAACCCCAAGACTTTCTTGATAGGGTGTAAAAGGTTTTTAATGCTATGGGAGTTGCATCTAGGGAGAAGGAAGAGTTGGATTCATATAAATTCAGGGATATTTCTCAAATATGGTACACTCAATGAAAAGAAAAATAATACACTGGAAGAATCAGGTCCTGTTAAGTGGGAACAACTAGAGGAAGCTATTCTTGGTAATTACATTCCCTGAGAGAGGAGAGAAGTTAAGGTGGAGGAGTTTATAAATCTCAAACTAGGCAATATGAATGTGTAGGAGTACTCTTTGAAATTATCATCTTTGTCTAGGTATGCCCCTCCTCTTTTGTCTAATCCAAGAGATGAAATGAGTCTTTTTATGATGGGCATACCCAACTTAGTGATGGAGGAATGTCGTACCTCTTGTTACATGATGATATGACCCTGCCTAGACTAATGATGTATGCACAATCTATTGAAGAGTATAAACTTAGGAGGATGTCTAGATGTTTGAAAAGCAGTGGTGCTAGTGATCAAGAAAAAACTAGGTTTAAGAAGACGGTTCAATCTCAAGAATAATCTAGGAGTTCTAAGTTGAAGGTTGAGAAAGGAGGTTGTTCCAAGGATGGCAAGCCAACTTGTGCTAAATGTGGCTAGAAATATTATGGTGAGTGTTTATTGGGTAGCGGGAGTTGCGTTGATTGTGGTAAGGAAGGACATAAGGTGAGATATTGTCCTATAATTAATTCTAAAGGAAGAGAGGGTAAGCAATTTGCTCCTAGTGTTCCAAAGGATGATTCTCCAACAAAGAGGCGTTTCTATGCTCTCCACTATAAAGAGGAGAAGCCAGATGAGAGTAACGATGATGTTTGTAAGTTCTCTTTATCTATTTTAATATGAGTTCCTTCTAAATGGGGAGTATGGTTAGTAATTGGGATAGAATGGTATAGAAGCATTTGCATGTGCATGATGTTCAAGAGTTTTGTTGAAATTGAATTTCATTAACTTCTTGCATTTTGTATTTTAAGAAGTTATGAATATATTGTACGATGTGTTTATATTATGTTACTTTGCATATTAGCATGTTTATATCATTAATTGCTTAAAATTTAGATTTTTTAAAAATTTGGTAAAATCATTGTATTTTGAAATAGTTCACTTTTTAAATTTTGAGAAATATACTATCGGATAAAATTGTTGTAATATGTTTAGCACTTATTTATATAGGTATGATATTGATTATAAAATGAGTTTTCACTATTTGGGATGAAACATGTGAGTTTTTGTAGCATAATGAGTTATAGAATTGTTTTCTAGTTTCTTGTTGTGCTTTGAATCACTGAATTATGTGAAATTGATGGTTTCTTATTCATTATGTATTGTATGGTTTGGTTATTAGCTTCTAGTTAAATTCCTATTCTTGGAAGTTTTCGGAGAGCGGCTAGTGTTATTCGAGGATGAATGTTGTCCATGTGGAAGAGATTGTAAGACCCTGAAAATGACATAGGTGAACTAGAGCCTAACATGTTGGTCTTGATTATCTAAGGTCCTAAATAGGTCTAATATATTATATAGCGTCAGTAGATAAATTGTTATGTGCATTGGAAATCAAACGTTGAGGGATGACAAAGACGTTCGACGATTAAGTCACTTATGTGCCTCATATGTGATTTTATATGCTATTGTGTGATTCATGAGGTTATAATGCCTTAACTGAGTTATTATAGAATATATAGGTATTGTGTCGAGTTTCGTGGAGTTTGGAGGTGAAACGTCTATGATGTTCGAAAGATATGCCTTGAAGTTACCTTGTGTATCTAGGTATGTTTCGTTGAGTTTTGCGTGTTCGGTTTTGATAAAATTTAGGTAAGAGTTGTTAAAATAATAGAATATCGTATGTGGGTTGGAAACTTATGGGAAATTATCCCCAAGGACCATCCAAGGGTCCTTAAGGAAGGACCCAAGTTGGTGGCCAAAATTGGCAAAAGAGAGTCCACCTACAGAAGGCAATCGACTGCTAGTAGCCTGGTCGACGCCCCGTAGGTGGTGGGCGTAATTTGGGACATATCCTGGGGAGATAAGATCCCATTTTCAAGCTTCTAAACCCATCAACAGTTTCCAGCACGGCCCATTCATGGGCTTACGTCCCGTCGATGGGGCAGTCGTCTATGAGCATGCTGCTTGCGTGCAGTTCACTGCCACGTCAGGGGTGAACTTGTAAATACACCCCACATATAAACTGATTTATTGGAGGTTTATTAATCGCATATTGGGTATTTTAAATGTTGATATAAGTGTTAAACACATGGAAGATTATATTCTTCCAAATCAAAACCCCAAAATCCCTAAAAAAATCTCAAAGACTCCAATGATGTCCAAATCAAGGAACAACTTGGAGGTGCCGTTTTGAGTGGAAATTATCCATCAAAGTAAAAAATTATCTTCATCAAGGTATTTATATTGATCCTTGAAACTCTCTTTATCAAGGATCCCCAATTTTCAAGATGTTTTGTAAGTTTTCTAAAGTTGAATTGTCCAATTTCATGATCTCCCATGGGTTCTTGAATAAATGATTTCTAAACATTTAATAATGATTTAATTAATATTGTATTGATAATTATAATCTAAATTATATTACATATGAACCCTAGTTTTTAACTATGTTTTAGGTTACTTTATATAGATCTAATGTTGATGAATTCTCATGTAGTGTATGTGGGCTATTTATTGATGTAATTATTGTAGTAAATTTATATCTAGGTTTTATTAGGATGATGAATTTACATTGATTTGACCTAGTTTATTGGTTATTGTAGTTTTTATGTTGAATTGTGGTTATGGCCTTGACTAAGGGTTTTGTGTTATTGAATTGAGTAATTTGACTTTAAATTGAACTATTGAGGATGATGTGGGTTCTGCTTACCTAATTCCTTTAATTTTATATTATTTATACTTCGATTCTATTGTGATTGTTATGGTGGCGATGTTATGTGCTTTACTTGCAATTGATGTGACCTTGTTGGCGTTACTTTATGTAATATGATGATCTTTGCATTGTTGACAACTATTTGAAGTAATATGACTATTCGTGTAGTTTGATTATGTGAAGCAAGACAATATCTATCTACATGTGGAGTCATATATGCATTCTTCTATATATGTTGTGTTAGGTGACCATGTTATACTATGCCTTTGACATTATGCGTGTTGTCTTAGAGTTAATCTTTGTAGATCCTACTTGCCTATATGAACCTATGTTAATTACATTGATTAATTTATGATAGTATATTGTATGAGTTGAAGATGTTAGGGTTGTTTCTAGGTTCTCCTAGAATGACTTGAATCATGGGTAAAGGTGAAGTATGTGGTGTCTTTAATTGGTTGACTTTTGTCTGTTTCTTGATATTTGTGATTATCAATATGTGATGTCTTGATTTAGGGTTTTAGAACTCTTAATCTTTAATGTATGAATAACATGTGACCTTAAACTTAAGGGAGTCTTTTATGTGAAAACCTTGACTTAGTGATAATGGTTAGATTGTTGAAGTTGTAAGTCGTAATGGAACCCTTCAAAATAAAAGAATGATGGAATTAAGGTTAATTTGTAGGAACAACATCATATTAATCCTTAGAAAAGTCATAATGAGCTTCTTCTTTCCATTGTGAGGCAGCTCTAGTGGACGTTCTTTGGTAGGGTAAATGTGATTGGGTAATGAACTAGTTATGGGACCCTTTTATGTGAACCTAATGTCTGAATTACTCTATGAGAAAGAAGGCTAGCACCGAGTGAGTATGGTCAGGGGAGGTAGTTCAATTTATGTATGAGACTAGATTACAGAGTATGCCCTTCATATTCCTTAAACATGTGCCTACATGGGATGTGTCCAAGTCTACCATTGGGAACTAGAACAATATCATCGGAGTAGGATAGAACTCTAGAGTGTATGTCTTGCAATCATTGTCTATATCGGTTATTGCCTATTCTCATCATGTGGAATACCTATTAGCATTGGAAAAGCTTAAGAGGTTTAGGTGGTAGTATAAGACGCTCTCTAGACATTGCACAATATGGGATGTATTGTGCAAGACCATTAGTTGAATGTCCTTTATGGGATGTATGAGTCTTAATGAACTAATGAACTAATGACTTTTGTTAAGAAGTATATAAATAAATCAGTCCCTAATATAATGTGACTCAAGCATTCCTTAGTTTAAGTGTGAAGAGGGCATAAGAGAGGCTCTCTTCAAGTCTTATCTTTGGAAGTCTTGAGGATTACTCTAGTTAGGGAAGTTGGTTGGTTTTTTATACATTATCTAATCATTAGGTAGTCTTAAGATTATTTAAGTAATCTTTATGAGGCCACTATGGACGTTATCTTCTTGATTTACTTGACTAAGTCTTTTGATAGCCTTTGAAAGGAGATTTTGATATCACCCTATATGTTGATATTTTTGATGTCTTGAAGTGTGTGTGTGACTTATTATGAGTGTTCTTGAGATTTATTTAGGTAAGCTTTGGGAGGTTGTATGGGTGTTCTCTCTTTGTGTTGCTTAAGTAAGTCCTAGGATAAATTTTAGTGAGATAACAACATGCTAGAAATTGTTAAAAGGAAGACAAGGGAATTCACTGTAACAATGAAGCATTTCACTTTATAGTGAGTTGAACTCACTATAATGTGGGTTCTAAAATTATGATTTTTTTACTAAATTTTTCCTTAAGTTTTTCTGAGTTGAAATGTTGTTATTATGATTAAAATACGATTCATAAATGAAAAGATGCATATTTTAAATAACGGAGAAGGGTCTAAAATACCCTTATAGTATTAGAATTGGTACAAATATACCCCTCATTTATCTTTTGGCCTTAAAAAATCCTTGGGGTTAACCTTTAGGGACCTATTTTACCCTTTTGGCTAACAGACTACTAAGTCAATATATTTAATTATTTAATTTATTACATGGCATGTTGTTATTGGTTAAAAATTTAATTAATTAAAATCTAATTAGTTTGGCCTAAACCACTCTATCCACCCGGATCGACCCGACCCATCTTTCAAAATACCCAACCTATCCAAATAAAATATCCATTACCCATTTCTTTTTATAAAAACCTGAAACATTTCCCCCAACGTCATCAGTTCTTGGATCTGCAACGAGGCGGATATTGGATTCGCTATGGGTATAGCAGGCACAGAGGTTTGTAAATTGCTCTTGTCATACATACTAGGGTGATTTAAGGAGTTTCACATAGTCTATGTAGGGGTATGGGACTATACCTATACATTGTTCTTATAAAGTTAATGATATGCATATGTTGATGTTACATGTTGATGCTACTATATAATGTTAGTTTAACTTATGAACATGTTATTGTTATATACGATGATGAATACTCATGATGCTAGGTTAAATCAAACAATGCATTATCTATGATCTCTTTCCTTGTTTGCTTGAATATGTGGGGTTATGGGACTTCGTATGGGCATTCACTTGTAGGCTTGGGAAGGTATTTTAAGTAAGTGTCTTGTATAATCGGATGATATGAACTCTTGTACATAATTTGTTGTTGTGACATCATGCTTGAGTTACTTTTGTTATATGATCCTTATACGTTACTATTCATGTTGATTTTACCTCATGTTGATAGTATCCATGTAGCTTTGTCTTTAACGAAGATGTTTTTCTTCTTTTTTATATGTTCTTGTCTTGATGAATACGTGATCATTGGCTTTTATGTATTATTATTTGTGAATTAAGGATTTCAAAAGTGACTTATCATGACTGTGAAGAAAATGTCCTTTTAAGCATGATTTCAAATGTTTTATTTGCATATATTCATACTTAGTAAGAGTGGTTGTACTAACCCATAATTCTCTTTTTTTACAAATATGTAGGTTCCGCCAATTGAGTTCCTCAAAGATCGATTGAGGAAGACTTAGAATCTTTTCTCCAAGTGTTGGTAGGTGCTCATGACTAGGGATATTACCTTTTCCGCATTCTAGCTTTGAAGTTGTATTGTCATAGAGTTATCGTTCATCCCTTTATAATTTGGAACATTGATGTAAAAGACTATAATTGTATATTGACTTTGTATGGAAATGACTAACATTTATACTCTGTTAGATTGTTTTATGTGAGACGATATTAGTAGACTATTTCCTATGCATTAGCTTATTTTATCTGACGAGAAGCCTATGTAAGCTTCATATGCGAGTGGTCTAAGTAAACTCTCTAAGTAGTATGTTGGAGGTATATGTAAACCTCAATATATAAAAGTTCTAATTTTTCCGCATTTTTAAACTATGAAATGTAATTACGAATGCTAAGAGTCTAGTCTTGGTCGTCTCAGAGGATGACGATGCCAATTACATCTAAAAGGTGTTCCCCAGTCATGAAAAACTTGGTATCAGAGCGTGAGGTTGAAATAATCTTAGGGTTGATATCTCACTAAAACATGTTTACGTAGAGTCTTGTTCATAGGTGTGATGCACGCCACACTTATGAAACAGAAGCTATGTGTTTATTAAAAAATTCACTTATTGGTAATCTTAAAAGTCATGACTTATGAGTTGTAACTCTATGTCTCACTTTTTCTTCTAATTCTTTTCCTATTTATATTGGAAATTAATACTCAAAGGACGGATACAAGGTGAATGGAGGAAGATTTGGCTAATGCCGGAGTTCCTCCCTTTAGAGAACCAACTCCCTCCACAAGACCAAGATCAAGACATTTCTTCACCTATGTCTGATTTAGAAATAAGGTCGGCATTTTTTACTTTGTCTCAACCCATGACCACCCAAGCTCAAGCCATGATGGCTCAAGCAAATAGGGACGTTTGATCTTGTGTTCAACCAAATGCAAGCACCATGGATTCTGAAAGAGGGTCGATTTATTTTTACCGAACACCACTCTAGGCACTCTTACAAATGTCTGTAACACTCAGCCTACTTTACACTCACGAATCTGACTAAGTATAGAAATACTTAAGCAGCAAAGTTAAACAACAAACACACTTTACAGGAACTTGTCCCAACCTTTATTAATCTTATGATTAATACAAAGGAAGGCTTCAAGAATTAGTCTAAGGCTAAAAACACTCTGTCTAAACCTTAGACGAATTTCCACCCTTAATAAAAATTTTGCACATGGCAGTTACATGCGACAGTTACAAATGACACTTGTCTGACACTTGTCATCACAGGGTCCAAACTAAGTTTCCAACAACTATATTTCTAACAGATAGAATCTAATTGACATAACATTCTTATCTACACGAAATACTTATATTCTAACACTTAGAATATTTCAGGCTACATTCCAACACTTAGAATATTTTAGCTGTCCTCCAACACTTAGTTTTATTTCAGCAATTCGGGTGAACTACCTTTGTTCTTGCCATTTTCAAGTCTTCACAGCCTTGCCTTGTCAAGCCAACACGCTTCCTTCCCAATGACCTTGGACCGCACGTAAGCCTTGCATGTTCAAGATGCATTGCCAACACCCAAGCACCTTGAACTTGTGTTGCACTGTTTGCCATCATCCATGTCAAGACCAGTGCCCAAGCCCTTGACATGTCTGCATGTAGTTAGATCAAGTAGTTTGCGGGTCTAACAGACCACCCGCACCACTTGAACTCGATGTCCTCATCAAGACTATTTTAAGATAGTCCTCGATTTGAGCATCAAACTGCCATAATTCTTTTGCCTTCTCCCAAAATGCATCAGCTGCACTCTTGCCTTTCCAATGAACCAAGAATTATGTCTTAGTATTCTTATTACTTGTGCCCAAAACCCGGTGATCAATGATCTTCTCAATTTCAGCATCATACTGTGTAGGTACTGATGGAGGAACCCTCTTTGACCTGTTCCTATCCGGGTCATCTGCATCTGCAAAGTAAGGTTTCAAGAAACTCACATGGAAAGTGGGATGAATTTTCAACCTTTTTGGCAACTTTAACCTATAAGAAACTTCGCCCACTCGTTTCACCACTTCGAATGGACCATCATACTTAGGAATCAAACCCTGATGTCTGGTCTTACTTTACAATCTATTTCCATATTTGTGGGGTAAGTTTTAGTATACCGTGTCACCCACATTGAACTCAACAGAGCGACGATGTTGATCAGCATACTTCTTCATGCGCCGCTGAGCCTTGCGCAAGCTATCCTGTGCCTCGGATAATATTTCAAGACTGTCCCTTGCAACCCTATATGCTGCTGGACACTTTCCCTGATTTTTAGATCTGGCAACATCTAGTGGCGTCATAGGTTGTATGCCTAAAAAGATCTCAAAAGGATTCCTTCTGTTGCAGACGATTTGTGCAGATTATTGCAAAACTGTGCAATGTCTAACAATGTTAAGCAATTCCGTTGACTTGCTGTCACATAGTGCCTCAAGTATTCTTCCAACAAGTGATTAATTCTTTCCGTCTGTCCATCTGTTTGTGGATGATTTGCAGTAGAAGATTTTAATTCAATTCCCATCATATTGAACAATGTTGTCCAAAATCTACCAGTGAACCTTGTATCTCTATCACTCACAATGTCAGCCGGAACACCAAAATACGTAACCACACATTTGTAGAACAAATTAGCAGCAACTTCAGATGAACATAGTTCAGGTGCATCTTTAAAAACAAAATATTTTGAACACGTGTCAACTACCAACATGATAGATGTTTTGCCATCTACTTTAAGGAATCCAGAAAAAAAATCCATGCTTACTGATAGCCATGGCCTTTCAGAAACAGGTAAAGGTTGCAACAAACCTGCTTCCTTCTTACGTTCAGTCTTGTCAACTTGACAAACATGACAAGTCTTAAAGTATGACTCTATATCATCTTCCATTTTTGGCCAAAAATAAACACGAGAAAGTAAGGCTAACATCCTTTCAACACCGGGATGTCCAGCTCAAGCAGAATCATGCGCCTCTTTCATTAAGTCTTTGCGCAACCCGCCCTGATTTGGTAAAACGATTCTCCCCCCTTTAAAATAGAGCAGATCGTCCTCGATCCAATACCGTCTGATTGTGCCATCTTGCACTTGCCCCATCCATTAAACATATAATGAATCATTTGCAGCACACAACCTGATTCTATCATAGAAACAAATTTCATGTTTTGAAATTGAATATACTACAACAAACACTTCTTTTCTACTCAGCGCATCAGCAACCTGGTTGTGTTTTCCTGTTTTATGTTCCCACATGAAATCATATTCTGCCAGGAATTCTTGCCACCGTGCTTGTTTAGGACTCAATTTTTTCTGTGTTTTGAAGAATGTATTTGCTACATTATCAGTTCTTACTACAAATCGAGTACCTAGAATATAAACTCTCCAAAACTACAAAAAGTGTACCACCACAACCATTTATTTTTCATGTGTTGAGTATCTCTGTTCAGCATCATTCAATTTCCTACTTTCGAAGGCCACTGGATGACCTTCTTGCACTAATACGCCGCCAATTGCCTTGTATGATGGATCAGTGTGTACTTCAAATGGTAACTCAAAATCAGGCAATTTGAGTATAGGTTCAGATGCAATAGCATTCTTCAAATTCTGAAATGCTTCATCACATCGTTCAGACCAAACCCACTTTGTATCTTTCTTCAACAAATCTATCAAAGTCATTGCCCTTTTTGAGTAACCAGCAATGAATTTTCTATATTAGTTAGCAAAGCCAAGAAACGATCTCAAATCCTTCACATGACGAGGTGCCTGCCAATAAACAATGGCTTGCACTTTATTAGGATCCTTTCGAACTTGTTTTTTACTAACAAGATGCCCCAAGAATTTTATCTCTTGTTGAGCAAATTCACCCTTTTCTATCTTGACATAAAGTGTGTATTTTCTCAACTGAGACAGAACCAAACTTAAGTGATTAACATATTCCTCCAATGTTCGACTATAAATGACAATATTATCTAGATATTCAACAACAAAGTCATGACGATAGTCAAACAGTACTATTCATTAAGTTGCAAACCGTTGCCGGGGCATTAGTCAGCCCAAATGGCATTACAAGGAATTTGTATGAACCATATCTAGTAACACATGTTGTTTTTGGTTCATCACCCTCTGCTATCCTAACCTGCAAATAACCCTCCCTGAGATCACGTTTTGTGAACCAGCATGCCTTACTCAACCTGTCCATCAAATCCTGCACCAACCGAACTGGATACTTATTCTTTATAGTTGCCTAGTTCAGCGCCCTGTAGTCTACACACATTCGCATCGTCCCATCCTGTTTCTTTTGAAATAAAATAGGAGCACCATATGGGGCCTTAGATGGCTGAATCAATCCAGCATCCAACAAGTCATTCAATTGTTTGGGTAATTTAACCAATTCCTTAGGATCCATACGATAAGGAGCCTGTGCAGGAGCAACCATACCAGGCAGCAACTCAATTTTATGATCAATATCCCTCCTTGGTGGTAATTTCTTTGGTAATTCAGGCGGCATAACATCAGCATACTGTTTAAGCAATTCAGCAACACAATCAGGCACTTTTATCTTTACATCACGTTTCACTTCAAACAAGGCAGCAAGTATTGTGTCATCACCTTTATTCTTTGAATCTTTATTAATGTTCCCAAATGGATTAACTCCTTTGAGAAATCCAGCATTGCTTCCATTCATAACCATCACTCCATCTAAGTGAGGAAACGGAACAAACTGGAATTTTCTTAGAAAATCAATCCCAAGTATGATTTCAAATTCACCAAGGGGCATCACCATCAAATTATGTTTTCCTACCCAACTTCCAGTCTATATAGACACACCATAAGTCATACCCACAATGGCATGTGCCTTAGCATTGACTGTTTTGACGTAGGAAGGCCTTTTAGACAACTTCAGCCCCAATTTTGTAGCAATTCTCACATCTACAAACGTATGAGTGGCCCCTGTATTAACCATTGCCATCACACGTTGTTCTTTCACTTTCATTTTTATATGAATTATGGAAGCATGAGGATTCGAAGTACTAGACATTTCTCCAACATTATTAATCCCCGTAATATGGTTGAAGGACAATCCCAATGGGTTTGCCATTGCAGCCACGATTTCCTCATCTTTCTCCCTTTGATTCAAATTCCCAGCAAGCAAAGCATTTACTTTTTCCTAGTTTGGACAAGACTTGGCCAAATGAGGACCACCACAAGTCCAACAGCCCTTAGAATTACAAGCTTTGTTCTTTGGTTTGTCTTTTCCATCCCTCATTTGTGCCTTTCCTTTGTCATTTGTACCATCCTTACGACTATCCTTTTTCCATTCCCTTTCTTATAATTCTTTTTCCTAGTTTTTGAAGTGGAGGGAACATCTATCAAAGGACAAGTCGTCCGGAAATCAACCAATGAATCTGCAGCAGCAATTGCACCAGGAAGATCTTTAACATTCTGCCTCCTGAGTTCGTTTTGAGCCCAGCCTTGCATACCCAAAATGAAGTTGTGTAATTTATCCTCATCAGACATATTTTTTATGTCTAACATCATAGAGGTAAATTCTTTAATGTATTCCCTCACCGAACCCGTATGCCTTAGCCTTTTCAATTTATCCCTTGCAAGCCAAGATGCGTTGCTAGGAAGAAATTGATCACGCATTTCTTTTATTAACTTATCCCATGTATCAATTCTAGGACGACCAGCACTTATATCATCTACATTTCGAGTCCTCCGCCAAAGTTTAGCATCACCCGTCAAGTACATTGTGGAAATGTTTAACTTGTCAGCGTAAGGCACCCTTGCAGTAGAAAAATATTGTTCCATGTCCCAAATGAAGTTTTCTAGTTCTTTAGCACGTCTTGCGCCACTAAAGGCCTTAGGTTCTTGAATTATGACCTTAGATGATTCAACACAATTTGAACTCAACGTAGCCACAGCCCGACACAATACAACGAGCTCTACACGAAGGTTCTCATTTTCCTTCTGCAGTCCCTCAAGCTGTTGCATAGTTGTGGTACGAAAATCCAAGATTTCAGTGATATGATTATCAACATTCTGTCGATATACACCAATCTCCCCCTGAAATTTCTCAGCGTCAAGTCTCAAATCAATGACTTGTGTAAAAAAATCCACAAACGTAGAGTCTTACAAAATATCATCTGTAAACCCAATGGATGCTTTGATTTTTCGTGCTAGTTCCCACATTTCTGCATTTTTCACCATCGTTCAACAATGCTCTGATACCTATTAAAAGAGGGTCCATTTATTTTTACCGAACACCACTCTAGGAAGTCTTACAAACGTCTGTAACACACAACCTACTTTACACCCATGAATCTAACTAAGTATAGAAATACTTAAGCAGCAAAGTTAAACAGCATAAAGACTTTACAGGAACTTGTCCCAACCTTTATTAATCTTATAATTAATACAAAGGAAGGCTTCACAAATTATTCTAAGGCTAAAAACACTCTGTCTAAGCCTTAAACAAATTTTAACCCTTAATAAAATTTTTGCACATGGCAGTTGCATGCGGCAGTTACAAATGACACCTGTCCGACACTTGTCATCATAGGGTTCAAACTAAGTTTGCAACATCTATATTTCTAACAGATAGAATCTAATTCAAATTAAATTCTTATCTACATGAAATACTAATATTCTAACACTTAGAATATTTGAGGCTACATTCCAACACTTAGAATATTTTAGCCAGCTTCCAACACTTAGAATATTTTAGCTGTCCTCCAACACTTTAGTTTTATTTCAGCAATTCAGGTGAACTGCCTTTGTTCTTGCCATTGTCAAGTCTTCACAGCCTTGCCTTGTCAAGACAACATGTTGTCTTGCCAATGACCTTAGCCCGCATGTAAGCCTTGCATGTTCAAGCTGCCTTGGCAACACCCAAGCACCTTGAACTTGTGTTGCACTGTTTTGCCATCATCCATGTCAAGACCAGGGCCCAAGTCCTTGACATGTCTGCATGTAGTTAGATCAAGTAGTTTGCGGGTCTAACAGATTCCTACTTTAGGGACTTCAGTAGAATAAATACTCTTATGTTATATGGGTCAAAATTGAATGAAGATTCCCAAGACTTCATTAATGAGGTCTACACGGTTCTCTATGTTATGGTGCTGACTTCAAATGAAAAAGATAAACTAGATTTCGACCAACTCAAGGATGTATGTCAAACATGGTACACCATATGGAGATACAATAGGGCCTTGAGAGGGAGTGTTGTCACTTGTGAGGTGTTTAGAAGGGCTTCCCTTGATTATTTTTTTCTTAGGGACAAAAGGGAGGAGATAGTGGAGGAATTTATCAGCCTTCATCGAGTTGGTATGAGTGTGCAAGAGTACTCCATGATGTTCAACAATTGTCCAAGTATGCTCCTTACTTTGTATCTAACCCAAGGGATGAGATGAGTCGCTTTGTGATGAGAGCGTCCAATGATTTGGTGGAAGAGTGTCATTCAAAGATTCTACATGACAACATGTATATATCTAAATTGATGGTTCATGATCAACAAGTTAAAGAGATTAGACTCAAGAGTAAAAATAGGGTGTTCAAGAGGGCCAAGTCTTATGAGAGAGGTACTTCCAAAAGTAGTCTTAAGATTAAAGACAAGACTATGATCAATAAGAGGGTTTACAACAAAGTTCCTTTGAATTTCCCTAAGTCAAACAAGGATAGGGTGTCTAACCCTAAGTCTTAAAAGGAAATAAATAGAAATTAACCTCGCAAGAATCCTAGTTGTGCAAAATGTCGTAAGAAATGTTGGTGTGAGTGTCTAGTTGGGAAAAAAAATTTCATTGGGTGTGGCAAGAGTATCCATAAGATTACGGATTGACCTAATATGAGGAATCAAGAGAAAGGGAGTGGTCAAGCTCAATAAAGTGATCTAAGATCTGATGCTCCAAAGAGAAACTTCTTTTATGTTCTTCGCTCTGGAGGTGAGCTAGAGGAATCTCCCAATATGGTCACCGGTATGTTATAAGCCTTCTCTATTGATGTGTATGATTTACTTAACCCCGGTGCAAAATTATAATTTGCAACACCTATGGTAGCTAGAATGCTTGATGTTCTACCCGATTTTTTTATTGAACCATTTTCGATTAAAATCCCGGTAGGTAAATCCATGATGGCTATAACAGTCTTTATGAGTTTTCCAATATCTTTGACCAATAGAGTTAAATGAATGGATTTGGTAGAACTTGATATGGTTGATTTTGATGTTAGTTTTTGAACGGATTGGTTGTGTGCTTCTTTTGCTTTTATTGATTGCAGAACAAGGGTAGTTAAGTTCAATTTTCCTAATGAACCCATCTTAGAGTTGAATGGGGTATCTTTTTTTAAAAAGAAATCTTGTAAAATGACCTCTAAGCAGTGTCTATACCATATTGTAAGAGTCAAACATCTGTTTTGGGGATTTGTTAGAATTAGGGATATCTATAGTCCTAAGTTGGAGGGGGATTCTCTAAAGACTACAGATGAACTAACTAAGTTGATGAACTTTGTATGATTAAATATTGAACTACTTAACTGTCACAACTAGAGTCTAGACCCCAGACGAGATCGGCATCATTGACCTCTCAGAGGTAGCGGACAAGCCTACTTACGCCATTCTTACTTCGTCTAGGTTAATTTTAGCGGAAAATTTTAATATTTTTGTTTCTTCTCATACATAATAATCATCCTTTTAGATTAATAATTGTTCACCATTACAATATAACATTAAGATCATCAAATCAAAGAAATAGTTTAATATAGCATTAAATGTATACTTGCCAAAATGGTATCAATACAATGTCTGAACAACAGCGTAAAAAAACGCTAGTGGAACATAGTCCACTAGCTCAATACTAGAACTAAGCTACGATATAATCGGCAAGCATCCTCAAAAGTATAAAGGCCTAAAAAATCCGGATGAATGCTCCATGTCCGGCTAGTTTCAGCGTCAACCTGTAGCTCTAGCATCCACCTATGTTTGCATCTAAAATTGTAGAGTTTTATAGGGTTAGTACACACTTGTACTGAGTATGGGTATATGTAAGCACATACCAAGGACATGCATATGTAAGAATAGTTTTTTCCTAACAACATGATTGTAGAAGGTCAAGTTAGTGGACTTGCCAAATTGAGATTAGGAAAGTGAGTGATCTTTCCAAATTTGGATTATGAATGTTTATGAACTTTGCAAATTTGGATTAGAAAAGTTATGCCATGATAGTAACATGCATCATCATACTTAACATTCTGCACACAGCACACAACAGTGTAGACATAGCACATATCATAATTCTTATAACACATAACGTTGTTCATATCATTCATTCGTATGGTATGAGATCATAGAATCATGGACTTGACATTATGACTTCCCAAAAATGAGGGCTCAACATATGGGACCTAAATTAGGGACTCTAATTTAGCATACACAGAGTCTGTTTCACTCAATCATACTTACTTCATTTCATTTCATTCATGGGCCAGTGCAAAACACTAGTTATACTTAGGATGTAGTTTAAGAATTTCATCGAGTTCGTTGTGCATTGACCAAGAATGAGCTAATATCATTAATTGAATCTAACGCACCTCTTGATTATCCTATCCTAACACCTTTGGTATCATTCATTTCATTATGTGCATCATTTGAGGCTTACCTCATTCATTCATTGGGAACTTTAACTTTAACCAACATAGATCATGTGAGCATCCCCAAATCCAGTGTCATGAAACCCCACACCGAAAAGAGGTGGAATAACCGGCCAATGTGACTCAAAACATGCTAGTGTACATGGGAATTGAACCCAGCCAGATCCCTATATTGGAACAATAGGTTCGAATACTAGGAGATATAAAAAGACCCTTACTCGGCATGTGATATACCGTGGTTTCACGGTATTATTAATACTTTTTCCTTAAGTTTAGTGTGTCCAAAATCCTTTTTGTGCTAATTTTTATATAAGTTTCTCTTTATTTTGCAGAAAAACTTTCTAAAGATTAAAGCGGAGATTTCGAGCGAAGAAATGCAGAAGAGACCACCTACGGAGCTTATGACGGTACGTCGTGCTTGTGACAGTCCGTAGGTGGCAGCATAGTGCAGCTGCTAAAGGAAGATGTGGAAGTTTGACCATGTGTGGTGTTACGAAGTTTGTGACGGTCTGCCGTGTCTATGACGGTCCGTCCTACAGGTTCGTCATGAAGTTCAGAGAAGTAATCCCAGTACCCATATTCCAAAAGTTAAAGTATTTTGGAACGAGACCCTCGACAGACCGTTGTGCCTATGACGGTCCATCATACATGCCATCGAGGGTAATGAAGAGAGAAGCAAAAGAAATTGCATAAGTATGGGATGACAGAGTCCATGACGGTCTGTCGTGACCACGACGATCCGTCTCGAGGTCCGACAACCTAGCCGCGTTTTGACAGATTTCTAGCAATTAGAATCCTTGTTTAATTAGGTTTTTATTTTCTATAAATAGTTCGAGAAACCTCGTTTTTGAGGTTAGACTGCAAATAGTTAGACTCCAGATAGTTAGACTCTTAGATTATTATTAGATTATGTGTAATAGTGTTAGACTTTTGATTATCATTAGACTTTTTGTGAGATTATTGATTACTTTGAGATTCTTGCAAGTTATTTTTGGTGATTAATCAAACAAACTTTCAGATTTTACTCTTTCTCATTGAAGTAAGTACATGAATACTTATTTAATATAATTGAATATTTTGGTTATGACTATGAGTAACTAAACTCCATAACTAGGGTTATGGGAACCATAGGAAAATAATGAGATAAAACCTAACTAAAATAACAATTCTAGAATAGTGTCTTGCATGTATTAATAATTCTTTCGCTTAGAAGTCTTTTTAACAGATGGCCAACGTTAGAACTCGCCTTAATGCTACTTGCCGAACCAAGGAGGTAGATAATAAGAAAAGAATTATCAACATAAATTTAGTGTATACTATCTAATAGGCTAGTAGTGATTGGTACGAGGTAATAACTTAGTCAA
Source organism: Solanum chilense (assembly GCA_032847665.1). Classification (NCBI taxonomy): domain Eukaryota; kingdom Viridiplantae; phylum Streptophyta; class Magnoliopsida; order Solanales; family Solanaceae; genus Solanum; species Solanum chilense. The sequence continues at coordinate 1,991,616 of CM064964.1, forward strand.
ATATCGAATACAATGCTTAATATGAGGTAAACATAAGGGTTAGGAAAGCAACACATGTAGACGGACCAAGGTGCGGAGTGAGATTTTCTAGATGCCGAACCAAGGATTTAGAAATACATAACTTATCACTTTGCATGGAAGATACTAGGAAAGAATTGTTATAGTTAGAATTGTCAAGTTATGAACCTATGGGGAACATGTAAACCCTAGTTACTTTGATTAATTAATTAAATTCCAACATTCAAAGCTTTTAAGTGTCTCTTTCAATTTCGTTAGTTGTTTTCACTCATTTAGAAATAGAAACCCCCCTTTTATTGTTTTACTTTCCAAGGAAGTCATTGACTAAACAAAAGTAATAATAGATTGAAGTTAAGTCTAGACTATTTTCCTCGTGGAAACGATCCCAACCTCACTAGTTGGGTTATTTATTTGACACGACCGCTTTACTTCTTATTTTAGAAGTAAGTTTGAGCGTATCAAATTTTGGCGCCGCTGCCGGGGAATATAGCTTTTAGATTAACTTGAACTTTTTACTATAGTTTAGTTGATATTTTCTTGATTTTACTTTGTTTTATTGTTTTTGATTTTTTTCAAAACTATCCTCCTTGTATGCCAAATACACGGAGAGGAAGAGAACCCTTGTTTCCCTACGATCAATAATTAGAGCGCACACTGTGCAAGATGAATCGAATCTTGGGAATAAATGATGATGATCCGTACCAGAACATCCCAGCTCCGGTTGATGTTCATGGTCAGTTGTTACCCGATGCTCTAGGTGATCACCAACAGAGGGGACAAAATCCTGCTCCACGGCCCCAAGCACATTACAGAGGCAATGATAACATAGCAGACTCCGATGGGCCACTTCTCTTACCTCCTCTATCCACAGGCCACACCTTTGTGGTAACTAGTAGCCTGATGCAAATGCTCACTGCCAGAGGTTTGTTTTCAGGGCTACCTTCTGAGGATCCACATACCCATATAGCTAAGGTAAGAGCAGTGTGTAAAAGCTGTGTAGGGAGGCCTGATTTGGATTTAGATGTAATAGGGCTCAGAGTGTTTCCTCTCTCACTGACGGGAGAGGCTTCTATATGGATCACTGAGCTCCCATACAACTCAAGCTTCACTTGGAACCATCTAAGGGATGTTTTCTTAGCACGCTACTATCCGGTCTCCAAGAAACTAAACCACAAAGATAGAGTGAACAACTTTGTGGCACTACCAGGAGAGTCTATTAGTAGTTCTTGGGATAGATTCACCTCATTCTTGAGAAGTGTTCCAAATCACCGTATCGATGATGAGTCACTGAAGGAATACTTCTACAGAGGACAGGATGATAATAATAAAGCGGTGTTGGACACTATAGGAGTTGGATCTTATGGGGAGTGTCCTTATGCTGAGATTGCTGAAAAATTAGAGAAAATCTCCCGGAATAATAAATCTTGGAGTACTAGGAAGTCAGATACCGGGAGAAACACCTTCGCAGTGCAGTCCACTCACAACCCAGCCACAGATGAGATTCGTGAAGAAATGGCTCAGATGACAACTGAGCTTGGGTTGGTACTAAAACATGTCACTGGGGTGCAGAAAAGATAAATGCAGTCAACTACTTGGCTAAACCACCACCTCCTAATGATGAATGCTATAATGCGGAGGACACCTATGCAGTAAATAAGCAGACGGGGGGTTTCCGACCAAGCGCCCAAGGCTCAAATCAGGATAATTGGCGCCAAGGTCAAGGGAACCAAGGTCGGACCTATGGTAACTATAACCGTGAGGGTCATTATGTCCGAGATGGAAACTACAACCGCGACAACAACTTCAACAGGGGTAACTACGGTAACAGAAATGATAGTAATAGTCCCTATGTCCTTCCCCAAAATCGTGAAGTTACTCCTAGAGATGGTGGAGATAGTATGGCGCGAGTTGAGGATATCTTGCACAAAATAATGAGGAGGTTCTTTGCTAGTGATGAGCACATTAAAGAGTTAAGGTGTGATTTAGCTAGTATTGGGCAAAAAGTTGATACACATGCAATATCGATTAAACAGATCAAGTTGCAAATGGCCCAATTATCTGCGACGGTGAACACGGCAACCGGGCACTCTTCCTAGCAACATTGTCCAAAATCCAAAAAATGATGGGCATTGTATGGCAATCACTTCTTTGGGTGGTAGGCAAACCATTGACCTCCCTATGCCGTCTAATGAGGAAAATTTGAGAAAGGATGATGATAAGGTGGTAAAGGATAGTGTTGAGGAACAAGAGATCAATGGAAAAGATGCAGAAGTCCCTATTAAGGTAATTCCCATGCCTATACCACCACCACCCTTCCCTCAAAGATTAGTGAAAAAGACCGAGGATGGTAAATATCGGCGTTTTATAACAATGTTGAAGCATCTCTCTATCAATGTCCCTTTTGTATAAGCTCTAGAACAAATGCCCGGTTATGCCAAGTTTATGAAAGATCTGGTCACAAAGAAAAGATCGGTCACTTTTGAGGATGACGATAGACTGCAGCATTGTAGTGCAATTGCTACAAGATCCCTTGTACAAAAGAAAGAAGATCCGGGTGCGTTCACTATTCCTTGTACAGTCAGGTCATTACATTTTGCGAAAGCATTATGTGATTTGGGGGAAAGCATAAATCTCATGCCACTCTCGATTTACAAGAAGTTGGGTTTGGGTGACCCAAAACCCACTGCGATGCGGCTACTGATGGCTGATCGGACAGTGAAAAGGCCTATAGGGATACTCCATGATGTGCTAGTAAAAGTGGAGTCATTCATCTTTCCGGCTGATTTTGTTATTCTTGATTGTGAAGTCGATTTTGATGTGCCTATTATTCTTGGGAGGCCATACCTTGCTACAGGTAGAGCCTTAGTTGATATGGAAAAGGGGCAGATGAAATTTTGGTTGAACAATGAAGAACCGACCTTCAACGTTTGTAGGACTATGAGGCAGAGTGGTGAGCTAGATCGGTATCCGCCATATCCCACAAAGGAAAGATGAAGAAGGAGAATGAAGAAAAAACTGCAAAACAAGAGTTTATGGTTGGGGATTTGATACTTTTAGATAAATCTGGGTTTCCTTGTCTTCCGGGCAAGCTCAAGTCCAAACGGACTGGCCCTTACTTGATCACCCAAGTATTCCCTCATGGAGTAGTTGAGTTAAAAACCAAGGAGGGGGTGCGGTTTAAGGTGAATAGAGAACGAATAAAACTCTATTTTGGGCATACTGCATCGGTGAATGAAATGATAGAGGCATACCATCTTGATGAAGGCGGAGTAATCAAGCGTCCTCAGTCGTGCCGCGACTTTAAATTAGGCGCTTGTTGGGAGGCAACCCAATACTTATATTTTTTTTTATTTTCTTTATTTCTAGTAGTGGTAGTATTTTCTACTAATGGGTTTTAAATTTGCAGGCACATCATCAGGAAATTCTGCAGAAAATCACTCTGCAACTGTCACCAACGGACACATGCGACGGAGCGTCGTTCTCTCGACGGTCCGTCCTGCACAACCATTTTGGTTGTCAGAGACCCTATTCCTAAGGGTCTCTCACAGTTTCTAAGTGTCCTCCAACGGACATCTACGACGGACCGTCATACTTTCGATGGTCCGTCCTACATAACCGTCATGACGGTCAGAGACCCCTCTCTTAAGGGTCTCCATTTTTTCAAGTGTCCTACGACGGACATCGACGACGGACCATCATAATCACAATGGTCTGTGCTTATTATCGGCGCTTTGCTCCACAGGTTTTCTTCACCTACCACTCTAGTATTTAAATTTTAATTTTATGCATTGGGGACAATTTCATGTTTTTTTTGTTGGGGGTGGGGTAAATGGAAAGTGAGTATTAGGGTGAAGTCTGAGTAGCAAAATTCACTATCCTCTTTTGGGGTTTTCTTGCCTATGTTCTTTTTCCCCAAAAGACTGATTACTTTTTCTGTTGAACCGGCATGTCTATATCTTTTGTACATAGTTTAATTCTGGAGCATGATGGCTAAAATGATATCCTGACAAATTGGAAAATGATGCATGACTAGGAATAGTAACTGATAAATGTGTGACTCTAAGCATGACATAGAGGTACACCATTGCATTACCCTAAGTCTAAAATTCGAAATAGGTGTCTGACGATCTGGTAGAGTGATGAGATGTCAAGTGAGTTTGAGGAATATTTGAATAGTCCACTATTTGAACTGAGCTAGAACTTGCCTGGTTAGTCCTGTTAAAAGTAAGTTGTAATAGACAATTAGGAAAGGATCATAGGCCCTTATTCAATGTAGCCCATCTTTAGCCTAAATAGAATAAAACCAAATGAAATTTATACTTCTTTGATCCAAATGATCTGAGCTTTAAATAAACCTTTTTTTTTCACCCCAACTGATCTTTTTCTGGGAATAATGTGTTGGCCCTGGTCCCTCCTTGGACATGTGCACCTCAGCTTATTCCAAAAGCATAAGTTGAGGGTGGATAATGCAGTAAACAACCTTTGCTATGGCCCTGACCCAACTTTGGGTATTGTGTACCTTGACTCATGGCAAAGCCATGAGTTGAGGGTGGCTATTATGAGGAATGCTCTGGAAAGTGGGGTTTAAAGAACAAAGAGAGAGAAAGAACAAAATTAAAGTGACTAAAGAATTAGTTGAAAGAAAAGTAAAGAAAAATAAAAATACACAAGAAATACAAGCAAGAAAATAAGAGAGTCACTTACACAAATTAAGAAAGAAGAGAAAATAGCAAGGTGAAATAATATGAGAAACTGGGCGAGATAAAATGATAGAAAGTGGAAGGTTTAGCCGATATGTCAAGGAGGGAAAAAAGTCACTAAAGTATACCTAAATATACCCTACCTGACCCTGATCCTATGTTACAAGCTAAGAAAGTCCTATCGTGATCCTAAGGGTTGTATATCGAACTTAAGGCAGTGAAAATAAGGGCAAGCTTATGGTAATAGCTATGAATGAGTGCGACTTTGTTTTGAGAGTGAGTGTTGAAAAATAATCGTTATACTCAAACTGAAATCATTGTGTGAAAAAATGAGAATTTTGTTTTAAAATGACGACACTAGTTGCAATACCGGAATTGTTAGCACCTCGGTGAGAAATTGAAGAGAATAGGTGTTAGTGCATGGTGAGTCTGTGTCATGTTCTAATCCCACATAATTCAATCCTAATAATGATAGCATGCATAGATTTGGTGAGATTAATCGGGATTAATAGACAAATGATTGCAAAGGATGAAACATGGATACTATTGTACAAAGATTTTGTATTGAGTAATAGTGCGTCGCTTGAGGACAAACAACGAATTTAAGTTGAGCGTTTTGATATACCGTGGTTTCACGGTATTATTTATACTTTTTCCTTAATTTTAGTGTGTCCAAAAGCCTTTTTGTGCTAATTTTTATATAAGTTTCTCTTTATTTTGCAGAAAATCTGTCTAAAGATGAATGCGGATATTTTGAGCGAAGAAATGTAGAAGAGACCACCTACGGAGCTTATGCCGGTCCGTCGTGCTTGTGACGGTCCATAGGTGGCAGCGTAGTGCACCTGCTAAAGGAAGATGGGAAGTCTGACCAAGTGTGGGGTTACGAAGCTTGTGACGGTCCGTCGTGTCTATGACGGTCCGTCCTGCAGGTTCGTCATGAAGTTCAGAGAAGTAATCCCAGTGCCTATATTCCAAGAGTTGAAATATTTTGGAACGAGACCCTCGACGGGCCGTTGGTCCTATGATGGTCCGTCATACCTGCCGTCGAGGGTAATGAAGAGAGCAGCAGAAGAAATTGCAAAACTATGGGACGACGGAGTCCATGACGGTCCGTCGTGACCACGACGATCCGTTGCGAGGTCCGTCGACCTAGTCGCATTTTGACAGATTTCCAGCAATTAGAATCCTTGTTTAATTAGGTTTTTATTTCCTATAAATAGTTCGAAAAACCTCGTTTTTGAGGTTAGACTGCAGATAGTTAGACTCTAGATAGTTAGACTCTTAGATTATTATTAGACTCTGTGTAATAGTGTTAGACTTTTGATTATCATTAGACTTTTTGTGAGATTATTGATTACTTTGAGATTCTTGCAAGTGATTTTTGGTGATTAATCAAGCAAACTTTCAGATTTTACTCTTTCTCATTGAAGTAAGTACATGATTTCTTATTTAATATATTTGAATATTGTGATTATGACTATGAGTAACTAAACTCAATAACTAGGGTTGTTGGAACCATAGGCAAATAATGAGATAAAACCTAACTAAAATAACAATTCTAGAATAGTGTCTTGCATGTATTAATAATTCTTTCGCTTAGAAGTCTTTTTAACAGATGGCCAACGTTAGAACTCGCCTTAATGCTACTTGCCGGACAAGGGAGGTAGATAATAGGAAAAGAATTATCAACATAGATTTAGTGTATACTATCTAATAGGCTAGTATTTATTGGTACGAGTCAATAACTTAGTCAAATATCGAATACGACGCTTAATATGAGGTAAAGATAAGGGTTAGGAAAGCAACACATGTAGCCGAACCAAGGTGCGGAGTGAGATTTTGTAGATGCCGGACAAAGGATTTAGAAATACATAACTTATCACTTTGCATGCAAGATACTAGGAAAGAATTGTTATAATTAGAATTGTCAAGTTATGAACCTGTGGGGAACACGTAAACCCTAGTTACTTTGATTAATTGATTGAACACGAATATTCAAAGCTTTTAAGTGTCTCTTTAAATTTCGTTAGTTATTTTCACTCATTTAGAAATAGAAACCCCCCTTTTATTGTTTTACTTTCCAAGGAAGTCATTGACTAAACTAATGTAATAATAGATTGAAGTTAAGTCTAGACTATTTTCCTCGTGGGAACGATCCCAACCTCACTAGTTGGGTTATTTACTTGACACGACCGCTTTACTTCTTATTTGAGAAGTAAGTTTGAGCGTATCAGCATGTCGGACAGTCTAATCTCATGATAGTTACGTGAACCTACGCCCTTCCTGAAAGAAGGCATCACCGCTTATAGATAGTCTATCGGTGCTCAATAAAAAGTTCCATTTCATTCACCTCAACAGATAATTTCTCATCTCATCATTAGTATTAAGTGTGTTAATCTCAATACTTTTATTAGAGTGTTCATAAAGACTGGTCTCTTCATTAACTTTACACTCTCATAGGTGAGTACGTTTTGGTAACATTTACTTAGGCTCATTTGAGATTGCTCCCATCTAATACATTAGCCTCATATCATGTTGTCACCACATTCATTAACATTAGCACATTTTCTCTTCATAATTACTCACCCCTTTTATACATGAATGTTCATTTCATCATATGCCAATGCACATGGCCATTTGGTGTGCTTCACACTCTTACTTAACCCTTCTAGGGTTTCATCATTTCATTGTTCATTTCATCATTTCATTGTTCATTTCTTCATATGCCAACGCACTTGGCCATTTAGTCTATCTTACACTCCTACTTAACCCTTCTAGGGTTTCATCATTTCATTACATACATCTTAGGTTCACTTATTTTTAATCATATGCTAGACTTATGGTCTGTACATAGAATCCATGAGGTTTCATTCACAAATTGTTAAGTGATTCATAGCTTCCTAAGATTATATAGTACAAGACTTATGTATCTTGTATGAATGCCAAGATTTCAATTTCGATCCAAGTAGGTGCATTATTCTTGAACATTTAATTCATGTATGATTTATGTATCAATACGGAAATTTGGGGCAAAGGAACTCAAGTTCGAATCTCTTGAACAACACTTATATTTTTCCTTGATTTTAGTTGTAGTGCTCATGACATTGGGACCCTAGATCGAATCCCAACATCAACATTTCTTTTTAGTTCTTTTTTTCTAGAAATTCTCTCCTTTGGCCGAGGGGTTGTGGGTTAGAACCCCCACATCCCCCTTTTTATTTTCCTATCTATTTTCCTTGTCTATTTCGGCTTAACCAGAAGGTTGTGAGATCAAACCCCCACTACCTCTCTTTTTTTTTCTTTATTTCGCATGGGACTTAGAGGTTGTGGGTTTGAACCCCACAACCTCCTTATTTTTATTTTCATTTAAAAGTTAACTACTTAAGCGTTGGAAGTGAGGTTGTGGGATCGAGCCCCCAGAGCCTCACTTTATTTTCATTTTAATTTTTCTCTTTGTCTCCTCCTTCAGCCAAGAGGTGGTGTGTTTGAATCCCACTCCTCCCAATATATTTATTAATTTAAAATTTCCCTCTTACTCTCTTGTTTGTCCGAGAGGTTGTGGGTTCGAATCCCATACCTCTCTTTTTTTTTTAAGCTTCCATGTAGTGAGGTCTTCGGTTTAATCCCCACTTACCTCACATCTTTTAAATATATTTTTAAAACTTTCAACCTCAAGTATTCTGGCTGAAAATTCCATTACTAAGTGCTGGAAAATTTATTAAATTTTCTAGCCTTTATTTAACAACATTCATACGTTCGTTTTGAGGTACTTTCCCAATTCTTTTAACACATTCTTAGGTGTAGATTTATTGTTGTTTTAGCTTAGATTTTTGCATTTAAGATCAGTCACCTTACACTTCATTTACATAACAATTTACACTCCTTATGCACAATAATTTCAATCATCAAACAAGCCATTTTAAGACTTCAAATGGAAAACAACAACAAGCATTTTACACATTGCACCACATCATTTTCGGTTGACATCATTGAACATGATTACTATTTACAAACATAAAATCATAAGGAACATCATATTTCACACTTTCCTACCAGCAACCATACCAACAACACGATTTCTTAACTAATTTAAATTGATATCGGAAGGAGACTAGGGACAAGGAGTTCAAGAATAAAGGGGACAACTCTTGTTTCATATGTTGAATTTTGTAGAAAGAAATTTATTTTGGATAAAGGATTCCAAGAGAGAAAACCCATACCTTGTTGTATCTTAACCTTCAACACAAACCCGTTTAGAAGATGTTGCAAACTTTTTGTTTCTTAACTTAGCTTGCTTGCTTGTATATTTTTTTTTTTTTAGGTGTAGAGAACATTTGATTGTTTTCTAATATTCTTATGTTTTTGAATAAAATAAAAAACAATTTGTACTAGAGAGAGAGAGAGAGAGATTTAAGCGTGAGAGAAAGAAATATTTAAGCATGAGAGAGAGAGTTTGTGTGAGATAGTGACTTTTAAAACTAGGATAGTTGGCAAGACTTAGTCAATTTAAAAAATACTTAATAAAAAAATAAATAAATAATTATTAATAGTAAAATTTTCCTTTTTAAATCAGAAATTAATTATTAATTTATTAAATTAATTCACCAATAACAAAAATCACATTAAGTCATTGCTCCCACTTAGGTTTGAACCCCGGTGGAGCAAGACTTCATTTCAAGGGCTCAATTTCGGCCCTCTCTCCCCAAATTGTCCCTCCATTTTATTAATTAACTAATTAATTACATATTTAGGATAACTACAATACTACCCTTAGCCAGAAAAAAGACCATTTTACCCCTACACCCTTTAAACCTAAGATTTCTTCTTTTTAAGTTTGGTATAGACTCCTTTGAGTTAAAACTTCGTATTCAAGATCCCTACATGGTTGGACCCAACCTTTTCAAGCTCAACTAACTTTCTAAGTTAGTTGGATTGGCTGTAGCAAGGGTTTCGAGGTCTGCTTCTACGCGTATCAATCCGTGAACCCTAGTCTAATTGTAGAAATTCTTGACACATTAAGCATTTCTTATCTTATCCATTTATTGAATTGTTACATTTACTTTTCTATAGGTTGACATTAGGATATGATTAAATTATGAAGTTACACTTGCTATTCCTATGGTAGTTAAGTCTTTATGTGGTTGGATAGTATCACCCAAATTTATTTTTATGAGTTTCCTTAAAGTGATGTACTTAGAGGAATTGTGGTAATTGAGTGGTAGGTAATTATGATTGTATTGGTAAGTTCCTTGTTATAAGTGTAGGTTTAAAAATCCTCAATGGTATAAAATCATATCATGTGTGGAATATGGAGTTTTAGTCTTGGCCTGCTTAAACAATAGTATATAAAGGGAAAATGTGAAGAATATTTGATTAAGCTCACCCCATGAGGGGGATAATGTTCCTAGATGGTAAGGCTTTGAGTTCCCTTAATGTTCCTACATAGATATTCCTCGAACTTCTCCATGTTGAGAATTACTTTAACTGTTGTTTATGAAGTGGAGTGATTTATATACTCATTTTTGGATTTATTAAAATGTTCACCTAGTAGAGTTTAGTGATAAATGGTTCCTGCTTGAGAGAGGAATGATGTCATGTTAAGAAGGGTCTGCATAAATTTGTCCCAAGAAGGATTTCAGGGTTGATTAGAACTAATGGTAAGTTAATGTTCTCTTAGATTAGATGAGTTGCTCTTTGATGGGTTTACCCTAAGTGGGGGATGATGAGTTTAATTTATCACACCCGGATTTTCGAACCCGAATGTGAACAACGTCGTTAACCTCTCAGAGGTCGCAGACAAGCCTCTCTCTTAGCTTTCATCACAATCATACAGTTAAATTTGGGGAAAATTTAAAACAAATTTAAAACTTAATGAAGTATATTAGACTTGATATAATTACTGCATAAGAGTGATATACTACGGCTAAAACTAAAGCAACCATATATTTAAGATTAAACAATCGAAATAGAGAATCATAATGATAATAATAGTTTGCCAAACGGCTTTAATACAAAAGCCTAGAACCACTCTTTGAAAGGAATGGCTAGGGACAACATCCACTAGCTTTGTCTATTGTACTAAATCAAGAATGATAAAATGTAGCATCATCGGACTCAAGAGGACCTAACAAATGTCTGGAGATCACTAATCCAAACTACTTAGTTGAATCTTCAAACTTCTCTAGAAGCTGCACCTACAAAACTAGTAATAAATATATGGGGTCAATACACAATTGTACTAAGTATCGGTGTATGCACATAACACATAAGGACTGTGCATGATCAAGGAAAGATCTTCCAAAAGCAACATGTAGTTTATGGAAAGTTAAGTCTTTTTACTTTCATAAATATTTACTTTTGATTTATGGTATGAACATGACATATTCTAATGAATTCAAAGTGTACAACTAATTTTCTATATGAACATAAGACCCTCGAATCATGATCATAATTTTAGAACAACTTAAACGGAAATTAATATTTTTTCTTCCTCTAAGCCGAGAGCTCCTTTTCTGAGACATAGATTATTTTTCAGTCTTTTCGTCTTTCTGTTGTGTAGTTCAATGATCCCCTTTAATATTATGTCTTACTTACAAGTGAAATGTTTAATTGTAGTCACATACCTACAATAAATCGAGTAAGTAATCCAAAAGACTCAAGAAATGATTTGGCTACCTTACTTGCAAGTTATATCTTCTTTTCTAGTTAAGTTGGCATAAGTCTTTATAAGCGAATCTTTATTAGCTATGCCCATTATTTGGTTGTTTGCATAGTATAAGTATATTTGGGCATTGATTAGCCATTACGTTTTGCTCCCCTTTATTGGCATAATATAAGAAGTCATTATAAGTCAATCTTCATAGGTTATACCCACAACTAGTTAAAACTTAATTCTTATCAAAACTGGTGATTGATATTCGTGAGCTTTACTGTAAGGACCTGTTTAGTCATTTTGAGCAGCAGATTTTATTTCTGGAAAAACTGTCTTGGTCGACGGATCCCACGACGGACTGTCATGGGCACGATGGACCGTCGAGGGGGTCTCGTTCCAAAACACTTAGAATTCTGAAATTTGGGTACTGAAATCGACTCTCTGAACTTCGTGACGGAATGGCAGGACGGACCGTCGTGGGCACGACGGACCGTCACACATTTTCCACAGAAATTAAGTCTCTGAACTTTGTGACGGACCTGCAGGACGGACCGTCACAACCATGACATACCGTCACAGGTTGCGTAATCCCAGGCTGGGTTGGATTTCTGTAAATATTTTAAGGGGCGTTTTTGACTATTCCTGCTTATAATTATAAAGTTAGTGGTTTAATATTAATAACTCAAATACTTTGGGGTTAAAGGAGGTAACCTTGGAATAATTAGTGGGTTATTTTTATCATCTTTTATACTTAATTATATGCTAATTAGGGTAAAAGAAAGAGGGATTGAATAAGAAAAATAGAAAGAACAAAGAGAGGGAGAAGAACGATCGAGAGAGAGGAGAAACGAAGAGGATAGCTAAGCTTGGGGAATTTGCTTGCTTGATCACGAATCTTCGGTGGAGGTAGGTTATGGTTTTTATGCTATTCGTAGTAGACTCTTAATAGCGAATGATATATGTTGGGTAGTATTATAAAACCTTCTATATGCTTAATTGTGTGCTTACATGATGTGATTATATAATTGTGATGAATAAGCATGATGAGGCTATTGAATCTCTAATCCTAAATTTACCTTGTTAACTAATACAGAGCTACCAACAAAACGAGTACAAGTCCCAACAGTGGACCACCGAAACTAGACTGTCTCGAAAAGTAAAAGACAAGTCTTTATATAAACAGATGGAGACTGAAATAGTACAAAACGCTGTGTGCTCACCCCTGTCTCCAGACCAGAAATTCTCCAAACTCGATCAACGCTGACTACTGGTGCTCGGACCTGCATCACGAAAATAGATGCAGAGTGTAGCATGAGTACCAAATAACAGGTACCCAGTAGGCATCATAGGCCGACTGAACTAGAAAGGTAAAGCACTATGAAAAGACGGAATCACAAAACTAGAGGTCAAGAACGGAAGGCTAAGTAACACAATAATGCACACGAGTGTATAAAGATCTAACTAAATTAATATAAATAAGCTAACTACACCTAACTGGACCCACCATAAGCCCAGAAGGTACACTCGTGCACAAGTTTAAATAAAAACCCGAACGGACCCCCATAAGTCCGACGAGTACACAAAATAACTATAACTTAAGGAGAATAGAACTCGAGGCCAAAGAACACCGAACCAAAAAGTAGAATCTGACGGTACGGAGGTCGGGCCTTGAACCGGACGCTCACCAAAATTACACAAGTAGCCAATTGCAAAATGTAAGTAACCGAGGCCGGACCTCTAACCGGATGCTCTACATACTTGAGGCCGGACCTCTAACCGGATGCTCTACATAAGTATGTGGATGGTCGAGGCCGGACCTTAAATCCGAATACCCGACAAAGATGTCGATATAGCTGCCGAAAGAGTCTTTATCTATCCATAATCATATAAACCCATGGAACACCATCCAGACTTAGCTAATCAATGTAAGACCTTAAAGTCGAATAGAAACTCAACTTTGAATCACGGAGCGGAATTCATTGTCACTGACGTAACTCGAGAAGCCGTAACATCGAAGAAATAAGAGTAACTATCGCTAGAGCAAGCTCATCGTCTAGCTAAATATCAAACTATCAGACTCAAGTCTGCTACATCAGTCTACAAGGATTTAAGCCGGCCGAGCGACGTCGGGGCTAAACTAAGTCCTACCGACTTTGAATCATGCATTTCTAAGGAAAACCCTAGTCAAACCTAAACTAAGGCCCAACATACTTCTGATAACCAGTATTCAAACATACAAGTAATTCATATAGCAAAGAAGATCAATTAATAACAATAAACATGCTCACAATTACCCGATAATTCTCAGAAAAAGGCCGAAATATGATTTTTAACACCTATGCATGATCCAATAACTACCCCACCCAAATTCCAACTAATCAACATGCATTCACATGTTCGAGTTCAATCTAAGAAGAGAAACCATAGCCTACCTGAACGCAGATCACGCGCGCTCCAAAATTCACTCCCCGGATCTTTTACATTCTAAAAGGGCCTCGAAACGTTGATACACTATCAGAAATAGAGTCACAACGTTATTACAGTCATTTAAACACTAAAATCGCAAGAAACGGAGACGGGTCAATTTCACGGTCAAAATGGAAAAAGTGGGATCCGCGTTGATAAATCCCGAATTAACCCCAAATAAAAGTCCTAAATAACTCTCGTAACTTGTATACCCGAATGGAACACAATTCAGGACTCAAGACAGTCCCAACATGGACATGCAACAAAAAAACCCAATTCCTAAGCTAAAAATCAGCAACAATGGCAGCAGCTACTTACCAGATTTTACCAAAAATGAAGCTCCAACAGCCAAAACCAATCACACCACGACGATCCTCACGAAAAACCCCACAATATAGGCTCTTGAATCACTTGATTCGGACCTAAAATGGCCAAGAAATCACCTTCTAAAATTTCCCAAAACTTGTGCTCGAAAATGAGCTATGACAGCATTTAAAACCCAAAATTTACCTCAAATCGTGTCCCCAAATCAGATTCCAAGCTCACCAATGCGTTGCCCTCGAAAAATCTCACAACTTAGCCTTTTGAATCGCCCAATTCGGAGTTGTATCACTCAAGATATCAAGATTTCAAAGTAAGACTGAAAGCTGAAAGTTGGGTTTTTATAAGGGCTGCACCAGATTCAGCTTTGCCTACTTTCTTTAAAGTCTCCGACGGTTGCTCGGAATCCGTTCGGAACCTGATAAAAATAAAATAGATATGCTACCCTACCAAAGTCGACATTCCGGACTCAAAGGCGCAGTCGAAATTTTCATCAGAGGTCATCTCGATAAAATGTGGGTCCCACTTCCATTGGCCATTTTAAGTCAAAAACCACAAAAGGGCTCGGAAAAATATCAAAAACCTCAAAACCCGAAAGAAGGGTCAAACTAGACCAAACTCGACATTCCGGAGCTAACCGCGCTGACAGAATTCTCATCCGAGCGCGTTTACTCAGAATGTTGACTAAAGTCAAACTTAGCCTTTAAACTTAAAGTTAAAACGCCTAATCCCACCAACTCACACTGAAAACTTTGGGAGTCATGTCGACAATGCTACTAGACTAAAATGACCCTTCCGGAACTGATGGAATCGTCAGAATTGGATTCTGATGTCATCTTCTTGAACTTTTGATCGAAAATGATCGTTTAAGGTTCATAAACTTCAAAAATACTAAAGCTCACACAATAACCAAACGAATGACCAAGTGACCGATATGTCAGTCCCAGCAAGTCATAAATGACTTGGAATCGCTATAGGAACGCTCTAAACGATGCACAGAAGATAAAACACTAAAAATGACAAGAAGGGTCATTACAATTTGGTATAAGAGAAGGGTTGATGAACTAAAGTAATGAGATTGATGATGCCTTGGTATAAGAGAAGGATTGATGAATTAATAGAATGAGATTAGTGGAGAGGGTGTCACGAACCGGCACGTAGAATTAGGAAATCGGAGTGTCACGTTCCGACACATAGAATTAGGGGATTGGGTGTCACGAACCGACACGTAGAATTAGGGGATCGGGTGTCATGAACCGACACGTAGAATTAGGGGATCGGAGTGTCACGTTCTGACACATAGAATTAGGGGATCGGGTGTCACGAACCGACACTTAGAATTAGGGGATCGGAGTGTCACGTTCGGACACATAGAATTAGGTGATCGGAGTGTCACATTCCGACACATAGTAGTAGGGGAGCGGAGTGTCACTTACCGACACAAGAGGAATAAAGATAATGAATCTTGAAATATGATAATATACTCAATCTAATGAACCTAATTCCCAAATGAGTATGGTATTAAGGCTTGAGTCTCATGGGTGAACTTGGCGGTACTTATTAATGATTATAGTACTTGTTGCTGCTACATGTTGAGTATTGTAGTTGATTTATGATATTATCTGATATATACTGTTTTCTATTTTGAGTTGGCCGATGATACCTACTCAGTACTTGTATTTTGTACTGACCCCTACTTGTATTTGTTTTCTTGATTATTTGTGGAGTGTAGCAAACGTGCCGTCGTCTTCAACTCAACCGCAACTCTAGCCAGTCTTCATAACACCGGATTTCAGGGTGAGCTAATGCTTGTAGCTTGGACTGGATCTTCCTCTTCATGTCTTGATGCCTTGAACTTTCGGCATGGACTAGCTTTTTATTTATTTTAGCTTCTTAGATACTCTTAGATTAGTAATTTGAGGATAGATGTTCTTGTGATGATAGCTTCTAGATTTTGGGGAATAATAGATGTTGAGTTTAGAAGTTACTGAATTGATGTTCATTAATGAGATTTAAGTCTTCCGCATTACTTTCTGTTGATATTATATTGAAATGTTGGGTTTTGTATTGGTTGGTTTGCTCACATAGGAGGGTAAGTGTGGGTGCCACTCGCGACTCGATTTTGGGTCGTGACAAACTTGGTATCAGAGCATTAGGTTCGTTGGTCTCATCACACAAGAACGAGTCTAGTAGAGTCTTAAGGAACGGTAGGGGGACGCCCTTACTTTTCTTTGAGAGGCTATAAGACTTTAGGAAAATTCCATTCTTTCTTTCTTTCTTTCGTGCTATTACTTGGATCCAATTGGTATCTAGGTGATACAAATTGGTATCTGACCAGCTTCACTCTATTTCGCAGATGGTTAGAACTAGAGCAACGACTGCACCAACACCAACACCGGCAAGACAGGAAACGTCTGAGCCAGCCACTGGGGCTGTAGCTCGAAGAGGAGTAGTGGCGAGAGGCCGTGGAAGAGGTCGTGGGAGGACATCCTCTAGAGGAAGAGGACAAGCACCTAGCCCATCTGGTACTAGGGCGGTGACTCCTCCACCAACAAAGGAAGTGGTAAGAGAGGGTGAGGAAGGGGAGAATGAACAAGTACAGAATGAGGGATTGCCACCCCAACCTACCCAGAGATGATCAATCAGGTTCTTGCTTATCTTAGCGGGTTATCTGATCAGGGCCAGACACCTCCAGTGTTTTCTGCACAAGCACCTCAGGTTCCGGAGGTACAACATGCAGCTACTGTGGCTCCCCGCATGGATGCCTCATTGGAAATAGGCATGTTTCCTCATCTGACTACAGGGCCTATAATGACAAATGATTAGCACGAACTTTTCAGTAAGTTCTTGAAATTGAAACCTCCAATCTTCAAGGGTGCTGAATCTTAGGATGCCTGCAATTTTCTAGTTGACTGTCATGAGCTACTACACAAGATGGGTATAGTAGAACGGTTTGGTGTTGAGTTTGTGACTTATCAGTTTCAAGGGAACGCCAAAATGTGGTGGCGGTCACATGTTGAGTGTCAACCAACAGAGCCACCACCTATAACTTAGGCATCATTCTCTAGCTTGTTTATGGAGAAGTATATCCCCTGGACTTTGAGGGATAGGAAAAGAGATGAGTTCTTGAGCCTAGAGCAAGGTAGGATGTCGGTTACTGCATATGATGCTAAGTTTCGTGCATTATCCAGGTATGCCACCCTACTTTGTTTCAGTCCACAAGAGCGGATTCGCCGCTTTGTGAAGGGGTTGAGGTCATAATTGCGGATTTCAGCCTTACAGGTAGTGGCTACGGCAAAATCCTTTCAAGAAGTGGTAGACTTCGTAATAGAGGTGGAAGGAGTGAAGCCAGATGAATTCACCATGGCATCGACATCAAAAAGGTTTCGAAAGGGATGTGAGTTTAATGGTTCTTACTCTAGAGGACAGGGTTCAGGAGGTTACTCAGTCCGACCAATTCAGTCTTCACTACAGACTGTAGTTGGGGGTCCACCTCAGACTGGCCAACACTTCTCTGAGAGACCTATGCTTGACTCCATAGAGTGTTATGGATGTGGGGAGACTGGACATATTAGGAGGAATTGTCCAAAACAGAGTTATAGACCCCCAATAGCAAGAGGTAGAGGTGGTCATGGTAGAGGCCGTTATTTTGGAGGACGTGGTGGCCGAGGTAATGGTGGTCACCAAAATGTCCGGGGTGACGGGCAAACTGGAGCCACTACAGCACAACATGGTAGGGGCAATGGGCAGACAGGCGATAGGGCCCATTGTTACGCTTTCCCTGGGAGGTCTGAAGCGCAGACATCTGATACTGTTATCACAGGTAATCTTTTGGTTTGTGATTGCATGGCTTCTATATTATTTGATCCTGGCTCCACGTTTTCATATGTATCTTCCTCATTTGCTACTGGTCTTAATTTACATTGTGAATTGCTTGACATGCCTATTCGTGTTTCTACTCCGGTGGGTGAGTTTGTGATAGTTGAAAAAGTATATAGGTCTTGTCTGGTTACTTTTGTGGGGAGCAATACTTATGTAGACTTGGTTATCTTAGAAATGATTGATTTTGATGTAATTCTGGGTATGACTTGTCTTTCTTCGAATTTTGCGATCTTGGATTGTAATGCTAAAACTGTGACGTTAGCCAAACCTGGGACAGATTCGTTAGTGTGGGAGGGCGACTACACTTCCACTCTGGTTCGTATCATCTCCTTTCTTCATGCTAAGAAAATGGTTAGCAAAGGGTGTTTAGCTTTCTTGGCACATCTCAAGGATGACACTACTCAAGTACCTTCAATTGAGTCGATTTCGATAGTCCGTGAGTTTCTGAATGTGTTCCCTGCAGACCTTCCTGGTATGCCACTGGATAGGGATATCGACTTTTGCATTGATCTAGAACCGAGTACTCGCCCCATTTCTATACCCCCTTATAGAATGGCTCCCGCGGAGTTAAGAGAGTTAAAGGCCCAACTTCAAGAGTTGTTAAGTAAGGGCTTCATTAGACCAAGTGCATCCCCTTGGGGTGCTTCGGTGTTATTTGTGAAGAAGAAGGATGGGACTTTTCGGATGTGCATAGACTACCGGCAGTTGAACAAGGTAACTATTAAGAACAAGTATCCCATTCCTCGCATTGATGACTTGTTCGATCAGTTACAAGGTGCTTGTGTCTTCTCTAAGATTGACTTGAGATCCGGTTATCATCAATTGAAAATACAGGCAACGGATGTACCAAAGACTGCTTTTCGAACCAGGTATGGGCATTACGAATTCGTAGTAATGTCTTTTGGTCTTACGAATGCCCCTGCTGCTTTCATGAGCTTGATGAACGGGATTTTTAAGCCATATCTAGATCTCTTTGTGATCGTATTTATTGATGATATACTGATATATTCCAAGAGTAAGAAGGAACATGAGGAGCATTTGAGAATTGTGTTGGAATTATTAAGGGAGAAAAGGATTTATGTCAAATTCTCCAAGTGTGAGTTTTGGCTAGATTCAGTGTCCTTCTTGGGACACGTGGTTTCTAAGGATGGAGTGATGGTGGATCCTTCTATGATTGAGACAGTGAAGAATTGGGTTAGACCTACTGATGTGTGAGAAGTAAGGATCTTTGTTGGTTTAGCTAGCTACTACTGTCGATTTGTCAAAGGATTCTCTTCTATTGCTTCCCAATTGACGAATTTGACTAAGCAGAATGTTCCATTTGTATGGTCGGATGAATGTGAGGAAAGCTTTCAGAAACTCAAGACCTTGCTGACTACTGCACCTATCCTTACCTTGCCAGTAGAGGGTAAGAACTTCATTGTTTATTGTGATGCATCCTATTCTGGTTTGGGTGCAGTGCTAATGCAAGAGAAGAATGTAATTGCTTATGCTTCAAGGCAATTAAAGGTTCATGAACGTAAATATCCGACCCATGATTTGGAGTTGGCGGCGGTAGTGTTTTCATTAAAGCAATGGAGACACTATCTATATGGGGTCAAGTGTGAAGTCTACACAGATCACCGTAGTCTGCAGTATCTCTTTACTCAGAGGGATTTGAATTTGAGACAGAGGAGATGGATGGAACTACTGAAGGACTATGATGTTACCATCTTGTATCACCCAGGAAAAGCTAATGTTGTGGCAGATGCCTTAAGTAGAAAAGCAGGGAGCATGGGAAGTTTAGCCCACTTACAAGTCTCTAGACGCCCGTTGGCTAGAGAAATCCAAAATTTGGCTAATTACTTTATGAGGCTAGAGATAAATGAGAAGGGAGGATTTTTGGCCTGTGTGGAGGCAAGATCTTCTTTTCTGGACAAGATCAAGGGAAAACAGTTTGATGATGAGAAACAAAGTCGAATTTGGGATATGGTGTTGCGAGGAGAGGCTAAAGAGGCAATATCAATGAGGAAGGTGTTTTGAGAATTAAGGGAAGGGTATGTGTGCCCCCTGTTGATGACTTGATCCACACTATTCTTATAGAGGCTCATAGTTCCGGATATTCTATACATCCGGGTGCAACCAAGATGTACCGTGACCTAAAGCAACACTTTTGGTGGGGTAGAATGAAGCGCGACATTGTCGCTTTTGTTGCCAAATGTCCAAATTGTCAACAAGTAAAGTATGAACACCAGAGGCCCGGAGGAACACTTCAGAGAATGCCCATTCCTGAATGGAAGTGGGAGAGAATTGCAATGGACTTCGTGGTTGGTCTTCCAAAGACATTGGGAAAGTTTGACTCTATTTGGGTAATTGTGGACAGATTAACTAAGTCTGCTCAGTTCATTCCGGTCAAGGTGACTTACAATGCAGAGAAGTTAGCAAAATCTATTTCTCAGAAATTGTTCGATTGCATGGAGTTCCACTCTCCATCATATCATATAGAGGTACGCAGTTTACTTCTATGTTTTGGAGAACATTGCATGCGGAATTAGGTACTAGGTTGGACCTTAGTACTGCGTTCCATCCTCAGACCGATGGTTAGTCTGAGCGAACAATTCAAGTGTTGGAGGATATGCTTCGTGCATGTGTGATAGAATTTGGTGGTCATTGGTACAACTTCATACCCTTAGCGGAGTTTTCATACAATTATAGCTATCACTCGAGTATTGATATGGCTCCATTCGAAGCATTGTATGGGAGGAGATGTAGGTCTCCCATTGGTTGGTTTGATGCATTTGAGGTTAGACCTTGGGGTACTGATCTGTTGAGGGATTCATTAGAGAAAGTGAAATCTATTCAAGAAAAGCTTTTAGCGGTGCAAAGTAGGCAAAAGGAATATGCAGATCGAAAGGTTAGAGACTTGGAGTTCATGGAGGGTGAACAAGTCTTGTTGAAGGTTTCGCCCATGAAAGGGGTGATGCGGTTTGGTAAAAGAGGTAAGCTAAGCCCAAGGTATATTGGACCATTTGATGTACTTAAGTGAGTAGGGGAGGTGGTTTATGAATTAGCCTTGCCTCCAGGACTGTCAGGAGTGCATCCGGTATTTCATCTGTCTATGTTGAAAAGATACCATGGGGATGGGAACTATATCATTCGTTGGGATTCAGTCCTGCTTGATGAGAATTTGACTTATGAGAAGGAGCCTGTTGCCATTCTAGATAGAGAAATTCGCAAGTTGAGGTCGAGGGAGATTGCATCCATCAAAGTTCAATGGAAGAATCGATCAGTCGAAGAGGCCACTTGGGAGAAGGAGGCTGATATGCAAGAAAGATACCCACACCTGTTTACAGATTCAGGTACTCCTTTTCTCCCTCGTTTTTCTTCTTGTGATCGTTCGAGGACGAACGATGGGTAAATTGGTATCTATTGTAACGACCTGTTTAGCCGTTTTGAGCAGCAGATTTTATTTCTGGAAAAACTATCTTGGTCGACAGATCCCACGACGGACCGTCATGGGCATGACGGACCGTCGAGGGGGTCTCGTTCCAAAACACTTAGAATTCTGAAATTTGGGTACTGAAATCGACTCTCTGAACTTCGTGATGGAATGGCAGGACGGACCGTCGTGGGCACGACGGACCGTCACACATTTTCCACAGAAATTAAGTCTCTGAACTTTGTGAAGGGCCTTCAGGACGGACCGTCACAGCCATGACGGACCGTCACAGGTTGCGTAATCCCAGGCTGGGTCGGATTTCTGTAAATATTTTAAGGGGCGTTTTGGACTATTCCTGCTTATAATTATAAATTTAGTGGTTTAATATTAATAACTCAAATACTTGGGGGTTAAAGGAGGTAACCTTGGAATAATTAGTGGGTTATTTTTATCATATTTTATACTTAATTATATGCTAATTAGGGTAAAAGAAAGAGGGATTGAATAAGAAAAATAGAAAGAACAAAGAGAGGGAGAAGAACGATCGAGAGAGAGGAGAAACGAAGAGGATAGCAAAGCTTGGGGAATTCGCTTGCTTGATCACGAATCTTCGGTGGAGGTAGGTTATGGTTTTTATGCTATTCGTAGTAGACTCTTAATAGCGAATGATATGTGTTGCATAGTATTATAAAACCTTCTATATGCTTAATTGTGTGCTTACATGATGTGATTATATAATTGTGATGAATAAGCATGATGAGGCTATTGAATCTCTAATCCTAAATTTACCTTGTTAATGATGATGCCTTGGTATAAGAGAAGGCTTGAAGAACTAAAGTAATGAGATTGATGATGCCTTGGTATAAGAGAAGGATTGATGAATTAATAGAATGAGATTAGTGGAGCGGGTGTCACGAACCGGCACATAGAATTAGGGGATCGGAGTGTCACGTTCCGACACATAGAATTAGGAGATCGGGTGTCACGAACC
Organism: Solanum chilense; assembly: GCA_032847665.1. Lineage (NCBI taxonomy): Eukaryota > Viridiplantae > Streptophyta > Magnoliopsida > Solanales > Solanaceae > Solanum > Solanum chilense. Next base: position 2,014,064 of record CM064964.1, read on the forward strand.
GACACGTAGAATTAGGGGATCGGGTGTCACGAACCGACACGTAGAATTAGGGGATCGGAGTGTCACGTTCCGACACATAGAATTAGGGGATCGGGTGTCACGAACCGACACGTAGAATTAGAGGATCAGAGTGTCATGTTGCGACACATAGAATTAGGGGATCGGAGTTTCACGTTCCGACACATAGTAGTAGGGGAGCGGAGTGTCACGTACCGACACAAGAGGAATAAAGATAATGAATCTTGAAATATGATAATATACACAATCTAATGAACCTAATTCCCAAATGAGTATGGTATTAAGGCTTGAGTCTCATGGGTGAACTTGGCGGTACTTATTAATGATTATAGTACTTGTTGCTGCTACATGTTGAGTATTGTATTTGATTTATGATATTATCTGATATATACTGTTTTCTATTTTGAGTTGGCCGATGATACCTACTCAGTACTTGTGTTTTGTACTGACCCCTACTTGTATTTGTTTTCTTGATTATTTGTGGAGTGCAGCAAACGTGCCGTCGTCTTCAACTCAACCGCAACTCTAGCCAGTCTTCATTACACCGGATTTCAGGGTGAGCTAATGCTTCTAGCTTGGACTGGATCTTCCTCTTCATGTCTTGATGCCTTGAACTTCCGGCATGGACTAGGTTTTTATTTATTTTAGCTTCTTAGATACTCTTAGATTAGTAATTTGAGGATAGATGTTCTTGTGATGATGACTTCCAGATTTTGGGGAATAATAGATGTTGAGTTTAGAAGTTACTGAATTGATGTTCATTAATGAGATTTAAGTCTTCCGCATTACTTTCTGTTGATATTATATTGAAATGTTGGGTTTTGTATTGGTTGGTTTGCTCACATAGGAGGGTAAGTGTGGGTGCCACTCGCGACTCGATTTTGGGTCGTGACATTTACTTTCTTAGTTCACTTTGAACTTATGTTTCTACTTCTTTGATCTGTTGTTCACTGTGAACATGGTACTTTCATTCTTTCTTACTTTCTTTAAAGAATTCTTTAGCATTAACCGAAGTAGATAATGCGAGTTAACATGAAATCCAGTGTCTCTCCAACACCGAAAAGAGGTGATTCACCGATTAAAGTAAACCAAGTTCTGTGTCTACCCCATACCGAAAAGGGTGCTTCACCAGCTAAAGGTCAACCAAGTTAGTGTCTTCCCCACATCGTAAAAAGGGGTTCACGGGTGAAGCAAACCGGATACTTTCCTGATCTTTAACCGACATATACGATATGATCTAAACATAAAATCAAGTGTCTCCCGTACACTGAAAAGAGTTGGAATCACCGGGAAAAGTGAAACCTACTGCTAGCCTTCTAAGGCTAGTACCCCTATGCTGGCAAACATAGTTCGAAGACTAGGAGATTAACGGAGACCCTAGTCAACCTGTGTTGTGATCTCATCTTATGAGGCTTACGTGTGCTGGCACAAGCTAGTTGCTAGTCTATCGGTGCTAAGTTCAGATCTATTTTACCTTATATCTTTTAAAGGTTACTCACACATTATGTAAACTTGCTTCTAGTTATGAGGTTTACTTAAATCTATGGATGACTGGTCATCCCTTTATTTGCCTTAGGAATATGAACATAAATCTTACATTATCATCATGGTGCGAGTGAGACTTGTCTCAAGTACTCTAGCACCCTCTTATGTGAGTATTCTTGACATAATAGATTAAATGTAATTTAGACCTGTCTCACTTCTTTTAACACTCTATATATGGTCAATTTCATAGCTTAAGCTTTCAATTATTTCATTACTCACCTTAACTTGTTCAATGTTTATTGGTAGTTTTGTACAATTCTTTATGAAAGTTATATCTTCTTATACAATGTTATCACATTGACAAGTTCGTGCGGATAGAGTATGTTGGAACTTATCCAATTGATTGGCATACACTATGTTATGAGTTCATTGATGTATACATTGGTATGACTTTACATGATTTGGAAATAATATGATTGGACACAATTTTGCTAGCATATTTGTTGGCATAAATCATAATTTCACTAGATACTTGTCATAACATTATCACTAGCCATGACAATTACATCACAAATACGTTATGATAATTGATCATGTTACAAAAGCCAAATTTTTACCTTAGATTAGCATATGAGAAAATTCAATGAACACTTATAAAAATTTCATCTTCTTGAACACAAGTAGGCATTACAACACTTAGCGTTCATATAGATAACACCCTAAGTATGCAAATCTAACATTAAGGTTTCATTTATTAATAAGATCATGTAAACATACACATAATAATCAGTTAAAACCACATACCAACAACATACTCGCAATTCACATCATACAACTTCTAAGAATTGTAGATCGGGAAAACTACGGAGATGAACATGCGATTCATTGGGAACAACCCTAGTTTTGATATTCTTGATTGCAAAAACGTTTGAAAAGACTCTTGGAGAACAAATTCTAGGAGACATAACCAATACCTTACTGTAGAATTGAATCTATGAAGGTCACTTTGCACTTTTTCACGAAAATTTTGAAGAACTTCTTGAAATCGCCTAAAGAGAACTTTTGTTTTTCTTGCGTTTCTTTACTGCTTTCAAGTCATGTATTTCTTACTGAATGATCATGAGTATAGGTCTAGTAACTGAATATTTAGTAATTTAACTTAGACTAATTAACTTAATTAATAAATCAAGTAGCTACTTTACTAAAACCCCCCTCCTAAATTTACTTGAATTAGAAGAACACTTGACTTAACCGAAATCTGGAAATTGCATAGTGCTTTCGGTTTTGACCAATTAAATTAATTAATTTCTATTTTAATTTATTAGGTAACCTAGGGTAATTACTAATGTATCCCTAAGTTGTTAGGACCATAACCAACCCTTTGGACCAACCTAGGTTAGGTACTAGTATGTTTCTTTGTTACTTACTTGTCTAGTGTAAGAATTTCGGTTGGACAATTTAAGTGAATTAATTAAGTTTCTAATTTAATTAATTATGTGACCTAGGGTAATTACTAATGTAACCTTAAGTCGTTAGTACCAAAACTTACCCTTTGGACCATCCTAGGTTAGTACTAGGATGTTTCTTAGTTAGTTCCTTGTCTTAAAGTCACCCGATTAGGTCTTAGGTTGTCGGTTTCCTTGGTTACCAATTTTGGGGGGTGGAAGCGGCTTTGTAAAGAAAGAGAAAATATTGTAGAGAGGAGAAAATGATGGAAGATTGATGATTTAATTTATGAGGGGAAACCCTCTATTTATATACAACAATCTTACCTCTTTGGCCAAAAATGGCCGACACCTACTTTACACTTGGCCTTTTTACATTTGGCCGACGCTAAAAAACAAAAAACTTAGTGGCCTATCTTTATTATTGGCCTACACACGACTTTTGGCTTCTTACAGCTGACACAACACGACAAAAATAAAAGACTATTACTTTGTACATATGGCTGATATTCAGCCGACACAAAAAAAACAAAACAAAATACTTTACTGACTTGTTCCCAACGGCCCTAACCAAATCGGTTAGCTTGTCCTTTGGCCGGTTGCACATGTGGTTGAACCTTTGTTGTGTGTACTTTTCTAAGAAACTATTAGGGAAAGTTCATTTGGAATGTTTACTAATTTTCCCAAGGATCTCTATAATGTCCTTGGGCACTGCTTAATCTACATGATCATTTTAAGTGCTCATGTGCTATGGTACTAGGATTGACACTTGGATTCCTAGTACATATTGTATGAAGGTTGGCATATTAATTTTAGCTTAGGGTCTTCATTGCAGGTACAATTCTCAAACAAGCTTGTATTATATTTTAAATACTTCGGTATATGTAGAAATTGTCTAACACCCTTAAGCCAGTATTCTCTATTATGCCCAATATTACGTGGGCATTGGGATACCTATGTACCCCACTCCCTATTCTTAAAACATAACAGCCTCTTCACTAGTTGTGTACATTTTTCCGAAATGTTACAGAATTGTACGGTTGTTGATATCCATATGTTTTCCTTCTATTCTTATTCAATCTGGAAACCAAAGATTTTTAGTATCTTGTTAATGATTTGGAGTATTGCATGAGTATAACTTTCATGTACTAGATTACACTATGTTAAGCATGTTTTATAAAATTCTTATCGCATAAAAACATAATTTTGATAAATTGCATGTTTCTCATGTTGTTGTGCATATTAATAATGTAAATGCACATATGACTTCATGTTATGGATTGATGAACATGCTTTATGTCACTTTTGATGTGAGTGTATTTTTCCCTCACTTTGAAATGTTGAGCTATAATTAAATGAGAAATGATAAGTTCCCTGTTTAAATATGTGATTTTCTGATTTGAAGAATTTTGGTATAGACTCACTCTTGAGAAGTGATGGTGTGTCTGGCCAATATCATTGATATGTGCCTATAAGTGGTACTAATTTTCAGAAATGATGCATGTTCATAAAAACAATTTTTATGCATGAAATTGAAATATTGTTAAATGACTTCCTTATATTTTGATGTTTTTGGTGTTATCAACCATTTTCATTTCATAATGAAGGGAGTATAAGCATGCTTTTGGATAGAAACTAAGAAAATTTCTCCTTTTCATGAATTGACCTTTGTTAAATGATTGTATATGAACTTAATGATTACCTATTAGTATGTTAAGGAGAAGGAAATTCATCCTTAAACATAACTAAACATTGTGATGTTATCTATGTCCTTGATGTTGTTATGTCCAAATGTTAAAGATTTTATTGATCTAAATTACTCATGATTTATGTGCATTTAGTATGAGTTGCTTATTTTCCTCGTAAATTATAATGTTGTACTTTATTATATGTGATTTAAAGGACATGTAATGATTAGGATAAGAAAGTTCCACCTATAGACATGTGAAACGTTTATGTGTATGATGCATTACGAGTGAATGAATGAAGTTTTAACTTGCTTGTGTTGCATTGAGTGTAAAATAATTTGAATTTAGTGTTACTTGTAAGATTGGAGCATTGACTATTATGTTGTCTTATATTTAATGGTGTCATTTTCCAAATGGGTCATTGAGTCCTTGAAAATGATTTGAAGTGCTTTAAGTGTCTTTCGAGGAAGAATGTTCCCAAGTGCGAGATAATTCTAGGACCTTCAAACTAAACTAGGATGATCTAAAGACGCATGTTTGTTATAAGAGTTAATAACTAGTAAATAAGGTGTTTCACATCTTGTAATGGTAGGTTGGAAGTGGTTTGAGGTCAAACATAAAGGCACGACCAACACATACAGAAACTAGTCATTTGCCTGCTAGTGTGCCTTTGTCTATTTTCCTTAGGTTTAAGTGTTCCTTGGAGTCTAAAATCATAGGGGGGTACAATAGTATCTAGATGGTCATGTTTAGGGTCGAAACTTTTGGGTACCACTCCAGAAGGACCACCCTCAGGGTCCTTGAGGAGGACCCTATAGTTGACCAAAAGCTGCCAAGACAACCTAGAACAACGACTGCATTTACGCCCCATCAACCAAATGATACCCCATTAAAAGAGATCAAGGCTCCATACTTAGTCGAGGGATATTAGACCCTAAATGAGGAGCCTCTAACCAAGATGACGGAGCACTGGGATGTGTCGTCGGCCAGTTGACGTTTCGTTTATGGTTTCCATCGATGGAACATGTAGTTTACTAAAACGTCTCAACCAAGTGAGGGGTGAATTTGGAAGTTCACCCCACATTCTAGTTATTGGGTAGAGAATTATTTTACCCTTTTAGGGTATGTTAAGTTAGATAAAACCTTCAAACCCAAAAATAGAATTCATTCTGTAAATTAAATCTTTCCCTCTAAAATATTGAACTACATTGTACCCCAAGCTCAAGATGAAGATAGGAGATGGATTTCAATTTTTTTTCTTCTCCAAATTTCGTGTGCTTTTTTTGTTTTAAGGTATGGTAAGACTTTATCCTTGGATAACCTTTCATCTAAGGAGTCCTGTAAAAGATTACCTACTGTGTTTCTAAGATCAAATTTCCCAATTTCCAATCTAAACATGGGTTCATTGTCAAATGGTTTAAAAACACATTGAGATAAATTGATGTTTAATCAATGTTATTAAATTTATTTTCAATGTAATTCCTTGAATAACCCATGATATATCTAATCTCTCAATTTGGCATTTATAATCTTGATTAGATGTCAATTAATTTATTTTTAGATTGTAATGTATTGTTGAATTATACTGCTATCTGTATTAATTGATAATGAATAGTTGATGATTGATCTATGAAAATCATGGTTGGAGAATTTGTAAGTTTACCTAACTTCTTGTCTATAGTATTAAAATTGATGTTGTATGGTTTGGTCCAATTATGGTGGTGGTGTTTACTTCTATATTATGTATACATGTTGTGATCATGTCCTTGTGGGCAATAGATTTAAAGTAAGTTGTGTGTTTAATTATCATGAGTATGAAAGTGTGACATGAAGTTTATATATGTAGTACTTATCATTATTTAGGTGTATTGATAGGGTGAAGTACAATGTGAATGATTATATTTAGTTAAGGTGTGGTCTACATGTTTGATTGTGATAAGTACTATTTTAGAATGACCCCAACATATGTAATCCCTATATTAAAGTTTGATCCTTAAATGTTAGGAGTTGTTTATTCATTTTTCAATATGTTCTTGTCTGCTTTAATAAAATGTGGGTGTGTGGTCTATAGTCACTAAATGTTGTACATGAGAGTTGTTCATGACTTGAGGATATTGTATATGGGTTGTGATACTTTGAAGTGTGGTTCCTCAATATTAATGTTATTATTATTATGTGATCATGAGGACCAATACAACATACATCCCATGCATAACTATGAGTATTATATATTCATGTTGTCAATTGAAAGGATAATTCTCATATGCTTCTTTATTTCTTATTATACATGAAAAGTATGACTAATTAAGTATGAACTTGTCTTGTCCAAAAGTTTTTATGTGAAAGGTTTTCTCACATATGTATAAATACACATGAATGTATGAACGTAGGATGTTAGCGATATTCTAGTGAAGAAGATTCATTTAAAAGGTTTTTCCTGAATTGTACTCTAGACTAGACTACGTTATCGATGTTATGATTATGTGTAAGGACATTCTCACATGATGTTGGTTTTGATGAAAGGAAATTATCATAATTTAACCTTTGATCTATGTACATGTTATATAAGGGGTAATCTCCTAAGGCCTATATTATGAATAAATGTTTAATAAAGACTTAAAGGCTCTTCAAAAAGGGAATTTAGCTTATCACCGAGTGAACTTGACAATTAGAGGAGTCTCTTCATGAGAAATCTTCTACAAATTTTCTCATGAGGTGGAACTACATTGTTAGTTAGAATAAAGAGGGTTTCTAGTAAAAGCGTCGTAATTCCTTAACTATGTGCCCCCATAACAACCTTAGAAAGCTTATCCACCTAGATACTAGGATGATGTTAAAGTCGTACCTTGCAAGAAGGATGCCGACCTTTTGGTATTAGGGGTTGACACCGATTTCTTATTTAGGTCACATTTTCTAATGTCATTTAAGGCTAGTTTTCTTAATTTAAAATGAACAATGGATGTAAGAAGATTAAAACTATGTAGGACTACCTAAGAGATATGGCTTAGTGTGGGTAAGAGATATTGCACAAGTAGATCTTGAAGGGAACTCTAGATAACATTTATAAATATATATATATATATATACTTGTACAACTATATGCATGATGTTAGTCTTCTTCGATATACATGATGTTGTTGTCTATACTTCTTATGATGATGTATGAGGTGAAGGGCAATGCTTGTGATATCCTTGTTAGTTTACTTGGTATGTGAGAGGTTTTGGGGCTTCACATATACCTTGCACTAGTAGTCTTTCATTAGGGTTATGAGTAAGGCTTTGAGGTGAAAAAATAAATGAATTTTATATGAGGTGCATGAAGTATGTGGGTCTTATGTCTAAGGTTAAATACATGTGTTATGACTTACTTAATGTGATGTTCCTAGTCTAGGGTAACTTCATCGGTACACGTGGTGTGAATAGTATTCTGGGATGCTACTTGCACATTGCACTAGTGTCATTTGGGATTTGTCTTAGGTGAAGGTTCATATTTTAAAGTTATGTTTCATGATTTGCCATATCCTTATAAATGTATGTGCTTTAATTTATGAAGCTTGTATGAATGTTAACCATGGTGGACTTAAAGTGATGCTTTGGTATGAATGGTGGAATGGGACACTATTAATGCATTGTACTGAGTATTACTTTAGGGTTGATTTAGGTAAGGGAGTTAAGATAAAAATAAAAGGTAATGTATTTTTGATATTCATTGTCTTAAATCTGATGGATGGTGTTGTGTGTTGTTGTGAATAGAATCCTTGTCTATAAAATGTATGTGAACTATATGTGCTTATTCTATCAAATGCTTATGAAGTTTCTATAAAAGACATGAATCATGGTTTCTAATTAACTGTCTTCTTTAAATTGTGTTTTTGCATATTTATCATACGTAGCACATCGTTACATAAAGTGTAGGTGGTGATGGCTAAATAATGAGAATGAGGAGCTTGGATTACTATTCCAAAATTCAAGTGTGTCCTTAATGATTGAAGGACCTTAATGTCAAGAGTTTTAATCAAGTTCATGTTATAGTATAGAAATAATATTTTTTATTGTGAAGGGTCGTGTCCCTATTTTATTGGAGTCGTGTGTAAGATAGAAAGACGAGACTTAGTCTCCTAATTGTGTAGTAACGATTTTGAATGAAATGATGTTTAGTTTTATATTATGATATGAAAAAGTTTAGAATCTTCCACTAGATTTATGACGGTGCGATGAATGAATGTTAAGGGATTGTAGAAGACCTTTGAGAGGGGAAGTACTTTGTGTTACTTCTAGAGGGTAGAGTCCGGTCTTAACAAATTGTCTCTCAAGCAAGACTAAAACCCGAAGGTAAAATTGCATGCTCAACTATAATTGTTAAATTAAACTAAAGTTATTGATTAAAGTAACTTCTAAACAACATTAATGATAGAATTTTCAATACCCATAAACTATATAAGGCCATAATCACATAATCACACACAAAGAATCGAGGTTTTTGCAAGGTATCATAAAAAAAATAAAAATCGTTACTAAATTTTTTTCCATCATCTGCTTAAGAGTAATTTTACCCTTTTGTCAATTCCATCATCTTTTTGCCTTGACCTTCAGCCACCTCCTGGTCTGTAACTTTGGGTGATCTATCTTTGCATCGCGAAACCACCCTGCGATCAGCTAACTTCTAACTTCTCTTGCAAACATAGTTTTCTCATTATAGGCTTGGCACACTAGAATTTTAGGAGGTAAAACGTCCACTACACCACTTGCCCAAAGGACTTGTGGATAACCTAGTCTCTTTTATATCTATATTAAACTTGCTTCATTCCTTTTGGAAAATTAGAGTCCTTGTTTTATTCATCAATCCAAAAACATGAAAATTAAGCATTTTAATAACCAATTGAGAAAACTAAATATATACAAATAAATCCCTAAATGAGTTCAAATCTAAAACTCATCAACACCACCAACTAAACTTTAGTTTTTCCTCAAATAAAAAACAAATTTAGCACTTAAAAAATAATGTCTCAAATAGTGCTAAACAAGACTCAATTATGAATGCACATGACAAGAATCCACTTACTCATGCAAGGATCAATTGTGCACTCAATAATTAAAGTAGTGACTCACTATTCCCAAAGATTCTCAAGTTCAAAATCCCAACTTCAAATTGAACGTCAAATTTTACAGAGGTACTCCAATGCACTATCACGAAAAATGATTCCATATTCATACACAATGGTTCAACACTTTATAGTTGCAAAATCACATATAACACCCACACTTCCAAAGATGAACACATACATGACTACACCTCAGGATTTCCCTAATTTTAAAACTGACACATGTTTGAGCTCACTCAAGAACAAATGGTCTTTTTAAGGCCTGTAAGGGGGCTAAGTGTAAATGTATGGTCATTAGGCTCAGTGGTTGCTATACTTATTAAATGTGGTATGAACAACATTTTCTACCCTTTTATTAAAAAAAATGTTTTATGCTTTAATTGGGTGAATATAAAGTATAAATCAAATAGTATTTAGAGGGTTCGATTTTTTTTCTAGAATAAATAAAAAGAAATGTGAATAAACCCCCATTTGCTTTTGAGACTTCATTTCATAATTCTTCATTTTTTTTCTTTTCAGGGCATATTTTATCTTCATCTTTTTTTGCATAGAGGGGTTCCGTTTTTTTCAAAAGCATGGGTGAAGGGTAATTTCTTCAAATTTCTTGGTTTACCTTCTGTTTCACAAAACCTACAAGTTTAAATTTTTGCCTAAGTTGGATATTCCGAAAAACAATATTTCATGAGGATTAATGGTCAAGGGATAGAGAATAGTCACAATTGCATCAAGATTCTTCAAAGAAAAGATTAAGCCTCAAAGGGTGCTCACAAAAAGTTTACGCAAACATAATGTTGACCACAAAACAAGTATAATGTCCAATAGTTTCACACTTTAAAATTGTTTCTCAAGAGAATGCATCAATAAGTTAACTGCACAAACGTGGAAAATTTTAGGCTATCTCATACAAGATTCACAATAAGTTGATCACACAAGGCATTTGAACAAGTATCAAACAAGACTCTAAACTTTCGCTAGTGTTGAAGGTTAATCAGAGAGTCTCTATTCGGTAATTGGCTAATCACAAATAGATACAAAAGGTTCACATAGTGTGAATGTAACTTCACTTTGCCTTGTTGTAGCCGCACTTTAATTTTTCTTTCATTAAGAGCACTATTTATGTCATTGGTTCCAATCACAACAGAAAATTAAATTTGCACAAGAACAACACCAATTAAATACACAATAGGTGGAAAAATATTTTCGAAAGATCCAAAATTAATTTACAATCAAAACAACGAGACACATGCTAAAATATTCACAATATAGTTAAAAAAACATAATTTATGTCAGAAAACCCAATGTATGAACAAACCAATAATCACAAGGGGTAGGTATGGAAATATGTCACCCTACCACAAATTAAGTAGTAAATGTTTCCTCAAATGCTAGAAAGTATCTAAAAAGTCCATAAAAGGGATAGAGAGGGAGGTAAGAAAAGTCCTTTCTCGGAAGTCGCTCCGCTTGTCGGTGGAATCCACTCCCGATATGGCCTCAAACTTGATAACCCCATTTGGATCAGTTGAGGGTGTGTCAATCAAAGATATCCGCACACCAACATCTACCATGACCTCTTCAATATCTGTAAGATCCTCATAATAAACCTTATTAGCAACAGCAATAACCCTCTCCCATCTCAACCTAAGACTCAGCAACAACTATCTACTCAACTTGAACATAATTTCCAGTCATAGCCGTAGGTATGTCTAGCTCAATAATCCTATCAGAAATATCCAAAGTCCCAAAGATCACCGACATATCGGTCGACTTTATCTTTTTCACATCTTTTTTCACCTTAGCAATAATATTTTTTAGAGTTGTCACCTCTTCCATGGCCCCTTGGGTACACTTGCACAATGCTATTATAGGCTCAAGTGCATCACTACTAGAAATGAAGGTGTCACAACAATAGAAAATGTTGTTTAAATCATGCCCAGAATGGTGGCCTCACGTCTCTTGCATGTTGACCAACAAAATGGTCTATCTTCCCCATCCAGAGTAATGTACAACAAAAACAATACCAAATTTGGCAGGCAAGGGAGAAATAGAATTACTACGCATAATAGAAGGGATGGTGATTAGCATACTTGAAGGCCAATAGGCTAGAGTACGTAAATGTGCTTCAAAAAGTAATGTATTAATATCCACAACGGGGAAGTATCTAGTAGGGGTGCATTATTCCTCTCTACCTCATCCTTCAAGTACTCCAACTCAATCTTTCAAATTTTTTTACAGGATGTGGGAATCACTTCCAAGTACTTCTACTCATATATAGGAACGTGAGGTTTCCTGCAAAAATGGGTGATCAACATATGAAAGGGGAGGGAAGTTTGGTGCTATATGGACCTAATGAACATCTCCTATGCCTTAATATTCTCTAGATACATCTTTGTCCCATCTAATGTGCAACCTAGATAGGATGTTTTGGTATGGCGGATAATTGACTAGTTTTAGGATGGTATAATGGTACTACATGAAGTAAATGTAAAACCTTACTACTATATTAGGCCATTCTTATCAATAGGCGATCCTATATAGAGCCACGTGGGAGTATCGTCTCATATTAGTGGAGACAACCACTTCTTCATGTTTTCTAATGTCTTCATCATTATTCAACCTTGACAATTATCCCTAATTCGTGTTGAAACCACCAAGACTAGATTGACAGTATATCAATCACATTTCATATTTTTACCCTTGACGGACACATAGTCAACCAACTATAATTGGGTTGTCGGCTGTTTTCCTTGAGGCACCAAGGCTTCATAAGTAGTATAGAAATGCCAGACCCAATTTTCAATAGCTGCAAATTATGAGACCTACAAGAAACTTGTGATCTCTGTATACTTTTGTATGGTGCAATCAGTTGACAATCACTTCTTTTATATATTGGTCCTCACCTCTCTATTTTAAGTTTGTTCACAGATCGTGAGAGAGGAAATTGTGCCGGTGGTTCTAGGACCATAGCCTGCACGACAGCAAAATAGTTAGTGGTGGCCTGAGGATTCTTGATCCTAGATAGATTATTCATCCTCATTGAATGCAGCTTCAAACTCTTAGTTGTTAGTAGCTCATCATCCTGAGGCTCAAAATTGGTATCCTGAGGATCGTGTTTCTCACCCTCACCCTTAGATGTAGTGAGGTTATTGGTGTTGATCATGTCACTATTAGTGTTGGCCTATTGTAAAGAAGAAGAAGGAGCCTTGACTTTTCCCAAACCCTTTTCCATCTGTGGTAGGAAGTTTGGTAACCTTAGCTCTAGATGTACCAGCATCCACACCCATTGTTATTCTATTAGCAATCATGCGGGGCAGCCTGTCACTATTGTCAAATTTAATGAAATGTTGCATAAAAAAAGTTGACGACAAACCTTTTTTAGTGTTGTTGAATCACATTGGGGAGCAATATTGGTCTAGCCAAAAGTATTGGCTTCAAATATTTCTAAATAAATAGCATGTCGGTAGTTGAAAGTTCTTTTCATAGAATAACAAAGGATATCAAGGATCAAGGAGTAGACCATTGAATGTTACAGTGTATATAAAGGTTAAGGGCGGAGAAGGGGTGATCAAGAAAAATTTTCAGAAAGTCACCGAGTGCACTCGTTGAACTTAGGCTTCTCACCGAATGTCAATCAACTCCAACCATCATGTCTCTGTATCATCTAGTTTTTGGAAGTCCTACAATCTACGGATTGAATTGGTACATAAATGTATCAACCGGCGATAACTCATAACCAGCGTCTTTGTCCTCGAAGAGGACTAATACATGCCCTTAGCATTCGTTATAGCAGATCTCATAGAATAAAATTTTGAAAATTTTAAATTATTTATTTTGAAGTTCATCTTTGATTTATATAAGAAAATAAAACTAAATTCATCACGACAGACCATCTAAACAAGAAGTATAGAAATTTGCGACATAGCCCTTTCATCAGTTGAGAGTCTAGAAATCGGAAATACAACAATGTCTTCCAACATAAGCAAAGAACTAAAAAGCTAGAACATAAGGCTCTTGTCCTCGGACTTGAGGAATCACCAACTTGGAGAAGCAAATACAAAGTATCCTTGAAAATTTGACCTTTATTCCTTAACTACCCCATATCTACATTGTTTGTGAAAAAAGGAATAAAATATGGGTTAGTACATCACACCTACTAAGGATCCCACCTATGCATAGAAACCATTTAAACATGCATAAAAGGAAATTTTTGTCAAAACGTGCTTTTTACCAAGTAATTATAATATTCACATTGAATAAGCATCATAAGCCAACCCAACAAGATATCATCCTAACATGTAGACAACCAAAGAAATACATGTGCTATGAAAAGAATGGAATCTCATAACCTTATCCAAAACTAAGTATCACATTAAGCAACCTATTTCATCCTTATATTCATAATCTCAATTTTAATCATAATTTGCTATATTATTGAAAATCATACATAGCTTAACATACATGAGTAATAATCAACATAATCACAAAAGAAAACTACTAGAACCATCCCTTAGGATCCCACAAGTGCAATACGTAAGAGAAGTCCCATACCCTCCCTTACGTTATGTAAAAAACACTAATGAGAGTCCATACATTTCCTTATTTGACTTACTTTTACATAAAGAAAAGAGGTTTCATAAGCCAACATTAGATCACGTGAGCTACATGGAATGCAGTGTTCTACTCCAAAACAAAAAAGGGACGGTTAACACTTGTATAGGGTGTAACATTTCGTACATACCAATCTAGGTGGATCTACTAACCTAGAGTCTTATGTGGGAACATAGTTATGGGTCAAGAAATTGTTTTTACAAACCTTAACTTTCTCGATGTGGGGGTGTACATCTCATAAGACAGCACACATTTGAAAATACAGACTTGCTAAACATAAAGAAACCCATGAGGGGAGATGGACTTACTAAACATGAGACCCCCATCTCATTTATATGCCCTTTCGTTGGTAAGAATCTACTCCCTTTGGAAATCCTCTTTAGTCATCACATACGATCCCATTAGAATTTACTATACTCTTATGTAAACGTCTTATCATAATAGCTTATAAGTGATCATAAGTTAGAACCATCCTTTCACTTTAAAAAAACTAGAAAGTGAGTGAACTTTTCATTTTAACAATTCATTATAATAATGAGAACTTCCTTTTAATCATCATAAAATCATACTATAACATACATACATGCTTCATAGCTAATTCATGTGTATATGGTTAAGGGGGAGGGGAACTTGACATAAACACTGCAACAACACATAAGTTATAATGTCATTACCATAAAAGTAGATGATCTTTCATAATTGAGTTCAAGGACGAACCAACAATCATACCTTGTTTTTCCTTCATGGGGATTCAAGCTTCAATCACCCAGGAATACATAACCAATACGTAAACAAGGAAATTCATGAACTAATTTCACAACTAACATCAATACAAACATTTTATATATTAATCACTTTCACCCAATTCAACATACCTAATCCAAGATTTATTAAATTTGGGAAGAAAGTGGGTCCAATGTAATTTTATTAAACACCAACAATAAACAATCATTATACACTTAAAAAAACATTAAATGAGCATAATTAATCTCAATTGATTTATAACTTTGTTTTTCAAAGACGACCTATCTGTAGAGAAATCCTTGATTTGGGGGGTTCTGAAAACCTCTTTCGAGATACCTCTTGGACAAAGTAATTTAAAGAGTGAAAGAAACAATTATTTAGTGAAGAATTTAGCCATGAATTTGAGTATAAAACTTTGGAGTATTGGTTTTCTCCTTAAATCTTCAATGTCCTTCGATGGAGGTTGGGTAGAGAGAGAATTTAGAGGGAGGTGAGAATAATTGGGTTTGGAGTGGGGCATTTTTTTGGAAAGGTAAAATATTTTAAAATGAACTTAATATCATTGTATACCCATCCCCTAAAATACCAAAGACACCCCTCACCTAGTTGGACCATTTTGGAATTTTCGTCACAGAACAAGTCAGCATTCAAAGCTGTTCCCACAACTTTCTAGAAACTAATTTTGGGAAAAATGAGTCCGTGACACGGATAAAAATTTGGGCCCTTGGTGGATCTATTCCGCGACGTGAACATGATCCCTCAAAGTACAATTACTAGTTGCCTTGGGAAGCTTGCTGGACAATTGTTTGGTCCTCCTCAAGGACCCCTATGATTGTCCTTAGGGGTTGCAGTTTGACGTTTTGATCCTATTAGTATTACTTACAAATTTTAATTATTTTTCCAAGTTTTATCCTTCATATGAAACTCTCAAACCCTTACAAGACAAAAGGACATCCACTAGTTCAATTTTAGTAGTTTCCGGACATCATGGTCTATCCTTGACATTGAGGTTCTTATACTTTCAACTGAAGTTACTTACATTATTTTAGGTATGAAAACATTGTTTTAATCATTATTCATTAGGGAGGTTCTATCCTAGGTCATATATTTTTCGGGGTGTTACAATGTCCACACAGGAACATTCATACTCGAGTGAACTTGGACTTTTTCTAGGAAACAGAGGGACTCAAAACTATCAACACAACAACAAGTCATATCAAACAATATCATGGCATCATATACATAGGAACTTAAACAAAACGTCATCATGCTCAAAACACATTACTTTTTATAATTGTTTGAGGAATTACCTTCTCCATATTCAATGAGCATCAACTTATACATTAGGTAATCAATATAATACTTCCTCATCAAGAAAACATCAAGTATGTTCAGTACAAATCTCATGAAGACAATATAAAAGATTTCATGAGTTCAGCCAATCATGAGAAACATAACTCATGAAAACTCAAAATACAATTCGAGTATAATTTTCGCAACAATATGCACATAAAAGGAATTCATGTAATTATCATCAACTGATATGATTCTAAATTTATGTTAAATTAAATGGATTTTACTAACCTCAAACTTGTATAGCAGTAAGAGGAAAGAGATGCGTATAGACGGACTTCATTTCGTCCTCGGCCTCCCATTTGCACCCTCAACAAGATTATTTCTCCATAGGACATTTAGGAGGCAACCTCTTTATTCTTCAATATCTTGACTTGACAATCTAATATATCAACCGAAACCTATTCATAAGAAAGGTTCCCATTCACCTCTAAACCTTCTATCGGGAACTAAGTTTACCCTTCTTACCAAACCTCATAAGCCCTTTCATGGGTGAAATCTTAAAGTAGACCGAATCATCTACTTCAAACTAAGGTCCCTCTTTCTATTGTCGGCAAATGACTTTTGCCAACTATAAGTTGTTTTAGCCTATCCCATCTTATTCTAACTTTCTCCGTCGCCTCATATACTACCTAAGGACAAAGAAGTGAAACATTATTAACTTCAAACCACCCACACGAAGCCCGACACCTCCCACCATGATGTGCTTTAAAAGGTGCCTTAGAAACATTGAATGGTAGCTATTGTTGTAGCTATCCAAGGTAGGTGGCAATCCCAATTACCTTCGAAGTCAATGACACATGCTCTCAACATGTCTTCTAGGGTTTGGATGGTATGGTATTCTTGACCATCCTTTTGAGGGTGAAATGTGGTATTAAGTTTCACTTGAGTACCAAGCCCACTTTCGAAGAACTCTAGAAAGTGTGAAGTAAATTTGGCAACTCTATCCAAAATGATCGAGAACGGGTCATATAAAACTTTTTGTATCCTAAATGTACAATCTACCATACTCTTCTACAGAATAAGAAACCTTGACATGAAGGAAATGGGATGATGTAGTAAACCTACCCACAAAAATGCATACGGAGTCATGCGGCCTACGGGTATGGGGCAAATCTACAACAAAGCCCACATTCAAATCTTCCCACTTCCAAGTAGGAATATCTATATTTTTAGTTAAACCTCCCTGTCGTTGATAGTACGCCTTGAATTAAGGGAAATCTGAGCCTCTAGCCACAAAGTTTTCTATGTCAATTTTCAATATGTTCCACAAATAAATCTTGTGTAAGTCACAATACATTTTGGTTCCCTCTGGATGGCTGGACTATCGGGACCTATGGTCCTCCTTTAACATTGTTTACCTTAGGCCATCCACATCTGGTACACATAACCTTCCCTTGTGCCTAAGCACCCCATCTTCTCCTTGATACAAAGTTTCTTTGGATTTTTTTAGAACTGAATCTTTGAATTCCATCAAGATAGGGTCAACATGTTGTTTATACTTCACATCAACAACAACAACAAATGACTCAAAATTATGATGGATCATGACACCCTCTTTTGGAGAATCATCTTGTCGGACAACCAACTAGGTTATCCTATGCATATTACAGGCTAACTCCATTTTGTATTCTTCGACATCCGACAGACTACTAGGTAAACGACTCAAGGCATTCCCGGGTGGTAAAGGATACTCATATCATAATATTTTAAAAATTTTAACATTCTTCGCTTGCAAATTCAAATATTTTTGAGTGAAAACATACTGTAGAGTCTTTTGATCGGTGAACACATTCACACATACCGATAGAGATAGTGTCTCCAATATCTTCAAAACAAACGCAACGACCACTAGTTCAAGGACATGAGTCTGGTAGTTCTTTTCATACACCTTGAGTTTCCTAGAGGCATATGATATAACCTTACCATGTTGCATGAGCACACAAGCAAAACCTACTCAAGAAGCTCACAATAATTCACAAACCCTTCGGTACCCTCCGATAAGGCCAACACCGGAGTGGGGTGAGTTTATATTTCAATAATTGGAAGTTCATTTCAGAAGACTTTGACCATTAAAACTTGGGCTTCTTTTGGTTAAGGTAGTTAATGGAGATTCAATAGATGAAAATCCCTCAACAAACCTCTTATAATATCCGGCTAAATCCAAAGGCTTCGGATGTTGATAGGACTCAAAGGTCTAGGCCAAGTATCGACAATATCCGTCTTTCTAGAATAAACCTTTACAGATTCACTAGAGACTATATGACCAAGAAACTCAACCTCTCTCAACAAAAATTGACATTTACTAAAATTTTCAAATAGTTGGTTGTCTTTGATGACTAGTAAAACTTCCCTCAAATAGTTCATATGATCATGCTCACTCTTTGAATATATCAAGATGTAGTCAATAAAGACAATCAGAAATAAATCAAGGTAACTTCAAAAAACCTTGATTCGTAGGGTAAATGAAAGCCTCAGGGCATTTGTAAGACCAAATGACATCAACAAGAATTCAAAATGAGCATATGTAATTCGAAATGTCATTTTTGGAATATCACCACCTCTCACACGAATTTGGTGATAACCCGACTCAAAGTAAATTTTTAATATGTAACACGCTACTTGGAGTTTGTCAAATAAATCATCAGTACTAGGGAGTGGATACTTATTCTTTATTGTGACATTATTCAATAGTCGGTAATCACTTAACATACAAAGAGACCTTTCATTCTTCTTCACAAATAACACTAGAGAATTCCAAGGAGATATGCTTGGTTGAAAAAAACCCTTATAAGGAGTCTATGAATAAGCAAATCCATAATTTGATCCTTGAATTCCTTCAACTTGGTTGGGCCCATCTGATTAGAAGCTACTGAATAGGTTTTTGTATACGTCAATAAATCTATAACATAGTTTATTTCCCATTTGGGAGGAATCCCTGGCAAGTCATCGAGAAAGAATTCTGAAAATTTCTTAACTACACGGACCGACTCCAAAGGAAGAATCTCCGACTCATGATCGTTGACCCTCACAAGATAACTTAGAAGGACTCAATAGGTCTAAACTACAAAAACTAGCAAAAAAATCGATTTGGGACCATTCGGGGCAGACTACGCTAGACCAGTTTGTTTGAGGTACAATTCAGGCACACTGTTGGTGCGACGCCCCAGACCATCTGGCAAAAATGAGGCGCGCCAGGCGTGGTGTTACCTGATGCGCCTGAACGTCTTTCTTCTCTCATTTTGTAAACCTACATTGCCTAAAAATCCATTGTTCTGTTCCCTAACCCTTATAATCATCAATACATTCAATACCCAGTAGAACAAATTTGAAAAATGACTTGGAAATTACAATTCAACATCAATGTCCATTCAAACAGCTAAACCAATAGGGATTCGACCTGATTTATCAAGAATTCACTTCAAATAAGGTAAAAAATTCTAAAATCATTGAATGGAAACAAGTTTTGATTTGCGGATGAATTTACCCAACATTAAATATCTCAAATCTCTTCTCATTTCTCTTCGACGCTCTTGAACATCCTTGCTTCCTCTTCTCACTTCTCTTCGTTTCTCTTCTTATTTTCTCTTCTCTCAAAACCTTAACTTGTTTTTCTAAAAGAGTGAACTGAATAAGATCAGTTTACACCCTAATTTATTACGTAAAAACGAAATCAAATAATTGGGTAAGGAAAAGACATATTTGCCCTTCCCAAATTCGGATTGGGCTCTTCTTAATCCAACAACTCAACTTCTGAAAGGCACACCTCACTCATACATTATTGAAATTATGCAGACTCAGTGGAATTGGAAAGATCTATCAGAGGTATTTCCAACCATATCAAGAACTTCCTCTAACTCATCCTGAGCTAGGAAGTATGGCCGTTTGAAGTTGACAAAAAACTCACTTTCTTTCCTAACTTAAGAAAAAATCCAAATTTCAATTCTCTCCAAAATTGAATATTTCTATTTCTAATCTACTTCCTAGCTATTTCAATTTTTGAGATGTTACAATATCTCCCCCTTGGGAGACTTCGTCCTCGAATAAGATTAACTTTTGCTAGGCTTATGGTGTAACATCTTAGATTCAGCTCAAACACCCAACATCAAAATTAAACACAACATTCCAACTTAATATCAATTCCAAGAAAAATATTAGTAGCTCGATTATTAACTTCTCTGGATTCGGAGAGATGTGGGTATATCTTCTTCCTATCCTCTTTTTCTTTTCAAAGTAATTTCTCTACAAAATTATTTCCCTTCACAAAAAAAATCACAACACCCTTCATGGGTAAAACATTAAAGTAATATAATCATCTACCATTGGAACACAAAACCTACATTTATATCTCAATACACCATCTCCCCCTTGTTCAAAAGACATAACTTTTATCTTATGAACATTTGCCTTTAATTATAGCTAGAAAATGTCTTGGTTTTTGTCTCCTTTTACTTCTGATACTAATGATGATTTAGACCCATTCATCACCATTGCTCCTTCTTTTGTGGATTCATTAATCGAATTCCTAATCACGCAAAGTCTATGCACCTTTTTTGCTAACTGTTTCTTATCTTCCTCAAAAAGGGTGGTACTACCCATAGACAACCTTGTTTTCATGATATTAATTGCTTTCTAGAAAAACACAACCAAAATGTTTTGTGATTGGTGAAAATTTTAACATGGATACCATAAATATAATGGCATAATCTTTCGAAGCAAATACTACATTAACCAACACTAAGTCATGGGTTACAAAATTTTTCTCATGAACTTTAAACTTTCTAAAGGCATAAGATTTAACTTTTTGATTTTTTTTATTAAAAAACAACCCAAACCAACTCTAGATGCATCCCATTATTCAATAGAAACTTTACTACTTTTCGGTAGAGTAAAAATTATGCAGTAGTCAACTTCTTTTTCAATTCCTGAAAGCTTTTCCCACAAGCTTTAGACCATTGAAATTTAACTGTCTCCTAAGATTATTTGGTCAATTAGAACCCTTCTCTAGAAAAATTTTCAACAACTCTAGTAGTGCAATTTATATGGTGAAATACAGATAGGACGAGTATATCGAGTGATATCTATTCGGAATTATATTTCTATCTCATGAGGGACTCTGGGTACATTATCTGGAAAACTTCTAGATACTCTTTTACTATAGGAATTGAATGAATGGGAGGTATCTCAACACTTGAGTCATGAACTATTGAGTGATAAGCACACCTTTTGGAAACTAAATGTAACACCCCAAAATGAACTAATGTGAACTAGAGCCTAGTGTTTGTTTCTTGAGTTGATTTTAAGTTAAAACTAAGTTAATTTAGTGTTCTTAGTCAGGGTGTTAAGTTTTGTTAAGTTTGGAGTTCAACTGACCTAGAACGTCCATGACGTTTGGAAAGTATGCCTTAAAATGTACTAGTGTGTCTTGTTGTGTTTAGACGAGTTTTACGTGTTTAATTTACTTGAAACATGCATTTGATCTTCCTAAGACCTATAATACTTAGTTTAGGAGTTTAAATTCCAGTCACGAACCCACCTAGGACCCACAAGGGGCCCTAGATGAAGGGCCCAAGACTTGGGCAAATCTGCCAAAAAGCAGTGGCCATCAACAACCCTAAAGACGGTTCGTGTGTCCTCAACGGTCCGTTGACCGAGAGCGTCTATTGTAACAGTGATTTCAGTTGTCCATGCTCCATTTGGATCTAAGTATACACCAACGAGACCCTACCAACGGTCCGTTGTCTCTATGACGGTCCGTTGGTGAAGGTTAATCTGTGAGGCCTGCAAATCTGTGAAGTTGTTGCAAACTTGGATTGTTTTATTCAAATATACCCCAAGTATTTTAAGACCCTTGCTGGATAATTTAGTTTTTATTAGGTATATTGAAGTATTCTATACCCTAAGACCCCAGTTTAGACCCCTCTTCCTAAAACACAAAACCAAACTCTCTTAGAAGACTCTCTCAAGTCTCCATTGAAGCTAGAAGTAAAGAATTGCTAGGAGGGCTGTTGATGGTTGTTTTTCATCAAAACTCTTTGGTATTTCTTCAGTGTGAGGTATTATATCCATCCTTGAACTCTCTTTTATTGAAGGTCCCCTTCAAACTAATTTTTAAAATGGGTTTTTAACCATAGTTTCTACTAACTTCAAATCTAAATACGGGTCTTGCATGAAAACATTACTAATGAATTAAAATGGTATACCTAAGGTTAGTTGATGATTTTAAGGTTTAAACTTCAATCAAATCATATTAAAGATTCTCTTCAAATGTTGGCTTAAGAAGTGGGTTAAATGAGCATATTTGTGTAGAAAATGAGATTTAGTTTCTTATTCTGGTTATTGTTCTTTAGCTACTGCACAAATGGCTTTTTATTATGAAATATAGAGTAAAATGTTATAGGTAATGAAATCATGGATTGAAGGGTAAGTTGGTTATGTTGTTTATCTTTAATTATTGAAATGTTCTTGAGTGTTATGGTCCACCTTCTATATGGCGGTGTTTACTTGAATTGTATGTATGTAAAATTACTAGTATTATGAATGAGTCTATGAAGGATTGTTATGTGAAGTAAGATTAAAAGTATGCTATTCTTGTTAAATGTGACTTATGAAGCTATTATGTGAAATAGTCTAGAGAGTATGCTTAAATGAAAATGTTCTTGTTAAGAGTTTTATGAAGCTTTTTGGAGAAGTATGTTAAGGATTATGTCTAAAGGACTTATATTATTATATGAAGTATGTTAAGTGTGTGATGTGATGAATGAAGGTCTAAGCATGTATAGAAGCTAAATAAGAATAAAGTGAAGCTTATGTGCAAGGTGTGCTCATATGTACACACACACTCATACTTGAATGAACGAATAAAGCTAAGTTAATTCCTAAAGGGGAGTTTTTGGGGTGAACACTCTTCGTGAGTTGAGATGAAGTGTTTAGTGGCAACACCACTAAATCCCATCATCTGTCTAAGATAAGTTGGAGGATGAATTCCCTTCGTGAGTTGAGATGTGATGTTAATTAGTTATCCTTGACCTATAGAGTATAATGTTGAGAATTCGAGGGAAGTTATGCCTAGAACCGAGAGGATATGAAGAAGAGGTGGATTACACTTCGTGAGTTGAGATGTTGTATCCCAATGTACCTCTTGAGATGAGTAACCCTCGTAAGTAGAGAATGAATGAGTTAATTAAAAGCAATCTCCTTATCCCTTAACTATCTACCCGCATAGGTGTAGCTCTTGGAAATCCATGTAAATGCTAAGAGAATTACCTCCTTCGAGGAAAGTGAGGACCCCTCATCCAATAGTCTTTAATATCGGGATTCCATGTCTACCTCTCATGGTCTATGTCAGTTAAGCTAACTCCCACAAACAAAATGAACATGCTAAGTCTTCTAGAGGAGTGTTCTATTTCAGGTAGGTAGTTGAATGGGATAATATTTATCCATTGCACTACGTAGGCAATCCGAGAGGGGAGTCTTGGTGAGACTTATTTGAATTGAATGATCTAAGTCTTCTAGAAGAATGTACTACTAAGGGTAGGTGGTGGTATGGGACTATTTATCCATTGCACTAAGTAGGACCTTCCGAAAGGGAAGACTTGGTGCCAAACCTTCTAAAAGAATGTGCTACTTAGGGTAGGTGGTGGTATGGGACGTCATGTACTCATTTCACTAAGTAGGAATTTCAAAAGGGACGACTTTGGTTGTTTGTTGGGTGTCTTTTAATGTTTTTCCATTGATTGAGGGACTTGTTTCTCCCGAGTTGAGTAAGCCGAAAGGGGTAGTCTTGAGGGTTGCTTTGGTGTGTATTGGAGGAGGCATATGCATACTTCCTTTATATCTTACCTTAGTGAGTCTTAGGATTATTTCGAGGTAGGGAAACTCTTAAGGAAAATGAGTTCACTTTCTCTTTTGCTTGGCCTTGGAAGTTCACTCATGTAGTGTAGGATAGTTCTTTGATAATGCTAAAGTTGAGTTTATTATGAATTCTTTAAATGATTCATTTTCAATGTTCAAATGTATTTACTGTAAAGTCCTAAGGAGTTCACTATGAAGGTCAAGTTGGTTTATTGTAAGGTTTGACAAGGTTACTGTAATATTTCTTGTTGGCTTATAATTATGGGATTTCTTATCTAAGTTTTAAATTATGGTTAGTGTGTTGTTTTGCCTTTGTATTCATGAATGTTTTACCTAAACTGCATGAAAAGCTATTCTACTACAATGTCCCTTTTAACATGTTTTTGCATATGCCATATTTAGTACATTGTTTTGTACTAACACCATACTTTGCTATACTATATAAGTATAGGTTTGAAGCTTTTGAAGCTTTGAAGTCTAGAAGGAAGAAATTTGGAAAGTTTCTCTCAAGGAAAAGTATGTCCTCATATATTTGAGGGCAAAGGTCTTTTCTTAGTATATAATTAAAGACTTTCTATGTATTTTCATTTCAATGTAAAGGGCCGCGTCCCTAAGTTATTTATGTCATTTCTTTAAGTTTGGCTTATGAAAATGAGATTTCTAAGTATTTATGAAAGATTTCCTTTTTAATAAATTATTCATGAAAACTTTTAATTCCGCACTACTTTTCATGTCTTATATGATGAATACTAGTTAAAGGGCTTGTGTGAGTCCCCAAAAGGGTTAAGTACGCCCGATCACGAAACAAGGGATCATCCTAACTTCTAGGGGGTACTTTTGGGTCGTGACAGACTTTGTAACAGAGCATAAGGTTTTGGAAAATAGTTTAACGTCTAAAAGTCTCACAAGCTACGTCTAGTAGTATCTTCGTCATTGATGTGAGCCGTGACACATCCATGGACAAGAGTGTATAGGATGATAGAGTTTAACTTTCTTAATTACTCTTGAATCATGCTATAGAACTAACTCCATAAGTTCTCTCTCTCTCTTGTGTTCCCCTGTCCGATGGTCTTCTATGCGTGATTTCTTTGAAGGGGAGATTTTTCTAAGTTTGAGGGAAAGAAAAGGGTGAGTTTTGATGTAATGATGATTTTTTGGCTAGATTAGTAGAGGTGAAGGTATGTTTTGAAAATTGTGATGTGATTTCATTTATGGCTAGGTGTGAATTATGAAATCAGAAGTGTTTTAATAAGAAACTTTATGGTGATTTAGTTCTAAGCATAGTACAATTTATAAGAATGAATAAAGTGCTTTTGAGAATAAATGAGTTCTCTTTTGATTATTTTCAATGATGGTAGATATGCTTTAAGGTGTTGAGGAAATATTGACAGAATGTGGAGATTTTGAAGGAGCTGAAGGAGCTAAGGGCAACCCTCTTGTGTGACTTATGTTTCATAGTTGTTCTTGTGATTGGTGGATGTTGTGGTGTAGGCTTACACTAAGATGTAAATATGGTATGAATATCTAGTGAAGAAGTTTTTTTCCGTGAAATTGAGTTAAATGATTCCTAAGAGTTGAATGGAATTATGTTTAAGAGAGTTTGTCTAGGCTTGAATTCTAAGAGGAAAGTGTTATGCTTAACTTGTAAGGTTGATGTTTAATCTTAATGTTCATGAGTTGAGGGTAGTGTGAGTTCTTACCTTGTGAGAGGCATATTGGTTCTTTGGAGTATGGGACCTTGAAGATGGCTTTACCCTAAGTAGGGGAGAGTGAGTTGAGTAGAATGGCATGTAATGTACTAATTCCAAGAGAATCTTCAAGGGTCATTAAGTGGGAGTGGTAGTATGGGATGCTACTCTCACATTTCACTTAGTGAAACTTACCCAGTCTCTTTGGATTAATTTAGTGTGGTCTTGTCCCTCATATTGTCATGTCATCTTGATAAAGTTTCTTGGAAGGTGCATTATGGAATTTTTAAAGAATGCGACAGAGTGAAGTTTTCAATTCACTATAATGAAGTTCAACTTTTTGAGAAAATTGCATTTTTCATGAATTATGGTTTCAATGTATTATAAGATAAGTATATATGGTATTATACTTCATGTGATCATGTCATCTAGATGAATTGCTTAAAGAATGAATTTTCCAAAAAAAAAAAATTGGTAACTTGGCAGTCAACTTCGCTCTGAGTATTTTTATATTTGAGGAAAATTGTGTTGTCCTCAATTGAAGTTACAATATGTGTAAAAATATTGTGTATGAGAATGTTTAATGTTGGAGGAGGTAGTTCCTCCATAAAAGAAGTTTAAGGTTGAGTTTTGACTTTGTGAAGTTTGGCAAAAATTGCATATGTTGTTAAGTGCTTGAAAATGTGAAATGATGCTTGTTGTTAGTTGGTGACCTTATTTTTGATTTTTTTTCATATTGATCTAAGTGTATTAAGTGATGGTAAGTGAGTAGTTGATGTTCTTAAGGTTTAAGTGTCATTCTAGGACGAATGTTATTCCAAGTTGGGGAGAATGTAATGACCCAAAATGAACTAAAGTGAACTAGAGCCTCGGGGTTATTTTATTGAGTTGATTTTAAGTTAAAACTAAGTTATTTTAGTGTCCTTAGTCAGTGTGTCAAGTTTGGTTAAGTTTGGAGTTCAATCGACCAAGAAAGTCCGTGACATTTGGAAAGTACGCCTTACAATGTACTGGTGTGTCTATTTGTGTTTAGACGAGTTTTACATGTTCATTTTACTTAGAACTCTCATTCGATGTTCCTAAGACCTATACAAATTATTTTAGGGGTTTAACGTCCGGGAACTACCCCATCTAGGACCCACAAGGGTCCCTATATGAAGGGCCCAAGACTTGGGCAAAATCTGCCAAAAAGCAGTGGCCATCAACGACCTTAACGACGGTCCACTGGTCCCTCAACGGTCCGTCGACCAAGAGAGTCGATTGTACCAATTATTTCATTTTTCTATGATCTATTTGTAGCTATGTATCCACCAACGATACCATACCAACGGTCCGTTGGCTCTACGACAGTCCGTTGGTGAAGGTTCATCTATGAGGCCTGCAAATCTGTGAAGTTGCTGCCAACTTGGGGTGTTTTATGTAAATAAACCCCAAGTCTTTTTATACCGTAGGTGATTAATTTTAGTGTTTATTATGCATATTAAAGTGTTCTAAATCCTATGACCCCACTTTAGACCCCCCCCCCTTCCTAAAACCCAAAACCCCTCTCTCATAGAAGACTCTCTCAAGTCTCCATGGAAGCTAGAAGTCAAGAAATGCTAGGAGGGATTTTTATTGTTGTTTATTCATCAAAAATATTTTTTATTCATTCAATGTAAGGTATGTTATCCATCCCTGAACTCTTTTTCATTCTAGGAGACCCTTCAAACTAATTTCAAAATGGGTTTTCAACCCTAGTTTCTACTATCTTCAAATCTAAATATGGGTATTGCATGAAAACGTTTCTAATGACTTAATAATGGTATTACTAAGGTTATATGATGATTTTAAGTTTAAAACTTCACTGAAATCATATGAAATCTTTTTTTCAAATGTTTGCTTAAGAAATGAGTTAAATGAGCATGTTTGTGTAGACAATGAGTTTTGGTTTGTTATTGTTGTTATGGTTGTTTAGATACTGACCAAAGGGCTTTATTTTGATGAAATATAGAGTTAAATGTTATAGGTAATGAAATCTATTATTTAAGGGTAATTTGATTATGTCGTTTAGCTTTAATTTTGGAAATGCTCTTGAGTGGTATGGTCCACCTTCTTGGTGGCGGTGTTAACTTGAATTGAATGAATGTAAACTTACTAGTTTATTGTGAATAAGGATATGAAGTATAGTATGTGAAATAAGATGAAAAGTATGCTATTCTTGTTAAATGCGCCTTATGAAGCTATTATGTGAAATTGGCTAGAGAGTATGCTTAAATGAAGATATTCTTATTAAGTGTTTTATGAATCTTGTTAGAGAAGTATGTTAAGGATTATGTCTGAAGGACTTATATGATTATATGAAGTATGTAAAGTGTGTGATGTGATGAATGAAGGTCTGAGCATGTATAGAAGTTAAATAAGACTGTAGTGAAGCTTGTGTGCAAGGTGTGCTCACATGTACACACACTCACACTTGAATAAATGAATGAAGCTATGTTAAGTCCTAAAGGAGAGTTTTGGGGTGAACATTCTTCGTGAGTTGAGATGAAGTGTTTAGTAGCAACCCATCTACATACCATGAGCTTTCTAAGATAGATTGGAGGATGAATGCCCTTCGTGATTTGAGATGTGGTGTTCAATAGTTATGCTTTACCTATAGAGTATAATGTTGAGAATCCGCGGGAAGTTATGCCTAGCACCGAGAGGATATGAAGGAGAGGTGGATTACACTTTGTGAGTTGAGATGTTCTATCCCAATGTACCTCTTGAGATGAGTACTCCTCGTTATTAGAGAATGAGTTATTTAGTAGCAATCTCCTTATCCCTTAACTATGTGCCCGCATAGGTGAAGATATTGGGAAAGTCATGTAAATGCTAAGAGAATGACCTCATCTGATTAAGGCAATTCAAGAGTTACCTCCTCGTAAGACGAAGAAGGAAGTGATGATTTTCGTAGGGAGGTTGAACTACATCAGTCTCTTCGTAGCTCTATCCCGCGTGGTGTGTGAGACTATCTTCAAGCTCTTTAAGAAAGATGCTTTGATAAAGTGTACCGATGATGCTATGAAGAACTATTTGTCCAATACACCGGTGTTGGTTCCTCCTCGAAAAGGAAGTTCGTTGTTTTTGTATTTGTCTGTTTCAAATAAAGCATTTGGATTCTTACTTTACTCTTTCTGAAAGAATATGTTGTGTTTTAACTTGGATTGCCCAGAAATTGAGGATTATTTGTCTTCTTATACTAGAATGGACCAAGTGAAGTATATTTTCAAGAAGGCGATGTCGATCGGAAAGTTAGCTAAATGGCAAATGATTTTGCGTGAATTTGATATTGTGTATGTGACCTAGAAGGAGATAAAAGCACATGCTTGGCTGATCATCTTGCAAAAAATCCTGTTGATAAAGAGTATGGACCTCTAAAGACTTATTTCCGTGATGAAGAGGTATCGTTCATGGGCGAAAATATTTCTGAAGCATATCCCGGTTGGAGGGTGTTCTTCGGTGGAGAGGCGAATCACCAAGGAAAAGGTATTGGAGCGATCTTAGTGTCAGAATCTGGTCAACACTTTCCATGGCAGCTATGCTCCTATTTACTTACACGAACAACATGGCTAAATATGAATCTTGTATTCTTGGTTTGAAAATGGCCATTGACATAAATGTCCACGAGTTGCTGGTTATTTGAGATTCAGATCTATTGATTCATAAGGTTCAAGGAGAATCGGCCATGAAGAACCCGAAGATCACACCATATGTGCAATATATATATATAGAAGTTGTGCAGAAGAATCTGTAAGATTGAGTTCAGAGATACTACCAGAACACAGAATGAATTGGCTGATGCTCTTGGCACCATCACCTCAATGATTAAACATCCAGATACCAATTATATTGATCCTTTGTATATAGATAGAAAGAACATACAGTCCATTGTTCACACGTTGAAGCGGAACTAGTTTGTTTGCCATGGTATTTTAGTATCAAGAAGTATTTGGAGTCCGGGAGTTATCTTGAGGATGCGACTTTCAACCAGAAGAAGTTGATATGCCGTATGGCTCTCAACTTCTTTCTAAGTGGAGAAATCCTTTATAGGAGGACTCCAGATTTGGGTCTTCTCAGATGTATTGATGTTGCCGAAGCTGCAAAGCTTCTGGAACAAATGCATGATGGAGTCTGCGGTACGCACATGAATGGACTCACTCTATTAAGAAAGATCATCCGACCCGGTTATTTCTGGATGACTATGGAGCATGATTTTTGCAAGTTCGTGCAGAAATGTCATAAGTGTCAAGTGCATGGTGATTTAATCCGAGTGCCGCCTACCGAACTCAATGTTATGAGTTCACCTTAGCCATTTGTATCTTGTGGAATGGATTCCATCGGTCCAATAGATCCAGCCACCTCTAATGTACACAGATTTATTTTGGTTGCCATCGACTATTTCACCAAGTGAGTGGAAGCAGCTTCTTTCAAGTCGGTGACCAAGAAGGTTGTAGATGATTTTGTTTGCAACAATCTTATATGCAGGTTTGGAGTACCATAGTCCATCATTACTGATAATGGTGCAAATATCAACAGTCACTTGATAAGAGATATATGTGAGCAATTTAATATTACTGACTGAAACTCAACCGCTTATCATGCTCAAATAAACGTAGTTGT
This sequence comes from Solanum chilense, assembly GCA_032847665.1. NCBI lineage: Eukaryota > Viridiplantae > Streptophyta > Magnoliopsida > Solanales > Solanaceae > Solanum > Solanum chilense. Next base: position 2,044,687 of record CM064964.1, read on the forward strand.
AGAGACTGCCAATAAAAATATCAAAAAGATTCTGAGGAAAATGATTAACAATCACCGAGGTTTGCATGAGATGTTGCCATATGCTTTTGGGTTATCGAACGACCGTCAGAACATCGATTAGAGCTATGCCATACTTTCTAGTGTATGGAGCAGAGCAGTCATACCGGTTGAAGTCGAGATATCATCCTTGAGAATCATCCAAGAAGCTGATCTGAGTAATGCAGAATGCGTTAGCAAGGCGATTGGTTAGTTAACCATGATTGATGGGAAGAGAATGGTTGTCATTTCTCATGGTCAAATATATCAATAGAGAATGATTCGTGATTTTCACAAGAGAGTCAAAGTCAGAATTTTTTAAATCGGTCAGTTAGTCCTTTAGCGTATGTTTCCTCACCAAGATTAGTAAAAGGAAAACTCACACCAAATTTGCAAGGACCTTAAATGGTTCGAAAATTGTTATCTGGAGGTTCTATTGTCCTGTCGTAGATGGATGGCACCGGCTGAAATTGATCAACTCAGATGTTGTTAAGAGATAGTATGTGTGAAGCTTTCAATTGTATTTTTGTTATTCCCGTGTAATAGTTCTATTTGCTTGTATTTGCATTGTTTCAAATCATATCCCTTCTGAAATGAACTACGTCTGACCTGATATCTCAAGAATGAGATATGAAGGTGGCCTATGTCGGCCTCGGTCACCCCATTTATCTCTTTTAATATTTCTCTGTATTTGAACTACGTTGGACCTGAATTTTCAAAAATGAAATACGTAGGCGGCCTATGTCGACCTATGTCGGCCTTGGTCGGGTTCTTTGTAACATTTCTTATTTTTGTTAACCTTTGAAATGGGAATTGCGTATAACCTGATTCCTTTTTCAATAGGATATGTAGGCGCCACAAGGGTTCGGTCATATTTCCAGATTTCTATTCCCCTTTATAATAGAAATTGGAACAGTGTTTTTGAGAGGGACTCGAAAATTCTCGAGAAGAAGATTTTCCCTCAACAATTGAAGATATTTCAAGATTTGCAACCGGGACATAAATTTTGAGAGGATCTCAAAAATTCTGTGATTTGCTCACCAACAATCAAGGATAAGCCAAAACAGTCAACTTGGATAGAAATTTTGAGGATGACCTCAAAATTTCAATATTGGTTTATCGACAGTCTAGAGTGACCTTAAATACTCTATAGTGAATAATTAGATAGACCTTCAAGCATCAGACATAAAGAAGTTTGTTAAGCCTGATGTGACAGGACACTTGGCAGTAACCTTTTTCAAAATACTACTTTTCCATATTTATTTTTTCTTAAATTTTTCCCATTGTTTTCATTTGTTTTTGGCATAAAATATTTTTTCTTATCTCTCAAGAGTCGGGAGATCACAAAATCAACTAGAGATAGCAGGATAAGGAGCAGACGACTAAAGAAATTGACACAGATCAGTTTGTTTTAAAACTAATGATTTTTCTGTGGATGCAGCATTATAGGTTTGCTATGAAGTCAGCAAAATATCCTTCGATGGATGAATAAGAAGAAGTCAAACGGCAAAAATCTCCCCAAAACTTACAATTTTTTTGAGGATGCAGGAAATATTTTATTTTGCTTTATCAAGACTGGGGAATATCAATGGTATTATTTCATCCAATTCCCAACAGCATGAAGTCTATAGCAAAGATACAACTATGTTAAAAAAAAGAATCAAATAAAAATCTCGAGAAAGATGTGTTACAGCTGTCACGACCCGCAAGTACACCCTAGAAGTTAGGGCATCCTTGTGTTGTCACATGGAGAATGAGACGTCAAGAAGTCTCATCTAAGCCTCTCGTATCATTCATTGCATTCTAAAATAGGTAAGAATTTAAAACTTTTTTCACAGATGAAGAACTATTTCATAAACATTACACAAGCGAAAGACTTTTCATTTAAAACATTAAATCTTTACAAGATCTACTTGAACTATCTAAACTTTAGAGTATACAACACTTGGGACTAATCCCATACAAGACAATAATATAAAGTCTATGACATAAGGGATATGTGAATATTGTCCTCGAATCAATGACGACTCACCATTACTTCATCTTCAAGCCTTAGAAATCTATCCATCATCCATGGCACATCAATAGTCAAAAAGGAAAAAGAAGGGGTTAGCACATTAGATGTACTAAGTATGGAAGTCATGCAAAAACCATGAAAAGGGGACATTTAGTAAATCACGTGATTTTCATGAATTTCAATTAAAACATCATACTATAATCATAAGAACAACATTTAACAATTTCTAAATACATGAGAAATCACTTAAGCAAATAATCACATTTTTAGAAACTTTACAATGAATTCACTTCACTGTATAGTGAACTCAATTCACTGTTAAAGTGAAGTTCCTTCACTTCACTTTAGACAACCTTTAGCATGTAATATTCTCACTCAAAGCCATTCTAACATTCACTTAAGTCACACAAAGAGAGACCACCCAAAAACCCTCTCTAGATGTGCCTAAACAACCCTCAAGATTACTTATAATGAGTCACATAAACACTTATAAAGCATCATAAACATCAAGGTAAGATTCTCCGACCAAAGGTGACTCTAAGGTTCACTTGAGTGAGTTGTGAAGCGACTTCCCATACAATCCCCTACACACACTAAAGATATTTAATAGACTACCTAAGATAGAATCATGCTCACTTAATACATCAACATAAAGATGATATGACATTTCTTCATCAAAGGGTATCAAAATACTTACTTAAGTAGATCAAGAAGATAACGTCCATGATTGATATCATAAAGACTACCTAAAGAATCATTAAGACTTCCTAAGTTTGTATCATGTCCACATAATCAACATATTTCCTAACTAGAGTCATTCTTACGACTTATCTAGGTAAGATAAGAACTGACCATTCCTATGCCCCCTTCACACCTTAACTAGACAACCCTTAATTACTCTAGATAAGTACTACTTCATTTAGCATACTTTCTTAACTTAAGTCATTATATTCATTAGTTCATTAAGATACATTCAACACATAAAGTACATTCAAATAATGGTCTTAGAAAAGAGCTAGGGACTATCACTAACACCTTCAAAGCCTATTGTGCAATGTCTAAATAGCGTCCCATACCACAACCTAAACTTCATAGAACTTCGCTAGTGATAGTAAGTATCCAATATGATGAGAATAGGCAATAACCGACATATACCATGTTAGCAAAGCATGGAATCCTGAGTTCTAACCTACTGCGATGAGGGTGTTCTATTTTCCAAGGGTAGAACTAGGACACATCCCACGTAGGCAGTTGGTTAATAATTATGAAGGGCGTGCTTTGTATTCTAGTCTCATACTTTACTAGAACTACTTACCTTACCATACTCACTCGGTGCTAGCCTTCGTTCTCATAGAGTAATTCACATTAAAGGTTCATACAATTGGGTTTCATATCTAGTTCATAACCCTATCACATTTACCCTACCATGGAGGTCCTTTAGGGCTACCTTCCAATGGCAACAAGACGATCATGATGACTTTCCTAAGGATTAATATGATGCCGTTCCAGCCAATTAACCTTAAGGAAATCATTCCTTTACTTGAAGGATACCATTACATCTTCCGACTTCAACATTTATGACCTTACCACTATGTTCAAGGTTTCACATAAAAGACCCTCTTAACATCATTAAAGGTCACATATAATTCATACATTCAATACTAAGAGACATTAGCATACTAAGTCAAGACATCACATATTCACTTTCATACAAGCATCAAGCAAGGGACACAAGTCAACCAAGCCAAGACACCACATACTTCATCTTTACTCATATTACTAATCATTCTACAAGCACATAGGAATAACAATTATCATCTTTAAGTCATCCTACACACTACCATATCATCATCAATATAACTATTATAGACGCATATAGTCATAAGAACAAACATACATCAACCCTAAGACTACACATATAACCATATAATCATAGTTTACATGATTTCCTAATATACATAGAAAGAATATATACTTTCACATTACTTCACAAATATATATATACTCATACTTCACATAAAAAAAACTATACAAAACATCATAGTACTTCAAGTAGTGCCGACAAGGCCATGTTCATCATATTGCATAAAGTAACGCCGAGAAGGCCACATCAATTCTCATAGCACCGCCACCATAAATGGACCACACCAATCACAATATAATTGAAGTGTAATTAACATAAAATAAAAGGAATTAGGTCAGCATACCCCACTCCATCTTACCACTTCGATTTCAATGCTAAAACATCCAGTTTGATATCACAAGGCTCTTACCCAAAGATATAACAAACAATTCAAAACAATTATATCAATAATCAATGAAACTAGGTCATTTCATTACATACTTATCAATCTAATACAACCTTGATATTAATTGAAAATAATTATTGTATTATTAGATAGCCCATAGAAAATTACATTAGAAATCATAAGCTTTAAGTCAATATCAATTCAATAAGTCTAACATTCAATAGATCTAAGAATATTCAATACTCAATTGATCAAATTGAAACAGTCTATAAACCAATTAACCATAATCTATACATGAATCAAAATCACATAACAATCTACACATGAATTCATCAATATCAAAACATGATCACTTAACCCATGTTTTAGTCAAATTGAGAGATTTTTGAATGTCAAGGGTTAATGGAGAATTTTATTGGAAAATATAAATTATTCATCAATTTCATCATAGATAAACGTTTGAAAACCATTTATGCAAGAACCCAAGACTTAGAGTAGAGATTGGACTTTTCATCTTTTTGAAATCTTTGAAAATCATCTTTGAAATTCGCTCTAAGGTGATAGCACGCCTTAGATGAAGAACTCCCATACCTTATTAGAAAAACGCAATGATAATTGAAGAAAAACTCCATTGAAGACCCATCTTCACTTTAAACTCACATGGAGGTTTTTGGAGAAACTTTTGGAGGGAATATGTTTTGATTTAGGTGTTAGGGTTGAGAGTTTAATGACTTATATACTCTTAAAATACCCATAAGCACTCAAAACAACCGTCCTCGCATTTAATAAGACTTGGGGTGAATTTACAACTTCAACCCTCAAGATAATAAAAAGCTGGCAGAAAACAGGCAGCCCATCGAAGGATGGAGCGACGGTCCGTGGTCTCTCCCACGTCCCATTGATGGGGGTATCATGGGTTAAACATGGACCTCCCCAACCTGCAGAACAAGTGGATCCATAGACGTGACCCATCGACTGGGCATTGCCTTTTCGACTGGCTGTCGTTTGGGTCATCGATTGCCACTGCCTAGCAGTGTTGAACTCCAATATTGGGGTCCTCCTTTAGGGCCCCTTGCGGGTCCTACATGGAGTCGTACCTGAAAGTTTCCACCCCAAATATGTTCGTATACGAGTTTAGGACCTACCACATAATTTTCATCCAAAACTAACATGTAAAACTCGACGGAACATACATAGACACACAAGGTCATTTCAAGGCAAGCCTTTTGAACATCATGGACGTTTTTGAACGTTTGACCTCCTAACTTCACGAAACTTGACACACTGCCTATGAAAAACATAACAACTAATTTAAGGACTTTATAAACTCATGAATCACACATACATACATAAAACCACATATGAGGAACATAGGTCACTTAGTCATTGAATATCTTGGTCGTCCCTTGATGTTTGAATTCCAATCACCTAAATTTTTAGACACTGCCTCAAACCAACATTATAAACCATTTTAGTACTTTAGACCATCACGAAAACCATATTAGGCTCTAGCTTTACCAAATTAATTTTTGGGGTCTTACAACAGCTTTTGTCAAGGACGTCATCTGCATCATATTATCAGACAAGATGATACACCACCCAGAGGGTCATTATATTTGTATTGTCAATTGAGACGATGCACTACCTGAAGGGTCACTCTACTCGTACTGTTGATTTAGATGATATGCTACATTGGGGGTAAGTTTACCATATTATCAAGTGAGACAATATGACTATCCAAAAAGAACCTGGAAGATCACTATGTTACTGGATTAAAGCACTATCTTTATTTGGTACCAAAGAAATTCATGCATTGTAGAAAGTCTTGCATCGCGAGAAGATATTCATTCATTGCGATAAAAAGGTCATGCATCGCGGAAAGTCATGCATCGCGAGAAGATATTCATGCATCGCAGAAGTCATGCATCACGAATGAATATTCATGCATCACAGAAAATCATGCATTGCGAGTTATATTCATGCATTGCGGAAAGTCATGCATCACGAGAAAAATATTCATAACTTGTAGAAAATCAAGTATCGCAAGAAGATATTCATGCATCACAAGTTGATGTTCATGCATCGCGAGTTAATATTCATGCCTCACGAAAAATGTGATGCACCACAAGAAGACATTCATGCATTGAGAAGATATTCATGCATCGCGAGAAGATATTCATGTCTCGTGGAAAATGTCCTTCATCGCAAGAAGATATTCATGCATCGATAAGATATTCATGTATCACGAGAAGATATTCATGCATCGCGAGAAGATATTCATGCATCACGGAAAATCATGCATCGTGAGTCAATGTTCATGTATGCGGGAAGATATTCACACCTAGCGGAAAATATAATGCACTGCAAGAAGATATTCATGCATCGCAGAAAATCATGCATCGCGAGTTAGTATTCATGCAGTGGAAAATCATGCATTGTGAGAGTAAACTCATCCGTCATGAAAAGTTATGCATTGCGGAAAAGAAGTTATGCATTGCAAGAGAAAATCAATGCATCGTAGAAAAATCATGCATTGTGGAGAAGAAGTCCTACATTGTGAGAGAAAACTCATGCATTGCAAGAGAAAATTCATGCATCACGGAAAAATCATGAATTGCAAAGAAGAAGTCATGCATATCAAGAGAAAATTCATGCATCGCATAAATGTCATGCATCACAAAAGAAAGGATAAAGAGTTTGTGTATCCCATTAACATAAACCATCATCTTTGTTTGGAAAGAGTAAACACCAAAAGAACCATCAAATATGACATTAAGAGAAATATCAGCACACTACATCAGCCTTTATTTATTTTGACATGAAAGAAGAGTACATGGAAGATTATGTTGCAAACATAAGACATAAGCTTTATTTGCTTTACGTCCAACCCGATAGAGTTGACATGAAATGTTGAAGGGGAGCAATCAAGTGTCAACACGGTAAAATTCATTGTCTCCCATTCGAATTGTATTTTTATGCTGATGAGTTTTATCTCAGTCTTTGTCGAGAGAATCCGAAAGGATGGATTCTCCAGAAACCACATGTGCGGACGACATTAAAAAGGATGCAACACAACATGGAACTTTTTCTAGCAGCGAATTGTGACATGTTCCAAAGAGGAGTGTCAAACTCTTAACACATGAGTAGGAAAGTGACTTCCACTATAATCAAAACCACACCCCTATCAGAAGACACGTGGGTTTTTCTTCGATTTTTGTCAGTTTTGGTCTCACCTCCAAAAAATTTGGTATATGTCGGAAGCTAGTTCCCAATCTAAGTGGCAATATACTAAGAGATTTGGAGATTATGTCCGTGTAAGTTCTTAATTATGGGTGTGATGTGCTCCACATTCATTACTAAGAGGCTACAAGACTCTTTTTCATACTCGATCTACTTGTCACTCTTCTAGAACTAAAGGCTATCTAGCATAATAAATTTCCTTTTCAACCAATCAAGTCGAACTACAAACAACTTGATTCCTAAGCTATAAGGATATGTAGGAGAGCTCGGTGTTGAAAACTTGGCTACATTCCAATATTCGCTCTTAAATCTTTTTCTGAATCATCACGGTACCTTCATAATTATGTGTCAGGGTGAATTTGAATTCTTCAAAAATCATGTGTTAAATCAAGAGTATCGAACTACAACTGTTCTGAATTCTCATATTGCTTATATAAAGAAATCCCTTTACAGGGTTCGGTCATAATTCATAAGGTCCGTACCAGATCCCTTTTCCAAAGGTGAGTGTGTGGTCGACCAAAATTAAATGAGACAAATTCATTTTCCTCAGATTTCTGGCATCAATACAAGTAAAATGAGGGACAGTTGTTGACACCCAATTTTGACCCTCGACGATATGAATTAATCAACAAGCTTCTTGATTTTAAGCAATTCAAAATAATAAGATTTGTAATGTTTGAAATTTTTAACCTATTTTAACTTAATCATCGCTCATTATAAATTTTTAGTTAATATATACGATTTACATAATTATATATACGATTAGTATATTTTATATTTATTCAAAAATTGCCTCGAAAACATTTTACTTCGTTTAAATATTTTACAAATTAATTTGGTTATATAATAGTCTATGTTTTAAACTATTTAGTTTGTAATTATATCAATTATTTTGTTTTATCAAAATTAAGAAGCTCGTAATTTATTTTTATTGATTCATTTTTTATTTTACTTTTAGTCGAATTCTTCATCTAGATTTAATTTGATTACAATCTAAATTTAGTTTGACTTCGATAATTTATTTAAGCTATTTAAAGGAAAAAATTTGGACCATTTAATCCATCCCAGTTAAATGACATAAAAATAACACCCTATACACATTTAAGGTTATATATATCGAGTTATAAACATACTTTTTAAAAATAAATTACTTATAGCAGATTATTATCGAGTTATAAACATACATTTTAAAAATAAATTACTTATAGCAGATTATTATCGAGTTATAGCATATCAAATAAAAATATATTTAATTAAAAATAAACTATAAATAATTATTTAAATACTAATTAATATGTTTAGATATTATTATTTTTACAATTAACTTTTTATTTTTATTTTTTAAATAAAATAAAAAGAAAAAAAAACTTTATGTGTAAATTGGTAAGTAGCACTAATTGTAGGATTTCAACTGATTTCAATTAATAATGGATAATTAACAAATTAGCACATATTAAGGAATTCAAAAAGTATTTAAATTATTCAGTTTCCTTAAAATGCTTAAATTAGTTTAAATCAAATTAAAACATGATTTTTTTTATCACCTTTTAAAGCTTTTAATATAAATAATAAATTATTATTAATTAAATTTCACATTATATAGTTACCTTTTAAAAAAGAAAATCTAAATAATAGGGATTTGATTTTAATTAATTTTCTATTATACGGTTGCCCAATAATTATTCACCCCCATCTCAACCAATACATACACAGACATCTTCCCCCAATACACTCCATCTCTCCCAACACGCAAAGATATTTTGATCTTCCCCAAATCCCGTCTCACTCATCATCTCTTCCCAACACGCAAAGATTTTTCGTTCTTACCCGAATCCCGCCTCACTCATCTTCCTCATTATCCCTTTCAGATCAGTTCATCCCAAAACCCAAACATCCCTCTCAGATCAGTTCCCCATAAAGTTCATATAGAATGTCTAAGAAAGGTAGTGAAACCCCAACTAAAAGTAAAAGATTGGTCGATGAGTCTGATGACTTTCATGTTTCTTCATTCGATATATTGTCACAAACTCAAACACAGAAATCAAAGGGAAAGGAGAAGTGTAGTTTAGTTATTTCGAAAATGAAAGGTGGATCCTCTCGATTCACTTCCTTCTGGCGTTAAACTCCTTCTCAGGCATCCTCATGCCCTGATTCCCGAAAAATTATCAGACATAAATTACCCTACATGGAAAATCACCGTTCTTACAGCCCTTGAGGCCAATTACCTTATCAAATACGTCGATGGAAGCATAGAACCGCCACCGACAGTCATCACCGCCACGGACAAATCAGAAAAAACCAATCCGGTCCATGCCGCCTAGAAAGCCGTGGATGGCCAGATCCGATCATGTTTGATTGCGGTCATCTCTCCCACGGTTCAGAAACACGTCTGATCCTACACAACTGCTTCAGCCCTGTGGACGGCCCTCGCAACACGCTATGCATCAATTTCCCACTCTCATATTTTTCAATTGCGTGATCGTCTCCACACAATTACCAAAGGCACGAAAACTATGGCGGAGTATTTAGACGAGGTCTCCACCATCATCACAGCCCTCGACACCGTGAACGAAATCATTCCCGAAAAAGATCTCGGCATGTGCGTCGTTCGGGGGCTCCCATCACCTTACTCCTCCATTATACAGGCGGTTCACATCAGTCCAACGCTCGTTGACCTGGCTACTCTATCCTCGTGGCTAAAAAGTGAAGAAATCAACGTGGATCAGAGAGCAAACTTCTTCTCCGAGAAGCCGCTGTTATGGAGCCGGCCGCCGCCCTCACCGCAAGCCAGAACTATCGTGGGGGGCGTGGTGGCAGCCAGCAATGGAACCGCGGCGGCTACGGCAGAAACAGCGGAGGCCGCGGGCGCGGCGGTCGGCAGGGCAGTCGTCCGCCGTACGACGGTCAGCAGCACGGCAGCAACAACAGCCTGCACTCCTTCGGCAGCGGCGGGCAGTCATCTTCCAGCGGCGGGTAGGCACTTACGAGCGGGATCGTCCAACTTGTCAAATCTGTCAGAAAACAGGACACACCGCTGCTTATTGCTGGTTTCGGTATGAGGAGAGCCGAAATGAGTGATAACCGTGCCAATTATGCATCTCAAGACGGCCCTTCCTCTGAATGGTTGTTGGATACTAGGGCCAACATGCACGTTACTTCTGATCTATCCAAGCTTAACGCTCCAAATCCATATCATGGCTCCAATGGTATTACTATTGGCAACGGTGAGTCCCTTAATATTTCTCACACTGGCACGGGTACCATTAAAACCCCCACCGCTATGTTTCACCTAGGTAACCTTACCCACGTCCCTTTTATTAAATCCAATCTCCTTTCAGTTCACTAATTCACAAAAGACAATAATTGCTCACTCTTGTTCACCTCTAATGATTTTCAGATCCTAGACAATACTACCAAGAGGGTGATTTTTCAGGGGCCCTGTGAGCATGGTCTGTATGTTCTTCCTGGCACAAGTTCGTCTGCCCACCCAGTTTCAGAAAGCGTTCCTGTGGCTCAGGTGGCTCTTTCGGCTGATGGCCACAGTCTGTTGTGGCACAGTCGTCTGGGTCGCCCGTCTACTCAAATAATAAATTCTTTAATGTCTCAATTAGGTTTTTCTTCAATTCATGTAAACAAGTGTGACTCCTGTTCAATTGCTAAATCTCATAAATTAGCTTTTACTTTATCTGAGAAGCGTACAACTGCACCTTTTCAACTTATTCATTCTGACCTATGGGGTCCTACTGTTGTTCCTTCATTTGTTGGTTTTCGCTATTATATTTGTTTTGTGGATGATTTTACAAAATACACTTGGTTGTACCCACTAAAACACAAATCACAGGCATACACCACCTTTGTCACTTTTGAAAAAATGGTCAAAACACAATTCAATTCTTATGTTAAACTTTTTCGAAGTGATAATGGAAAGGAATATGTCAATAACATCTTTGGCCAGTTTCTGCAATCCCTGGGAATTATACATCAAACCTCCTGTCCATACACTCCCGAACAGAATGGGGTGGCTGAGCGTAAGCATCGCCATCTCATTGAAACGGTGGTTACTCTTCTACATCAATCTCATCTCCCTGTATCCTTTTGGGTAGAAGCTCTAGCCACCGCAAACTACCTCATTAACAGAATGCCCAGTCACACTCTCTCCAACAAATCACCCTATCAACTCCTTTACCAAGAACTTCCCAATTATACCAACCTCCGCGTCTTTGGGTGTCTTGCCTACCCTTGGCTACGCCCTCATATTACTCACAAATTACAACCCCGATCCCGTCCTTGTATTTTTTTGGGCTATCATCCTACCTCCAAGGGTTATCGCTGTCTTGACCCACAAACTCATAAAGTCTACATATCTCGTCATGTCAAATTTGTCAAAAATGAGTTTCCCTACGAGTCTATTTCCTCCTCCACAAATACATCATTCATTGGCGTCCTTCCCCTTTTTCCAACATACTCACAGGGTCCCTCACCACCTTCCCCCACACCTCCACCCACTACCCAACCACCCCTCATCACCCCTTCGACCGTCACCCATAATACACCCGCAACCACCACCCACACCCACAACCAACCCGAACCACCCCATACCCACAACATCTCCAGCCCGATCCGCTTTGGGTCCTTCCCGGCCACCCCCGAATCACCACCGCCCGTGACACTCCCCAATACTCATCCCATGTTAACCCGTGGCAAAGCCGGTACCTTTAAACCCAAAACCTTTCAGGCTACAATACTACCAAATACACCCCTTCCCGATAGTGAACCAACAACCTACTCTGTTGCCTCAAAAAATGCTTATTGGCGTCATGATATGGATGACGAGTTTAAGGCTTTGACTGATCAGAAAACTTGGGTTCTTGTACCTAAGCCCCATGGGCGGCACCCAGTGGGCTGTAAATGGGTGTACAAAATTAAACACAATGCGGATGGCAGTATTTCTAGGTACAAGGCTCGTTTGGTTGCTAAAGGCTACAATCAGGAGTATGGGCTTGATTACTCTGAGACATTCAGTCCTGTTATTCGGCAGGAAACCATTCGCCTGGTACTATCACTCGCCGTGCGCAACAATTGGCTCATCAATCAGTTGGATGTTTCCAATGCTTTTCTTCATGGCATGCTTGATGAAACTATCGACATGACGCAACCACCGGGCTATGTTGATCCCCGCTTCCCTCAACATATTTTCAAACTCAAGAAGTCTCTGGATGGGCTCAAGCAAGCCCCCCGTGCTTGGTACACACGTCTGAAAATGTTCCTCCAGGGACTCGGCTTCACGTGTTGCGTACACGACACGAGTCTATTTACTCGACATTCAGCACATGGTACAGTTATTCTTCTTGTCTATGTAGATGATATCATTATTATAGGCTCTACTGTAGCTCTCATTCAGGATGTCACTCGAGCTATGCATACTACCTTCAAAATGAAGGACTTTGGCCCGTTACATTATTTTCTGGGAATGGAGGTTTCTCGGACAGGCAGCGGCTTGTTTCTTCATCAGTCAAAATATGCTCGAGATCTGTTGCAGAAAGCTGGACTGGAAAAATGCACCAGTCAACCAACACCGATGGCAGTCTCTTCGTCTACGAACGGAGCCGACACCCCCTTTGCCGATATCACCCACTTCCGCAGCCTCATTGGGGCTCTACAGTATTTGGCCATTACCCGTCCTGACATCCAGTTTGTTGTCAACCGAGTTGCTCAGCGCATGGATCAACCAAGTGAACATGATTACCATTGTCTAAAACGCATTCTCAGGTACATTTTTGGCACTCTTGGTCATGGTTTACTCATTCGACCTGGGGACTTGGAGCTTCGGGGTTTCTCAGATTCAGATTGGGCGAATGATAAAAATGACAGAAAATCTACATCGGGGTTTCTCGTTTTTTTGGGGCCGAACCTGATCTCATGGTGTACAAAAAAACAACCCAAGGTCTCTGGGTCCTCGACTGAAGCTGTATACCGCGCCCTTGCTCTTCTTGCTGCTGAGACCATGTGGGTCACATATATTCTTCGCGAACTCCGCGCCACTCACACTGTTCCTACTCTCTATTGTGACAACAAATCAACCATCTGTGTGGCCAAGAATTCCGTCTTACACACCAGAATGAAGCATGTTGATACCGATTGTCTCTTTGTTCGCGATGAAGTTCAGGCCGGCACCATGACTGTGCAGTATGTACCCACTAAAGAACAACCGGCTGATATTCTCACCAAGCCTCTCCCGAGACGACAGCACGATTACCTCAGTTCCAAGCTTCCGTTCGCTTCTGCTCAGCTCAGCTTGAGGGGGGATAATAACAGATAGTATTAAATAATAGTATTAAATAATATTTGTATTTACTGTGTACTAATCCTAGTCCTATTAGGATTAGTACTCCTTAATCCTAGTCCTATTAGGATTAGTACTCCTTCCTATATCTCCTATATATATCTCCCATGTATTCCCTTATTAGGTTAACACTTCAATACAATCAATATTCCTTCAAGTTTCAACTATTTCCTTTAATTTTTATTTTTTTTTATTTATTATCATCTATTATTTTTTTAAAAAAAAGAGTAATGAATGTTAAAGTTACGATGGCATATGTAAATAAAAATGTTAAAAGAAGTAGCAGCTTGAACCAAGGTAGTTGTCATGATTGATACGGTATAGGAATTTATTGTAGATAAAATTTTAGTGTGAATTGTATTATGTTAATGAGAAGCAGCATATGATAAAAAAAATGGCTAAACAGAATAAGAAATGAATCTAAAATGAATGAATGATGAGTGTTACGTGATGGGAACATTTAAATCATTTTGTCATTGCAGAAAGTATACGATTGAAATAAAACATGAAACATAAGAAATAGATTAAAAACAATTGTTCAGAAATGTAAAGAAGGATAAAATTAGTAAAAAAAATATAAATAATAAAGAATCGTGCACGGGGAAATTGATTAATTTGTAAGAAAATGAATATTAAATGAGTGTTTATAAAAAGTATGGTTAATGAAGAGGAGGTTTAATTGCTTTGATTAATTAATTCTTGGTATGTTAAATATATCTCTTGATGTTGTTTGAGCTTATGAATAAGATTTAGACGGACATGTTTTTTTTGTAGGAAAAGTTTTAAAGAATATTCAATAATAAGTCTGTTTGTTAACTATCTGTTACAAATTTCACAATTTAAATTTGTTTAACTTCTTTACTATCCTAAATACAAATGATTATTTTTATCTCATATAAGTTTTCTTTAACTTATTCTAATTTATTTTCTTCTTTCTTTGTTGTACGTGAACTCCTATTGAGTCCATTTGGACTCCATTTCCCCTCTTTCTCGCACCCGAGATGAGCCATAAAGGTTCCAGTTACTTCATCGAGTCAGACAACCAAAAAAAGGCGTACAGGTCCTAAGTCGAAAAGATTCAAATCGGAGAAGTTGAAAATTTGGGGGGGCTAAGAAGCACAACTTTATTTCCTTAATTTTGTATTTTGTTCTTTTGGGTCTAAGGTCTTGTCACTTTTTATTTATCCTTTATTATTATCTTTAGAACTTTAGGACAGGTACCAAGAAAGTGAGCAAAAGACCTAAACAAATTGGGTCCAAATACTGGTCCATGCGGACAGAAATCTAATTTGGACCCAACTACTCTCTCTCTCTCTCTCTCTCTCTCTCTCTCTCTCTCTTTTACTTTACCGTCTATTGTTTGTACAATATTTTCGCTAGTCTTAGGGTTAAAATCTCGAATCACGGTGAAACGTCATCTCGTTTTAATCACTTATCTAAATTAGTTAGGTATAAAACTTTACAAAATATTTTTTTTGCAAATCTCAATTAGATTAAAAAAATTGATACTTTACCTTTCAAACGATTTTAAATAATTTTCATCTCAAAATTAAGTTAGAAATTTTAGCCAAACAAGTTAGTTATCGGATGATCGCGATATAGCGAATATTTTGGGTGCCGTAAAAACCTTTTTAAAAATATAAATATGAATCCCTGAACCCCTTTAAAATTTTCATTAGGTTTCGTGTTTAAATCTTTTGAGAACCAAGTTTTCTTGATTTTTCTTTAAAATTATGTTGCGACTCTAAAAAGTCAAAAACTTATAAAATATTATTTTCCGAAATGTAAAACAGGTCCAAGTTCCCATTTTCCAAAGTTTCTTACCCCCATCAATGGTCCACCATGATGCGCCATGAGTGAGAACGTGGTCTGTCAATTGGGATTGGTAGGTGGAAGGTTGGTGGTTAAGTCAGCGGCACTTGGTTATTTTCCCAATCAATTAGTTCCTATACCACATCACTTTACGGTCACATTCGGGGAGAACCCCTAGACGTAGCCGACATTCTCGTCCTTGAAGAGGACTAAAACTAGCCTCTTAGCAATCGTCATTACATATCATGGGTTAAAAGTTTGAAAAATTAAAAACTTTTTGTTTATTCTACATTGAGGTTTACTTATACCTCCCACTTACACATAATATATATATATATATATATAAATATATATATATATATATATATATATATTTATCGATTATACGTAGACTCTTCGTATAAGCAGATTACATAGGCTTCTACTTTTATTGCACATACATAATATAAGATAGTCTCATAAGAAGTCTATAACTTTGTCTCATATTAAACCATCTACACAAGAGTATAACAATTTGGGCATAGCTCCTACATCAATAATTATAGCCACATATAGGCTTTACAATTATAGTACCAAAAATGAAAAAGAATGAACAAAGTGTCTTTAAGAGTAAACAATATCCAATAGGTAGATAATGACATCATCCTCGAAAAGTGAGGACCTACTGAACATGGAAGATAAGAATCCAAGTAGTCTTCAAATGTCCATCTACTAAGCTCAACGGCTCGATCCTACATTTGTAGTAAACATAAGAGATGGGTTAATATACACTTGTACTAAGTATGGGTATATGCACATACAACAATTGAAATCATGCTAAAGACGACATTTGTTAAAAACCATGCTAAAGTACTTTGAAAAGACTTATGCACAACCAAGAATCCGTATAATCCAATAATCACATAATGCATAAGTCAAACCAATGTATGACACAAGACCAACATCGACAAGTAATAGTCAAGTCAACATATACAAGAGTTCACAACATCATAAAACAAGCAAGAACCTTGCTCAGAACCCACCATTTAGCCTACAAGTGCAATGACCAAGCAAAGCCCCATAACCTTACTCAATCAAGTAAACCAAACAAAGGATCACACGTAATGCACAATTCATAATAACATGGCATCAATAGTAATCATCATCATATTTAGCAATATAGACCAATAGCATGTTCATCAACGAAACTAACATCATAATGGATCATCAACATGTAAAGTCATCATAAGCATTATATTTACTTTATAAGATCATTATAACATAAGAACATCCTTATAGGGCTTCCCTCAAAGCCAATCAGTGCAATGCCTAGGTAGAGTCCCATACCCCCACCTAGACTAAGTCAACCTCTCAATTCTCCCTAGTTGGGGTTCACATCATTACTTTATTTTACTTTTGGGAATACTTTCCTTAACCGACATAGACCACAAGAGCTAAGTGTGGAATCAAGTGTTGTAACCTGACACTGATAGAAGGCAAACTACCGGCCAAAGTTGTACCAAACATAAACATAGCATCTATATGGATCCACTAGCTAGATCTCTATGGTGGAAACATAGTTCAAGAACTAGGAGATATAAATTTAATCCTCTACGTGCCTATTTGAATTGGAGACCTCATATCATGAGAATCCATTAAAATGTCAACACCTCTCATTATCAAGTTCACTCGGTGCTAAGCTAAGTCCCTTTTGAAATGACTTTCTTTATTAGTCATCACTTATCTTAGGTCATATGGTCTAATCCCTTGTATAGTCATTATCATTTTGTTCAATAGGTATTGCATGAGTATGTCCTTTCAATACAACCCTCATATGTGAGATTAGCACATTAACATCATCATATCATAATAAAGTACATAGGTACTTCAAAACCAACCTTATATCATTTCATCTTAGAATAATCTCACAATAACATAGTCAAGACATTTCAATTCAACATCATACCAACACCTACATAGGCTATGCACAAGGGATGCTTCAATTGCAGTCCATCATAAATCATAAGCCATCATAGTTGAAGTAAAGGTTAGGATCATAAATACTTACCAAATCTCCTTAAAAAGACATCATCATGGTCTTACCATCAACCAACCAATGACATCCAATAATAGGTGTAGTACCATCAATCAATAGTAACTGATACAATAGTTAGGTCAATTGTATCATCACTATCTGAATTAACATCAATTCATAACCTAGGGTTAGGGGAATTAGGGTTCATCATGAATTCATCAAGAATTAGATTCAATCCCAACAATACATTACCCTAGTCAATCCATACATGAATTATAATACATAAAAAAAGTCTAATAATCGAATCACTCTTCAATTCCCATCAATTCATGACCAAAATCAAAGATATGGGGAAATTTTAAAAGAGACCATGATCGACATGAAATTGCATCAATTAACATCAACTAATAAACAATCTATACTCAATTAGTCATAGAAAATCATAATTTATCATCAATTTGAAGTTTAGAAGAAAACCCATTAGAATTGGAAAGCCCCATGGAATTGGGTAATTAGAAATCAACTTTGAAATGACCTCTTGGGTGAAGAAATTCCAAGTGTGAAGAACCCATACTTAATAAAGATAAATCCGCGAAATTTAAGTGAAATCCTAGAGTAATTGACCTTCTTCTTCAAGCTTTCTTCCTTGTTCAATTGAGCAATTTGGGAGAAAAAAAGTAGAGAGAGATGATAGCTTTTCATTTTTTTGGGGGGAATTTGGTTTGGGTGAGTGAAAATGACTTAAAATGACCCTTAGGCCATATATAATCACCCCCTAAATTACCTAAAACACTCCTCACTTAATTTGGTCTTTTTCTGAAGTCAAAATGTCAAAAATACGATTTTACCAAATCTTGGAAGTGTCTCCACATCGCGAGGACAACACGCATTTTTATTTATAAAAAAATGATTTTAGTCAGTAAGGTGTGTGTGGGCTGCGCGTCGCGTAGCAGCCTTTGGAATCTTGACCCATGCAAGCTGCTTTGGCAGCTTGCCCACCCATGTTGGGGTCCTCCTCAAGGACCCTTCGCGGGGCCGTTGGGAAGTCATTATCGAGTGTTTAGACCCTATACGTTAGTGAAATACAACACTATATACTACATTCTACCTAAAAAAAGTATTTTTACAAGTTTTAGACTCCATTTGACCCTCTCAAACCATCCCCAAACATAGCGACGTCAACTAGTTCAATTAAGCTAGTTTCCGGACGTCGTGGACGTTCCTTGACGTCTTGGCTCTAAAACTTCTAAGGATAACATATAAATATTATTTTAGGTTTTGACACAGTGTATAAACCCTTATACACTCATGTTAGGCTATAGGTTAGGCCTCAACTTTTCGGAGCGTTACATTTACCCTTTACTATGACCCCTATATAAGTATTTTCAACCTCCAAATTAGCCTATTCAGTTCATTCTTCCAAAATCATGAAACAAGACTAGCTATCCTCTCTAAAATATTTCTCTCTATAGAAGAAGGAGGATGAGAAGGAGGACTCAACCTAGAGTTTCAAGTCAAGGTTGATATTCCTCCATTAAAAACTAGAACTTGGATTCAAGGTATGATAATTTTCATCCATGTATTCTTTTTATTCATGGAGTTCCCAAATTCCTCTTCAAAGTTAGAATTCCAAATTGAGTTAGCTTTACTGCATTTATCGTGGGTTCTTATGATTATCTATTTAAATGATTAAATTATGATATGTTATTAATGAGTTGATGAAATACAATTTTTATTATAATTTCCTAATGAGTTAATGTATTCCCCTTTTACAGGTTATGAATCTTATGATGTGGGATTTTGAATGAAAATGTATATTTTTATCAAAGTAAGCCTGTAGTGCAAGATTTACATGAATTTATGTTGAAATCCATATCTAAGCCATGTTTTCTATGTACTGATGACTGAAAATTTGTTTTGAACTTCAAGAAGTAAATTATGAACTTGTGCATTTTCTTATGAAATCTATGCAAATATTTTAAGGGCGATTCGATAGTATAGTAACAACGATGATCATGAAGTGTTATTGAAAGGATTTTCTTATGTACACATAAGAGCAAGATGTGAAGGTTTTCTCACATAGATAGGATCTCAGGTTGAAAGTCTCTCACCTAATTAAATCAAAGAGTAAGAGCTATCCTAATGAACTGTCTTGGATTTGTTATCCTAGGATGCTTTTTCATGAAAAATAAGGTCAAGTAAGAAATGACTATTCTATGGAATTTATACTTAGTACCAGGAGGATATTGAGATAGAGGATATCCCAGTTGTAGAGGTTGGTTTTATAGAAACAATCTCCTTATCACTTACCTATGTTACCGTATAGGATGATTGTTTCAATAGTCATTAGATAGTGGTTCCACTTAAGCTAGAAGTTCATGGTTCTACCTTAGCTAATACGACAACCTTTTTTTAGGTGTGAGACATACCAAAGGATCATCTATGTCGGTTAAGTTTGATTCCCCACATTAATAATGAACTAAGGCTACTTTTAAAAGTATTGTATATGATTTCAAAGGTTTTAAAAATGATGCATTGACCATGGTTTTATGACTTATGTTTTCTAACCAACTTATATCATGTTTCATCTTGTTCAATTGCATGCAAAGAAATCAAATGTCCCTTTTAGCATGATTTAATTGTTTTATGCATAGATATCATTCTTGGTACATTGATTTGTATTGACGCATACACTTGCCTACATTTCCCTAAATATAGTGTCTGATGGTCAGGTTTCAAAGTTTTGTGGCTACTGGTTAAGGTTGAGATTTCCGAGCTTTGGTAAGTCCTCATGCTTAGAGGGTGGAGTTTTATTGTTTCACTTTCATTCATGTATTTCAGTTTTTGATATGATGTATGGGATAGACCCAATTTGAAACAGTTCGAATAGATTTCTATGTAGAGACAAGTGTTTTAAATTCCTATTTTATTTTTTTATAACTATTGGACTTGAAAATGTTATTTTTCTTTTATTGTTGTATTTCTTATGTTATGAGAGCTAAGTGACTTGTTTTCAAGTTTTGGATGAAGCCATGACTGCCCAAGCCAATAAGGAGGTTGCGGTTCTCGCAAACCCAAATATGGGCACGACGGCTTCTAGAGTGAGGGACTTCACTGGGATGAATTCTCTGTAGTTTTATGGTTCTAAGGTTGAGGAATATACTCAAGAGTTTATTAATAAATTCTACAAGGTTTTGATGATTATAGGAATGACGCGGGTGTTACACCCTCAAAATTAACTAATGCATCTATATCCTCACATGTACTTAAAAAGGTTAATAACATTTTAATAAAGTGTTTTAAAACTTGTATAATTTATTTGAAGAGATTTGGAAGTCAAATGTCAAGGGACGACGAAGATGTTCGCCGATTAGTCACCAAGGGAGCCTTAGGTTCTTTTATGTACTTATGTGTGTGTAATTGGCTTATTAAGTCCTTATATGAGTAAAAAATATGTTTCTAGGCAGTGAGTTAAGTTTTATGTAGTTTGTACTTCAAATGCCCAAGAACGTCCAAGACGTTCAAAAGTTAGCCTTGGGCGTACTTGTGTGTTCCTAGTGTGTCTTGATGTGTTGCATGTGTTGTTTGAAGCTCAAACTGGAATGGAAGGTCCTTGACAAATGTATTATTGTATTTTTGGTGGAAACTTCTGGTAAAAACTCCCGAAATACCCACCAAAGGGCCTATGAGGAGGACCCAACTTTGGGGTAAAAGATTTCCCAAGTTGGCAGTTTACCGCCTTGGTGTTCACGGATGACTTCACGGCCAGTATAGTGGACCACGGTCCGTCAAGTTGGCCTTTTAACTTCCTTAGACATTTGGAGGAAAGTAAAGTCTACGGATACACTGCCCCAAGGACCAACGACTGTCATAAGGGTCGTGAAACACCTTCACGGTCCGTGAAGGTGGCCGTGGTCCCTGGGCGGGTGGTAAAGTTTTGGTTTCCAAATTGATTCCATTTGACTTTTTATTAATTGGGGTTGATTTTATAAGGTTTATATGATTAATTTAAATAGTTTTAAGTCCTAAAACTTTCCTTTAACTCATTATTTTCAAAACCCCAAAACTCTCTCCTCTTCCAAAACCGCAAAACCTCCATTGCAGACAAACTCAAGAACAAGCTATGGAGTTAGATTCTTGGAGATTTATTCTCCTAATTTCATGGTATTTATTAATGTATAAGGTATGGTTATCTTTCATCCCTATATAACCATTCATATATGGAGTCCTTTCAAAGGTTTTCTAAACAAGATTCAAAGACAAAAATTCCCAATTTTCAATCTAGCAATGGATTCATTCTCAAATTGATTTCAAAAGCAGTGTAATGATGAATTTATGTTTATATACTGATTTTATGATGAAATTATATCCAATTTTATGAATAACCCATGATCCTCCTAATTTCTCAAATTGGCTTATAATGTGGGTCTTCTAATCTTGATTGCGTGTTTATAGGATTATGATAAGATTGTATTGAATTGCTTATTTCTATTACTATATATATCAATTGAATATTAATTATGGATGATTTATCAAATATGATCATTATCTTGGAGATTTGGTAAGTTGACCTATTTCTTCTAATTAGCCAAGAATGTACATTTAATTGTGTTGATTGGTATGGTCCACTTATGGTGGCGGTGTTTGCATTCTTGTACATGTTTATGTGTTATGATCATGGCCTTGAAGGAATTTGATGAATGATGAATTGATATGATAATTTACATGTTTAGGAAGTTGAAGGACTTACCCTTGATTCTAATATTATGTTCTAAGTGAATTGTTTTTATTTGAAGTATATGAATAGCCCTCAAAATGAGTTGGATGACCTAGGTATGAGGATGATGTAATATGTATATGTGTGATGATCATGTTAGGGTTAGGTTTGGTCTATATGGCTAATGATAATGAACATCCTTGTAGCATGACCTCTACTTGTATGAACCCTATGTGAATGTGTGATCAAAGTATACTACGAGTCTTCTATTGTATTTTTGAATATGTACTTCCTTCTATGATGTTATGTAAGTTTGTGTAGTATATAGTCCTTAATACTCTATATGTGTGTATGACTTGAGACTTGAATAGTGTTGTACATGTGTTTTGGTCTTTAAAGGGTGTCTTCCTCAATACTATATGATAGACAAATTATGTGATCATGTTGATCAATGCGCTTACACACTTCATGCATATCTATGAGTAGGATAGATTCATGATGACTTAGGAAAATATAGTTCTCCTATGCATCATTAACTATTTATATGCACGTAAAGTATATGATTAATGAAGTTATGAACATGTGTGCCTACATGGGTTAAAGTGAAAGTAAATTTCACATATATGTACACACACATGCATGTATGAATGAAGTATGTTAATGGTAGTCTAATGAATAAAGGAGAGGTATTGTTCAATTGTACTCTAAACTACACTCAATATAAATATGATATGATTATCTTAAAGGACATTCTCCCATAATGTAGGTTCTATGATGAATGTAGAATTCTCACCCTAGATACCCTTGAGCTATATGATATATAAGGGAGTAAGTCCCTAAGGCCTATTCTTTATGAACTAATGTTATCTAAAGGCTTAATGATTTTTAAATAGAAATTTTAAGCTTAGCATCGAGTGAACATGAAAAATGAGAGTGGGATCTTCACAATAGTAAGTCCGACTTCCCACAAGAGAACCTTCACATTAGTAAGTCCGAGTTCCAAACAAAGATGTTGTCTCATGAGATGGAAACATCCACGTTAGTAAGTCAAGGTTTCTAAAAGTAATCTCCTTGTTCCATAACTACGTTCCCTCGTAGGTTTTAGCTTAGTGGATCTATTAGAATAGCTATTTTGTATGAAGGTCCTACCTTGGCAAGTAGTACTCTCTCTTTTCGGTATGGGAATAGAACACCGGATTTCATGTAGCTCACATTGTCTATGTCGATTATTGCTATGTCTCCTGAAGGTTAATAATGAACTAAGATAAGAATATGAACTTTAATCTAAATTCCTTTGAGAAGGGCGGACATGGACCTTATGCATTGCACTATATGACTTCAAGAAAGGATAGGATTGGAACCTCTTATGAAGTAAAGACTTCTGCTATATATATGACTTGTATGAATGTATGTTAAGTGACTTTGTTATGTTACGATATGAATTATGACTATGCATGTGAGTTAACTTGTGGCTTATAACTAAGTTTACATAGTATACGTGGGGGTATGGGACTTCATATGTACATTGCACAAGTAAGCTTGTGAAGGCGTTATGAGGGTGGTTTACCTATGATATGACCTAAATAGTTTATGACTAAGGTTATAGTAAATGAAAGAGTCCTTATATGATGATATGAAGTATGTGACCTTATGTGTAGTTATAAATAAATGTGTTGTGACTTGTGAAGTATGTTATGCCTAGTCTAAGGTGACTTATTAGGCACACTTGGTGGAAGTAGCATTACGGGATGCTACCTACACATTGCACCAGTGTGACTTAGGACTTGTATTAGGTGATGGACCTTATGTGAAGTTTATGTGTATGAGGTGTTTAGGTCTTATGAATATATGTGGCATGTATTGAATATGCTTCAAAGTATGATAAATGGCTTTATATGCTATTATAAGTATTATACATGCCTATATGATGTATGTGAACTATATTAAGCTTATATATGCCTAAGATCATGAAGTTTACTAAAAAGACATGTTGCATGATTTGAAATGAATTGTCCTCTCTAAATGCATGTTTTGCATGGTTGCATACTTAGTGCATTCTTATACTAACAGCGGGTAGAGAAGGTAGAGATCGGAAGATGTGATTCCTTTTGATTAGGAGAAGTTTAAGGCTGCTTTTCTTTATAGGTTCTTTCCCTTGAGATGAGGGAAGACAAGGTTCTTGAGTTAATGAACCTTCGACAAGGGAGCATGAGTGTGAGAGAATATGCTCTAATGTTGAAATAATTGTCTATGTATGCTCCAACTATGGTTGCCGATTTAAGGGCTAGGATGAGTAAGTTTATTTTGGGTGTGCCCGAAATGGTGGTAAAAGAGTATCGAACCACCATGCTCATTAATGACATGGAAATCTCTCATCTCATGATGCATGATTAAAAATTAAAGGAGGAGAAACTTAAGAAAAAGTCTAGAGAGGTAAAGAGGATTAACAACGGAGATGGAAATTTTGCTCATGCAAAGTCTGATGGACATGGTCGTCCTAGGTTTAGACAAAGGTTACCGATCAAGATCTCTCCAATTATCTTCCTATGTTAAAAAAAAAATAGGGTGTGTAACTCTAAGCCACAAGGAGGTAATTGTAGTGGATCTTCATTATCTAGGTCTACATGTACTAAGTGTGGAAGAAAGCACGAGGGTAAGTGCATAGATGGAACGCATGGTTGCTTTGGTTTTGAGAAGACTTGTCACAAAATGAGGGATTTCCCAGCGCTTACGAATAAATAAAGAGAGGGTAAAAAATTTAACCCTGGTGGTGTTGGTCCTTATGCTTCTAAGTAAAAACGACTTTGTGCACTCCAAACTAATGGTGAACAACAGTGTTCCCCCCTGTGGTTAGCGGTATGTCAAAAGTTTTCCAACTTGATGGTTATGCTTACTTGATCCTGGTGCTATCTTTTCTTTTGTGACGACATATATGGTTATGAGGTTTGATTTTCTTCTAGATGCATTGTTAGAAACTTTTTATGTCTCTACTCTTATTGGTGTTTCTATTATGGCTAAGAGGGTCTATTGAAAGTGTCTCGCTTCCTTGTCCCATAAAGTTACTCTTCTTGACTTGGTAGAGCTCGATACGCTAGATTTTGATGTTATATTGGTATGGATAGACCTTACTCATTTTATGCTTATATTGATTGTAAAACTCCTTTAGCCAAGTTTCGGTTTTTGATAAACCTATCCTAGACTGGAAATGGGGGAATCCTATCCCTAAGGGTTAGTGTGTCTCCAATCTTAAATCTAGGAAGATGATTTCTAAGGGTTGAATTTACCATCTAGTTAGGGTGAGGGGTGTAGATTTTCAAACCCCTACTCTCTAGTCGGTACCCGTTGTTAATGAGTTTCTAAACGTGTTCCCAAATGATTTACCTGGTATTCCTCCCAAGATGGAAATTGACTTTTGTATTTACCTTCTTCAAAATAAGCAACCTATTTCTAATCCTCCTCATCGTGTGTCTCTTGTAGAACTAAAGAAGTTGAAAAAACAATTGAAAGATTTATTGGATAAGGATTTCATCCGACCGAGTGTCTCTCCATAGGGTGTTTGAATTTTTTTAGTTAGAAAGAAAGATGGTTTTGTTTATATATGTATTAACTAGCATCAGTTGAAGAAGGTGACCATTAAGAATAAGAAACATTTTCCAAGTATAGATGATTTGTATGACAAACTTAGAGGAGCAAGTTATTTCTCTAATATTGAACTTTGGTTGAGTTATCACCAATTGAGGATGAAGGAAGATGAAATTCTGAAGAATGCATTACGAATAAGGTATAGTCATTACGAGTTCTTGATGATGTCGTTTGGTTTGAATAATACTCCAGATGCGTTTATGGATTTGATGAATGGGGTGTTCAGAAAATACTTTGACATGATTGTGATTGTGTTCATTTATGATATTTTGATTTATTCAAGAAGTGAAAATAAGCATGTTGATCATTTGAGAATCGTGTTGCAAATTCTTAAGGTCCAACAACTCTTCGCAAAGTTTAACAAGTGTGAATTTTTGTTAAGGTCCGTCGCTTTCTGTCATGACTCAAGGGTCCCCTTAGATGTAACAAAGCGCATAGAACCTCAAAAGACTCCATACAAGCCACTTAACTTTCATAACACTAGAAATAGAACAATAAGAGTAAAACATATTTAAGTCTAAAAAGGTTTTTCATAAAGGAAAGCAGAAGTCTAGACTTGTCTCAATATATCCATCTGTTACAATAGTGGATCAAATATGGTTTAGCCCATATAACATGTCCAAAAGTAGACATAGCTGAAAAAAAATCTAATAACAATAAATCTTTCCCTAATAATGAGGACTTACCAAGTTGGGGGACAATCAAATCCAAGATCTAGCCAGAAGTATGATCACCTCTAGTGCAGGACCCTACACTTTGGGCAAAATGTAGGCAAGGTATGTCTTAGCACAAAAATACAGTAAGTATGATAATTATGCATAAACCCATTTAAAACATGCTAAACGGTATATTTCATTTCAAAGCATTCAATTTGTCAAGTTTAAACATCATATGAGATATACAAATCATAAGTCGGGATAAAATAAGTCAACATCATCTTTAAAACCTTTGAACTCATATACAAAGCTTTTTGAGTAACCATACTTAACCGATATAGAGACCATGTGAGATAAAACATGATCACTCGGTGTCTCCTAGGCCAAAAGGGGTTGTTCTACTTGCCTAAGGTAGAAACATGAACTCTTATCTTAGATTGATCCACTAGCCTGATAACCTATGGGGGTACATTGTTTATGGGATACAAAGATTGGTAAAGAAACCTTGCATCTATTAATGAGAGACTTTTTATCTCATGATACCTCTTCTAGAAACACGACCTAAACTAATGGAAGAGATTTTATCTCATTGTCAATATCCACGAAATACTTACTAAGTCTTACTTAAATCATGTCTCAAGGAAGGATGTCCTTGAAGCCAAGTAACGACTATCTACAACCTCTTCTTTCATTTGTCCTGAAAACAAGCTATTTGTTCCGAAAGAAAAGCAAGCTAAGACGCTTTTTTCGCGGCAAGACTACCAATCCATGTTAGTTCATTATGATGGATCTTATTCATTGATTCAATTAGGTGAGAAAATCCTTTAAACCTAAGAATCTTTTTTATGTGAGAAAACCTTTCACATCATGGTTATAAGTTTTCATGATAATAATCTTTCTACAACATGACAACATAATTAACTTTTGCACTTTACTCTCAAATCACCCTTAAATCATTTACATATGTTTCATAAGATTATGCATAAACTCACACTTTGTCCTTCCAAGGTTCAAAGTTACTTTCAATCACCAAATCTAGAATTCAAGCACTAGATAGGGATTTCATCATAAACCTCGTGTTATTTTACTAATCCATGTTTTGGATCATAAGAACTACTTTTTTATACTCAATAACCCACATTATAAGATCACAATTTGAAAAACATAGGGGTTTTCATGGTCTCATTGGTATAACATCATAAAAGCATTGTAAATCATCAATTCATGCATATTTGGAAATAATTAAACCATAAAAATTAATATTCAAAAGAACCCATGGATGAAAATTTGGAATTTCTGCCCTTTGAAATAGAGAAATTTAGGGATTCCATAGGTGAAAAGAACCCATGGATGAAAATTATCAAACCTCAAGTCCAATTGTTTATCTTCAATGGAGAATTTAGATCCTTATCTTCAAAAGCTAGTTTAATATACTTCTTTTTCTTCTTCTTCAAAGTTTATAGAGAGAGAACCTTTGAGAGGATAAACTATGGTTAATTAACTTGTGCTTTAGAAAATATAGCTTATTTGGGTGACCTCTGACGTAAAAAAGACTTATATAGTGGTCTTAGAATTACCCAAAATGACTTCACTTTAATTGGATTAAAATCAAAATTACCCAAAACACCCTCCACTGAATGTTAGCTTACCAAAAGACTCACTTGGGGTCCCACGAGTTGTTGTCCCCTTCGTGAAATTGGGAAAGTGTCTAGGCAACAAGTGCCTTTAGCCCAAAATCCCAAGTCACCTTTCCGGAGGGCTCCACGAGTTGGACTGCTTTCCACGATTCATGGTCCCTCTCTGAGCTGTAAGGAAGTGAATTTCCACTTCCTTTCAACCCTCATACCCCAAATATCCTCCACGAGTCGTGGTCTTTACCACCGTGAAGAGGAGAATGTTTTTGGGCATTTGGGGAGGCTACTACCCAGACCACCACGAGCCCTCCCACGATCCATTGTGGTGTGCGTGATAGATGGGGAATTGCCTACACCCATGTACACTACCTTAGGCTTCTCCTTGGTCCCTGTCCCTCTTTCTTTGACTCTAACCCTCACATTTAGCTCTAGTTGAACCTACTAATTTCCGGGGCGTTACACTTTACTTTGTCATATTGTTTCAAGTAAGGGTGTTGAGTTAGATCATAAGAAGACAGATGTAATCAAGAGGTTGCCTAGACCTCTAACTCCTTTCAGATATTAGTAGTTTCTTGGGTTCAGTCGGTAACTATTCAAGGTTTGTTGATGCGTTCTCTTTAATTGTCTCTCCTTTGAAACCCTCCAACTTTGGGTGTGCACAAATAGATACTTCAATTTATTTGTACAAAATTTACCAAGTAGACACACGTGTCTCACGTGGCATAATGCACATAGGGCTCGACATAGGAAACAAAAGTTTCATATAGGATGTCACGTAGAAAAAATATATCTACGTTTTTCAATTACTACAAGTTTAAGTGTCTACTTGTGCAGATCCAAAATTAAAGGCCATGGTAGTCAATAAATGTCAAGTTAAGGATCATGTGTATTTTTTAATTATTTTATTCAAAACTATTTTTAATATCTCTACTATTGATGTTTTCACTTTTTTTAAAAAAATAAATGGCAATAATGGATTTATCACCAAAATACATAGTAAGACCTTGTGCTGAAGGAAGTTCAGATATTATGTCTCCCCCATTTAGGGTTTTCTATAATTTTCAAATGTTGATTAATTATGAAAAAATGAAAATCTAATTGTGGATAATCAGCATAAGCCTCAAATCATTGGAAGAAATAAATTTGGTTTAGGAGAGTTTAGAATATCACAATGAATGTCTTGAATGTTTTTTCTTTCTTTAAATTGAAAATTGTTAAAAAACGTTTTTTTTTTAAAAATATTTTATTGAGGAAAATTTCTTTCTAAAGTTTTTGTTTACCAATTTGAAAAATCTCGTGTCGAAACATCTTGAACTCCACCTATATATGAGTAAGTGGAGGATTGAGGTTGATCATCATTGATTTCTTTCGGAGGAGGTTTTTCTATAAAGAATTCGGCTTGAGGTATTCAAGATCCAAAGTGAAATGCCTCAACTCTAGTAAGGAATAAAAAGACCCAATGCCTTACAGTTTCAATTTCTGGAGGAACAGAGGATACCGTAGACTATTTGTCTAAGAGACCTTTGGAAATAGATACTAACAGCTTTGCTAGAAAAATATTGGATCTGGGAAATCATAGTATTCTGCTGGAGTGGCGTCTTGCAACAATCAATTTTTGGGTAACGAAACTTGACACCAAGCTATTGTATTGGGTATACATAAGTGAGATCTTTGCAGATTTATTTTTAAAATGACAATCTCATCTTTATAGCTACTTGTTATAGCTTCGGTGTTAAAGTTTGAATTTATTTTCGTATATTAGATCCTATATATAATTTGTACATGGAGGGATCCTTTGGTCTTGTAATTGAATGACTTTACATTGAGGGCTAAAAAATCTAAAACATATATATCTTTGAGGGAAATAGTAAAATTTGAAAAAGCAGTCAATGTAGATCGGACAAATACAGAGATTGGCTTCAACTATTCCTAAGTAGGAATCATTGAAGTCTAAGAATATGTAGTCTCTTAGGCGAAGAAGGAGAGATTTATATAGACCTTCCCTATAGGGAGTCTTAGCAGCGATTTGGGAAAGCCCAAATGGAGATGGTTATATTTTTGGATATATTTTTCTAGAGCTTGCGGATTTAAAGCTTGATATTCACGTGGTAATACTGCATGAGGATAGTTTGTTTGATAGCTTAAATATGTGTCACTAGTTAAAGGCCATCTGGAAGATTTTACTGTAGACTGGGTAGCATTGTAATCTTCATGTCATCAATTTATTTCTACAGATCGGAGAAGCTAATCTCTTATTTGAGATTTAAACTTGGGGAATGGTAGAAGTAGTACAAAAAGAAGACGGTTTAGAGGAAAATAGGATGGGAGTGAAGAACAATATAATGTGATATGCAGGAAAATAACAATAAATAACAATAATGACTTTAATGCTCCTTGTTCTTGGATCAAGAGTCCATTGGGTTCAACAGAGAAAAATAATTTAGTCCTTAACTTAATAACGTAAAAGAGAGTCAGATCTGATAGTTAAGTTAATAGGGTCTTGTACTAGTTTTATACATCAAGGATAAATTTATTTGTGTCAAGAAGTTCTTTAATATAGATAATCCAAAGGGTATCAACAACAATCTACAAGTCTACTAAGTCTTCTTTGGATAATCCATTCATTCATTGATGCTTAGGTACCTACAGTTTAGATCTTAAGAGATCACATTATCATCCACATTAAGATCTTCTTATTATAAAATAGATCTTACTTGTTTGTTCAAGCTTTGCATGTCTATATTATAGATCTGACATTACCATATACATTAAGATCTTATTACAAAATAGATCTTACTTTGTATAAGTTAGTTCAATTTATTCATGTTTAAAATACATATTTGACAATACCGTATACAAAAAGGTTATAAACATTAATATTAATATTTATTTTCCCTCGTCACTCTGATACCAAATACTCGATCTACTTTGACTATTTTTCAAATTTTACTCTTTCTTTCAAAGATATAAATATGTTAGATTATTTAACCCTCAATGTCATGTAGCAATTATATATAGGATCAAATATAAGACAATGAGTTCAACCTTCAACATTGGCGCTATGAAAAGTAGCTATAATGGTGAGACTGTTTCATAACATATATGCAACCATCTCATTTGTTTGTACCCAAATATTCTGGAGTCAAGTTTTGTTCCACCAAAATTGGTTGATTTAAGATGCCACTCCATCAGGAAAAACTGAGAATACTGTATGATCTAACATTTTTCTAGAATAGCTATTTATATCTCTTTCCAAAGACAAAGAGTCTCTACATCATCATCTGTTGCTCTAGAAATTCAAATTGCAAGGCATTCAGTCTCTTCGATTCCTCTTAGAGTTGAGGCAGTTAATTATGTATTTAAAATCCCTCAAGCCAAATAATCTGTGCAAATACCTCCATTGACATAAATCAATGATGATCAATAAGTGTTTAGTGTCCATATAACTCATATAATTCAAATTTTATGAAACATATGGAACAAATTGCTAGAGCAAAGGAATGTGATGTTGATTGGAGAATTTCTGGAAAAAATATTGTATTCTTTTAGTACTTGTTATGGAATGATATCAAATTGGTGGCCATAGATAGTCCCCCGTTTATGAAATAACTATAGCAGAAATTCACAAACTAGTTGGTTTCCCCAAAGGAAAATTCATGAATGTTTGTCTGTGTTATTTTGGGAAGTAAAGGCATTCATCCATGCATTTTGGTAGTCAAAATAATTATAGTTATGCGGTTCAAATGGTTTAGAATAATTTTGTACTTTACCTCATTCTTAGGTGAGATTATTATATTGATCTATATTGTAGAATGGGTAACATGTATTGTGTTTGATTTTCCTTATGGGGTCTGCACAAGCCATACCGGATATCTGAGAGTAACAACTCATAATTATTCTGTGTAGACATTGGGGTTTTTTTGCATGAAATTTATTGTATAACAAGGTATTCGTTTAGCTACCTACGGGAGGTTTGAATGTAATCAAATTGGTTCGATTCGTATTTGTGGGTAGACACAATTATTTTTGCAGCACTGTGCCTCTGGTTGTGTGTTGTGATAAGTTAAATGAATAATTGATGGGAATTTTTACCTCCTATGGTTTCTTAGGGGTACTAATAGCAGCCTCGCAGCGGGAAGAAGAGGTTGAACCATGGTTTGAATTGTCGCTTGAGAGTACAGTGTTTTGTAAATGACATATTGATTAATTAAACCATTGTCCATGAGATAGTCATTATTTGAGCTATTTTATATTTTTTTTTGTTCCTCAACTAGATCTCTATAGGAGATTCTACTCTATCAAATTCAATTCCGTTTATACTAACGAAAAAAATATCAATTCTGTAATATTGGCAGCCCCTTTATAGAGGAATTCATACCTTTTATGATGTCTAACCATGGCAACAAAATTGAAAGCATCAACATTTCCCTTCCTTCTGATAAATCTCCTATCAAAAGGGGCCAAATTAACTTTCTCTAAGAAGAAGTTGTTTTCCAAAGGTTATAACAACTGTAGGAACCTTTTCTCCAAGCCAAAATCAAAACTTTGGAAACCAAATACAGATTATTCTCCAAATTTATCCACAACTTTTTGTGATCCTAAAAATCACCTAGTTATGCTTTCTTACGAACCTAACTTGGATGAAAAAACTATCCCTGCGAATGCTCACCCTATCAAAATAAAACATGAGCTCACAATACACTTTCAAGAAGAAATCAATGACTTTCTGGAAAAACAAATCAGCTCTCCAAGCAAATCCCATTAGAGTTGTGATGTTTTTATGTCAACAAAAGCTGTGAAATTGAACAGGGAGTCCCTTGATTAATTAGGCATTTATAAACCTTTAAACTATGTTTATCGTTGGATTGGGTACACCATTCCAAACAAAAGATCTTCTCCATCGGCTTTATGTTGCTACAATTTTCCCAAAATTTTACTTTAAGTCTAGTTTTTTACAAATTCAAATTAGTTTGATAGATTCTTATAAAATAATTTTTATGATACTTTTTAGACAATATGAGTGAAACATTATGACTTTTGAATGAAATCGCTTCCTCAGAGTTTTAAAAGTAATGAATTATATTTAAATCCTCTTTCTAAATTTATTATAGTATACATTGATGATATTCTAATATTTTCTACTAGCATTAACCAACATTCCAACAAGATTTCTTCAATATCATCAAAGATAGGGCTTATTTTATCCAAGAATAAGTATAGTCTTTTCCATATGAATATACAATTTCTTGGGTATATTATTCAACAAATCATTATTATTTCTATTTAATGATCCATCCAGTTTACTTTTAAATTTTCTGATCAAATTCTTGAAAAAAATTTGGAATCAAAGATTATTTGGGTGTTCAAATACATAGTAAACTTTATTTCATGTTCTAATAATTTACTGAAGCCTCTTCATGATAGGATAAAGAAACCTCCCCCTCTCCCGCCCCCTCTCCTTGGACCAATATCCTCACCAATGTCGTTAAAGAGATAAAACTAAAAGCTAAAGATCTTCCTTTCCCTTCTTTATACTTTTGCATTCAAAGTAATTGGTACATATGTATTAGACATTGGTTATGATAGTGTTTTAAAATAAATAAAAAAAGACCATATCATTGCATTTGCATCAAAGCAATGGAATAACACCCAACAAAATTATACTACAATGAAAATGAAATCGTTGGCAATTTTCTTTTGCATTCCAAAATTTTAATTAGATTTACTGAATCAAGAACTATAGTCACACATTGCTCGTAAAGCTTTAAAAATTGTTTTGCAAAAATATGTTCAAAACCTTTCTTCCAAACATATTTAGCTAGATGACAATCTATTATATTTTTTTTCTTTGACATAGAGTATATTAAAATGAACTTAAACTTTATCCCAAACTTTCTTACTCGTGAATTCTTGCAAGGTAGGTGATTTAGGGTAGGAAAGAGAAGATATAACTATAGAAACTAAATACACTAGATGAAATTTAAACTTTATTCGGATATTAGTAAAAAAAAAATCCATTGCTATTGGTTTTCCAGCAATAGACAAATTCAACTTTTACCAAAAAGCCCTCAAGCATTGTAGTTGGATCAAGTTAGATCAATATCGAACTCTATCGGATTACTCCATGAAATGAATTCCACAATCATTCCTCTTAGAGAATTCGAATTGAATTTCAATTCCAATTTCTGGTCAAAAAATTGGACATCCTGATTGAGGAAGAAGAACACAATCAACTAGTTCAAACAATGACTACCTCATCAACAAATAAGATTTCAGATTTCAAAAATTGGCGACAAGTCATTGATTTAAAGAAATCACAGTTCTGTCTAGTACCAGTAAGAGAGTTATGGTTAAATCGTTATCCTTTTTTTTAAAGAAAGAATGTGTTCTTTAGCGGCGGCTCAAACCCATTCTTCTACATCTTCTTCCTTGCTCCATGTCTAATATTAGCACCTCTAAGAAACCGATGGAGGTAAAAAGCCCCATTAATTTTCCATTTGACTTATCATAAAATATGAGCTCAAGCAGGATATGTGAAATACCAAACAAATAAACTTCGACACCGAGATCTCAAGTAATTTATTCAAATGGGGGATCCTCCTCTGATGATCTAACACACACATATATATATAAACACTAGATGGGAAAGCATAGGCTCAACATTTTATGGTCATTCGGCAATGAAAAGTATCAATAAAGAGTACAAAAAGAATAAAGTAGTACATGAAAACGTAAAGCTAATTTTTTTTATATTATTGAAGCAAGCAAAAATCATGTACGACAAATGGTTAATATGCTCTCCTTCAGTCCTTTTCACATAAATTTTCTATTGTCCTTCAAAACTACTCAGCTCAAAGATTTTATGTCGTTTCAAAAGTGTACATGGAATATAAAAATTACACATCAAAGAACAAACAAATTAACAATAATTTACACAACTCCTTTTAGTTGTCACAATTTTCTATACCACCAGAAGTAATTTTACGACGGACCATCCAAGAATATATATTAGACGTGATTTGTACTTTGTCTCTTCTGACAAAGATAAATCAAAGTCAATACTTCGATGAAGAAAGATAAAAATTGTGAGAAGAGAAATTGTAACGTAATTTTATTGAATCCGCATTTTAACTCAATGATCGATTTCATTTAACTTACGGTCTGAAAGTATACATGGTTACTTGGTGGATGGACCCAATGCTTATAGAGAACTTTCGAAAATTTAAGGACAATAAAAGAAAATCAATCAAAAAATTTAATATTTGTCATTTTAGCAGAGATATTGAATGATGATACATGTTCGACAGAAATCACTAAATAGGTTAGTCTGAAAGCAAAAGAAACCCTTAAATAGTAGCCATCAAAAGAACGTTAATTGCAAGTAGATTAAAATATAAGTCGATCTATATTTAGAATATGTTCTTTATTCTTTGTCTTACATCATATAGACATCAACTTGGTGGAATATAGTAAACCAAGATACTTCACTTCAATGATAAGAAAATCTAATCTCATACTATAGGCTTATAAAATACAAATGGAGATGCCCAAAAGGCTGTGTTAATAAGTTAAGTTCAATCAAACAAAACATATGGCTAGGTTAGAAATTCCTTGCAAATATATGGTGTCATAAGAATAATTGTAACTATTATTTACCTCATGAAAATTGAATTTTATGATTATATCGCCCTCCTCCTCTTTCTTACCCCCATATAACAAGTTAATAAGTTTATACTAGAATCAACATGCCCAAAGAACTTCAACTTCTTATTAATAATATTCTTAAATTCATAAGTAATCACTGATCGAATAAGTTTGTTATAATTGAAAATATCAATAAGTTAATTATTTAACCAGAATGAATGGATTTCTCATGTCTCCTCATGGATCCAACTATTTGGTTTGGTTACTCCTCAGTCAATCAATTAAAGGATAGAATACCAAAAATATTAAACATAACTCAGTAATCAAATTTGAACTCAAGTTACCTTTGTAAGTGATGCGCTTTTGATGTGTATATATTGGCCTTATAAAATTTATCATCACTAAATGATTTATTTTGTACGACCTCCACGCCTTTTTATCATCCGTGTGTTTTGTTGTTGCATTTTCATGACCACAAACACCTCAGTTACCTAATATAGAACACTACCATATTTAGTATGGTTAATAGTGGAGTTCTAAGAGGGTAAAATATACGCAAACCTTATACCTATTTCGTCAGGTAGAGAGGTTGTTTTCGAGAGACCGTCGGCTCAAACAAAATAAAAACACATCATTTAAGAAAACATAAACAACAACAAGAAAGTAAGAAAGTAGAGACTCTAAAGCCAAATCTGCAAAGCAAAAATACCAAAATCAGTAGTATTATATGCATATGCTATTAACTATTGAAATCTTTAGAGAGTTGGAGATTTTTCTTATGTTTTCCTTTTTGAAAAGTCTTAATGCTATGTCTTTTTCTCATCTATATTTTTACACACTCCAAAATTATCAGAACCTATGAGCGGTTCAAAAGTAACATATATATGTTTTAAGTTAGACATGAAATTATTCTCGAAGTAAAGAATCTCACTCAACACTATGTTACCATATCCAACAGATGTCTTGTACCCATTGAGATAGCAGAATGACTGCTAAAACTTTTAAAGACTTCAAATCTCATTTGTTTTGCCTGCTTTTCTTCATATTATTAGTCTTTCCACTATGCTTAGTTGACTCTATAAACCACCATTCACTCCACTGCACTGTGTAGATGCCTCTTATCCATGAAGGCACATATGCAAAAGTTGTCACACCAACAATAAGTATACATAATTTTTTTAGAATTCAGAAGGCTCGCCCATGTTCAATAAATTTACTATAGAAGATGAAGAAAAGGAATCTAAAAAATAAATCTTCCAACTCAAAAAGTTTTAGTAACAAATTTTTTTATACTTGCATATACCAAATTAATTATCCATGAAACACCCAAATAAGAGCACAATTTAGCCTACCTCTTATGATGATAGGGGCATCACAGTTTGACCTCAAAACATCTAATGCACCAAATTAATTATACATGAAACACCCAAATAAGAGCACAATTTAGCCTACCTCTTTGACCTCAAAACATCTAATGCAGTCTAATTAATTTCTTGCAAATATTTTGTTTCAACTACATTTTCACATAATATTGTATCTAAAAGTAAATTATTTAATCAAGGAGTGATTGTGTATTATTACTGAAGACATAAAAATATTTTGGTATCCATTCATATGTAGGCATGAAGAAATGTTTCAAACTTCAAAGCTTATATCATACACCATTTATATTTAATAAGAAGAATAATTATAAATCATAAAAACAATTAATAGAAAGCTTTCGAATAAAAAAAAAAGTGAAGTATACTAAGTTGGTAGAGCCTGTTGAAACACTCGTTGCTTACTTAAATAAGGACAAATAAGTAGTTGGTAAATCTGAAATATTTTTCTAAAATAATTTCATGTATTACTTTTACTGTTATTTTGAGCTATAAAAATATACTAATGACTTTATGTAATTAGTTCTTAATAATTTTGTTATCCCTAAATGTGGCCTATTTTCCGTATACTGTAAGCTCTAAATAATTTTCGATAGAAACTTGATTTATCATATTTTAACATAGTATCTAACTTATTATGATTCTATAAATAATTGTCAACTTGTTCTAGCATGCTAACTAAAAGAATGTATGACAGAGAGGCAAACAAAATCATTGAATGGGAGAATATTGGCCATCATGTATGATCCATTAAAGGATGTTTGATATGTATGAATAGCCCATGCTTAAAATGTATTAACTAATATGTGGCCAATAGAACAACACGAATATTGTCTCTTCTTAATTAATTATTTATACACTCTTTAAATGGCCATACATTTATCACACAAATAGATTACATAAACAAAGTACTATACATGACAAAATCTTTTCCTTACACATTCTTTGTAGCAGAAAAAAGACTTTCAAAAATTCAAAAATCATGTCTTATGATCTGTTGCTCATCATGATTTTCATAAATCTGGTCACCTCTAATTCAAATCCAATTATTTCTTATTTTCAGTTAAATCTTTAAAATTAAAATAAATAGTTTGATGTTGATTAGTATCATAGTGTTGAGAACATGCTCCATATGCTGCAACTTCTCTCTCTCATCTTCTATTTTGGACTGTTCAGCTTGATAAATCATTATTAAAAGCTCCTCATTGAATTTCAAGTATTCTAAATCATACCACTCTTGCTTTTCTTGACATACCTGAAAATCAATTACTTCACCTATATGTCACGTCCCGCTCTCAGTAAGATTTTGCAACCTGATAGGGACGGAAAAGGCTATAGTTCTGAAGAAGTTTGTAGAAAACTCTAGAAGCCCCTAGATATTTCTAGAAGGCTTTGGGGAGTTCTAGAAGGAAGATTAGATATTTTCTAGGAAAACTTTGGAAAATCCTAGAAAGTGTAGAATTCTCTAGAAAGGGAACCAAAGTATAAATACTTAAAGAACTTGTCAATAATTATAAATTACACTTTAGCCCGTAAAAAAGTAGAATAAAATAGGTGGGCTCTCATTTGTAAATTATCCAAGCTTGAAACAAGCTATCCAACAATTTGTAAAGCTTTCTTCCAAGTAATATAAGTCTTCTTCAAAACTTCTCAAGTCTTTCTTTACATTCTCTTGGCGATCTTAGTTTTAAAGGCTTACTTGAGCTTACAAGATCGTGAAAGATTTGAAAGTAAGTTGTCAAGTGCCGCGTGGAGCTTTAGCAAATACTCTAAGTCTGTGACAACGTGGTATCAGAGCAAAGATTTTTACTAAGGGAATGGCTAATGGAGAAGACGTAAATGCCGCTAGCACCACCAACGTCAGGTTGGAGGGTGGATGGAAGAACCGCAAGGGAAAGAAGGACCAAAAGAGTAGTGAGGAAATGTTGCTCGATCCCACACCAAGCAAGGCGCTAACATCCCATCCACCTTCATCCACCAAAGCAAGTGAAGATGACCGTGGCGAGGATCCTATTGACATCACACCTGGAGAGGAGTGGATTGTGAGGGTTAAAACGGCGAGGCAGGCGTGTAGATATTAGGTTGGCACTTGAACGTGGCCGATGACAAGTTCAAGAGTCTCGAGGACTTCACCCTTGAGGAGACTGAGCACATCCGCAAGGAGTTGGAGGGAAGCCAGCTTGCCGTGTTTGAGATAAAGAAGGCTATCACTTCCTTGGACTGTGGGCTCATGAGGCGTTGAGAACGATTGAGACCATGAAGGCCGAGATAAAAGCACTCAAGAAAGGTGCGAAAGTTTGAGGATTGCGTCGTTCGACCGAGATAGGGAGGCCAAGGTCGAGGATCCCAAGCCACCTATGTTCAAAGGTGCCAGTGACGTGCAAGAGGTGGATAATTTTTTGTGGCATTTGGAAAAGTACTTCAAGAGCAACAGGTTGAAGAGCAACGAGAGTAAGATCAACATCGTTGTGTTGTATCTTTCGGAGAAGGTCATGTTGTGGTGGAGGCATCAAGAGTCAGAAAATTTGGAAGGGACGTTGCACAATCAACACTTGGGAGCAATTCCAAGAGGAGTTCAAGAAGGCGTTCTTCCCTAACAACGTCATCTATGAGGCGAAGCGCAAGTTCAGGGATCTGAAGCATACGGGCATGATACACGCATATGTTCAGGATTTCACCACCCTCACGCTTCAGATTCTCAACCTCACAGATGAAGATATGTTGTTCCACTTCATGGATGGGCTGCAAAGTTGGGCCAAGTCGGAGTTGGAACGCCGACAGGTTAGTACTATTGATGAAGCCATCACGCAGGGCGAAGCTTTGACAGAATTCAGGCAGGAAAAGCCTGAAAGAGCCAAAGGAGAGGAGATGAGAGGTATTCATGACAATGGTGGGGGAGATTGTGGCAAAGACGAGGAGCATCAGCCACATTCTAAGAAGCATGATACATACAAATCTGATGGCAAGAAGTTCAGACGTCATGGTGACACAAAGAGAATGACAGAGGTTGCAAAAAGTGGTGGTTGCTACATATGCGGTGGGCCGCATGTCTATTAGAGGAGCCTTGGTGCCCCCCCCCCTCTAATTTTTTTCCAGCTTCAAAAGTTTATTTTTTCACCCCTATCGTGGACTTACCCAACCCCTACCTCCCCCCCCCCCCCTCCCACACACACACCTCCCAAAACGAATTTAAAGATCGTCTTTTTTAAAATCAATTTCAATTTTTTTTATCCCTATCCCCCCCCCCATTCCCTAAAAATCTCACCCCTAAAAAAATTAAGTTTGTTTTTTTAAAAAAAAAATCAATTTCAAAAATTATTTCTACTGTAGTAAAAATAAAAGATATTTCTCAAAAACATTTCACTTATAAATCCAACAAATCTTTTTCAAAAAATATTTCCTACTCACCAACAATCATGAGAAAATAAATTAACTACTTGTTTTCCAGAAAAACATTTTCCATGCAAAACATTTTCATTCATAACAAAAA
The DNA here is from genome assembly GCA_032847665.1 of Solanum chilense. NCBI lineage: Eukaryota > Viridiplantae > Streptophyta > Magnoliopsida > Solanales > Solanaceae > Solanum > Solanum chilense. The sequence goes on from CM064964.1 coordinate 2,085,560, forward strand.
CACCCGTAATTTTGTACTTTTTTGCTTTAGCATGTTCACTTATTTTTGATCTTTTGGATATTTAAAGATCACGTCTTAAAAATTTTGATTATTAATAACTTAAAATATATAAATTTAAAAGATAAAAAAACCTGACTGACTCTTAAAAACTAACGGAGCCACGTAATTTGGACAAATAATTGACATGTGTTGTTTTAAAATGATGTAAAAAAACATTATAAATCACAATAAATAATAACTTGAAACAATTTCTAACAACACAAAATTTCATCGATTCTTGGATAACTTGATCGATCCTTGGATTATGTCCACATAAATTGTAACATACATAATAATAAATATTGTTTGAAAAATATATGAGAAATATAATCACAATGATTGACTACTTAGAATATTCTTAAAATGTAACACTACAATTATATAATATTGATAAATTCAATAGTTCATTATCTTTACTTTATTCTCTTATATCATTAACAAAATGTTGTACCATTTTCTGAACTTTTAAAATTTGTCAACGTGTCAAAAATATGATGAAAATGCATTGCTGTTTGCGTTAAACGTACCACACTTTTAAAAAATAAGCCTGAAGTATGAATAATTGAACTTGAATTATTCAAGTATTATCGTTATTTAACCCCTTACTAGTATGTCTCACATGGTTACCTTTTTTATCTTTCACACGACTTTACTTCTTCTCCCTTCATTCTAAAAATAAAAGAAAACCACATAAATATCTAAAGAGTAATTTTGAACCACAAATATGTATTCTCTTTTCTCAAGAATCATAAAAAAAGAAGTAATTTAGACCAAAATAAATAGAAGTGAAGAATATTCTATTAGGGTATTTGTACACACGTAAAGTGGATTCCAATCCCTTCAAACGTCTAGGAATACAAGTATAGACATCATACACACATACATAGTTGTCACGTTGTTGGAAAGAGAGACGAGAATCTGCACATGTCGAAATAACATCAACTGGAAACAAGAAAACTAGATAGATTTTCAGCTGGTTGACTGGTATGTTCGACGCCTGAGTTGAGATTCTGTACTAGGCTGCTGCAAGAAAATTCTTGTTGGATCATTAGGATCCACATAACTGCAAGACATCACAAATCATCAAAGAGATCACCACAACATATGTATAAATAAGCAGATTATTTAGAAAAATTGTTAGTTGAAAGGGGGAAATAAAGTGACATACGCGTGTCTCATCATCTCATCCACAGGAGTTTGTGCTGCTTGAAGAGGATCTACTCTAGCTTCTTCCCTAGACTGTTGGTGGTATTGTCTCACTGAGGCAATTAAATTGAAAAATAGAGGGATAAAAGTTCCACAACCACCTTCCTTGAACAAAATCTTGAATGAGTGAGTGGAAAACAAGGCCCTATTTTCATTTACTGGTATAACCTGGTATTGTAGGGCAGGTACAGAATCAGTCGGGGGAGGCATTTGAATAATAAGCAAATTAATGTTTTCAACTTACTGGATCCACATGTCCACATATATTATTACAGAAAAATATTGGTTGGTTGAATTTCTCGCCATGGACATAAAGCTGCAAAATAGAGCCACTTTAAGTCAAAAGGAACACTCTGAGATTATCAGTCTTTCAAACAAGGAATACATTATTTCAAACTAAAATCATATGACAACACAAAAGCTTTAGCAGGAAAGAGTTTATCAGTCTTCCAAACAAGGAATACATTGATGTATACCCATGAAGCCCATTCACCACACAATTTTTATTTTTTAGAAAAGAAGAGATTCCTCAAGACAGCAAGATGTAACAAAATCTAGTCAGTATAGCAGAGCAGCAACAACAGTGATATCACCCACATGAGAAGCAAGACTACGTTGAAAATTCTAATGAAGAGAACCAAAGAGAAAGGACTAAAACTTCCTGATATCAGAAAAATATAATTCACGAACCCACAAGATGCCCCAATGTAAAATTCCTTTCTCGTCGTTGACAAAAGATGCTTGTGACGCAACAAAAACCCAACCAACAATACGCAAATTAATCAGGAAGAGAAGTCATGAACGATAACACAAGTATAGCCATTTAATGATGAAATGCGAGAGAACACCAGCAGCCTATAACCTCAATAGGCGAAAATCAATAAGTTGGAATTGAACAACTTATTTGCATCTTGAAGTGAGTTTTTTCATCCAAATAATGAATATGGCTAGATTCTTATATAAGTTGCATGATTCCAGGTTTCAATTTATTTGGAGTTGAGAAGAAGACGGAAATAATGAAAAAATGATCAAAAAGAGCAACAAATGTGCAGGTCAAAAAGAGCAACAAATGTGCAGGTCTTTGCCTAATAAGAGAAGTGCTAAAAGCTAAGGAAATTTCTAATCACCATCTTAAACCACTAAAAGCAATATGATCCATTGAGCAGCAAAAATTTGGCCAACTTCCACTCATAAGTTCAGAATAACCACTGGTGAAGCTAAGTGGTTCTGGAACGCCATTAACATAAGCTAAACGGCTAAAAGCGATGCTCAATCGAAAATACAGAAAAATGCAAATTCGAAAAACATTTCGCTATTAGCAAAAATCAAAGGCAAAAGACAGGCACCACATTCCCACTTCCATCAAGTGTTATTGAGTTGTTATGGTACAAAATAAAACAATATTTGTAACTTTAGTCATCTTTAGCAAAATTTTAAGCTTAGGGAGCTTAGGGAGCAAGGATTCATCAACCAAACACCGTGGGACTGAAGATTGGATGCTTTTGTTTAAGCATTTGTAAATGTAATGGAACTTACTACTTTTCTTTGATTCCTAGTGTTCTAATCAATGTTTGGTTTAATTGACATATTCTCAGGTTTAGGACATGATTTTAGGCATAATTTTCATGAAAGTGTCTTGATTTACTTCTTGGACTTCCGTATTGAATAATATGTTGCTATTTATGAATGGGCCTGTTGCCTATTTGAATAATCATGTGCTTTGTAGCTTTCCCTTTTTCCAAAGAGAGTGATCTACCCTACGACATATCCTAGGAAGATAATTCACCTTGGGGAAGGGAGCTAGGTTTGCACATGGATTCGTTGACAAGACTCTGGGTTGATTGAGGGTCAACTAATCCTAGTCCACTATTGAGGTTACAGATAATCCTTCACTCTTGTAGCCGAAAGCTAAAATATGCTTAATGCAACTTGGTTAGATTAGAAATAATCAACTAAGTTAAGATCACGACTGCTGAGGAGAATAGCTATTGGGTAATCAAGGATATCGTGTTAACTGGGTAATTGATTTTCAAGGGTAATTAAATTGACTTTGGAATTAATTGGTGAGGTTTAATCGGCGCATTGGATTAGACTTGAGTTGATTAAAATCCTTGGCTTTGATATCCCTTGGATTCCTTTACTTGTGAGCCATTGACCAACTTTACTTGCTTCCTTAGATTAGATTAGATACCTCCAACCAAGGCTACAACAAATAAAAAGAAATCATCTAGTATTATGTCGCTGCTGTGATTTGAACTAGTGACCTCATGTCTCCACCAATTTCATTAACACCCTTGGGTGCTTCTAAAAAATTAGATTCTCTTTCTTCAGTTTTAGTACACTTCTTTTTGTAAAGTATTTGGCATAGGGTTAGGCTTAGCTAATTGGTGATAATTCTTCATTTTCTCGATCGGCGACATTCACCCAGAATCATAATTGGGTAAATAATACACCTGTTTGTCCCTTTGTGTCACTCTTTTTTTTTTAGTTAGTCCCAAAGAGGATGGACTATTTATATTTGGTAAAAATTTGAGATGTCTATTTAACTCTTAATGAAATGATTTATAATCATACAAATATCTATAACTTATTTTATATCACAAGTCTCAAAATCATCCTCCTTTCTTCCTTCAAGGCTTCAACATTGTACCCCATCACTATTACATTAATTGGGATGGAGAGATCGTTCCCTTAATGAGGTATTTTGTGAACATCAAATGAATCAAGCTACAACAAATAAACAATTATAAAATTAAAATGTTAAGTATCTTTTTACGGAAAATACTGATTTTTTTTTGCTTTTCACATGCAAATCATTAGTGGAAGAAATAAAGAATAGTGCTTCTAGATAGCACTAAAGCAAATTTTCAACATGATATCTTAGTCATGCGTTATAAAAAACTATTTAATGGTTAACAGTTGACACACATGGCATCTACAGCTATGCAAGTGTCCAGCTTCTTATAAATTCTTGGTGTATTAAGACATATTAACATCGTTCATGAGCTATTATTATAACGCCATTCATTTTCTATTTCATACCTCCTAAACCCCCCTCCCCCAAATTGTTGAGTTCTATGACGCTCGGGCTCTTCAAAAATGCCAGTCTCTCGCATCCTCCAAAAGTGCTGCAATTCTGGAAGACAACACAGGTGCAGGTGCATTTTTTGAGGTCCAAGCAACATAGGTTAATAGCAAATTATCAGTACTGACAATTTTCAAAGAAAACAAGATACGTAGTACAAAAGCAGCTTCACCCGAATTCTTGACCACATGTTCACGATAACAACAAAAGAGACACCTGTTCACTACAAACCAAAGCCATTTGCCTATTTGATAAGAACAAAATTCATCTGTCTCAATCTTGTATTTACTATAAAGTAATCTAAAAAAATGATGAAGAAAGAGCAAACAGGGCCAATCAGACTTGTAAAGCATATGGCAGTTACAAAATATGGCAACTAAACACCAATGGCTAATACATACCAGGGGCATGTCAAATGCAATGAAGTTCTCCACAGGCTTAATTGAAACAAAGACCATCCGAATGTTGGACAAATAGACTGTTCCCTTTGCTTTTACTGCTCCTACTCTGCCAGCAAATAGTAAAATTAAGACAAACATGGAGAGTAAATAGAAAAAGAAGAGAGAAGGTGATGCAGTAGGTGTTGATGCTGATTCTACAACACCCACCAAATTCTCCAAGGAAGTACATAGTGACAAATGGATTTATTGTATTGTTTGTAGTAGAACAACAATACATGAGAAACTCCGCTAGTCGCCTACTGAGGGGCCTCAAGCTAAAACTCTGTACTCAAAGAAGATATAAAACCTCAAAAGGCAATTGACACAACCTCCTTGAATAATTCAATTCTATGTCGGCTGCAACCACCAAAAAAAAAAAAAAAGAGACCGACCAAAAAAGTCCAGAACAGCAGAATTCCTTTTGGGGAGAGAAAAAGCGCAATCAAGCCCGCTCTGTAATCTCATCTAAGGATACAACTCAGCAAAGTGATCGAGGGGAAGTTGTTTAAAGAGAATAAATCCAGACTTGAGTTTTCTACCAGAAATGAAAGATCCATAAAAAAGAAAAAAAAAGTCTCAAGCAAAGCCAGTTTTCTACTACAGAGAGTGAGAAAAAGATCAGCTCTCACAAAATCCCTCTGCCTCTTCCTTCCTTCAAGTGAGAAGAGATGTACTCACAATCAATAAAAAAAAAAAAAAATGGGTTACCCAGGGATCTTGTCGACCTCAAACTCGACTCCATCTCTGGCCAAGACGAAGAGTTCATTGACGAAAGGCACAGGCATCCCATTCGGAAATAGTTGAGGATTCACCGCCATCTTTGCGTTTCAGATGTCAATTGTACACCAAGAAGAAACACACATACTCTTCCTTTTTTATTTATTTAAAAAGCCCATTTCCACAACCTTCCGGAATACTACAAAATATTCTTTTCAATTCCAACTATGTATTGCAAACTATTTTTTTTTTAAAATAAAGTTGGATTGCTATTTGCTACATCTGTTTGGATAATTGTTAAGTTATATTTCTTAATATATCATATTTTATTATATCGTATTATATTATTTTCACAGCTCAATAATTTTTAATGACAAAATCTATAAGAGAAATAGAATGATTAGGTATAGAGCTATTATAAAAATGTAGGGTAACGTATGTTATAGAATTATTAAATAAAAAAAGAGAAAAAAATAGAAGTATACACAAATCGAATCAACCGATAAATCAAACTGATAAAAGTGTTATTTCTTTATTGTTATTAGGTTAATATGGTTTTTTATTGGAGCTATTTTAAAATTTGTTGGGTTATCGATTCGATATAGGTTTTTAATATTGGGTTATTGGCTAAATCGATAACACATTAAGAGTAGTAATTTACTACTTTTACTTGTACGTAAATAATATATATAAATCTCAATACCTTAGTAGTTACTATCTTTGTCGTTTAGTCTTCAATTCAGACTCACAATGTCTTTGAGTTCACAATTTCACATTATAAAAAATCTTAAAATGTAAAAAACGAACTCTTTTCCTCTTAATGTCTTTCTGTTACGCTATATATTCTTTTCATGTTCATTATTATTGTGTCTATTTTATAAGCATTTGTAAAGTTACATTATTGTGTTTTCACATCAAATTTATTAGAAAAGTCATATATTTGTTTTATAAGTATTTTATTATTACTTAAACTAAAACTCGAACCGTTAAAGACCAAAATTGTAACACCCCAACTTCTCAAAACGTCTAATTAACTCATACATTCGTGGAAAGACAAAGAGGGTGAGTAATAAATTAAGAATGATGTAATGTATCATATTTTTTTAAGTGTTAATGGTTGAATCTCAAGTTTTGGAGTAAGGTAAGTCGCACAATAAAAGTTAGTGAAAGTTATCGTAAGTTCTTTTTTAAAGATTTCTCAGAAAATAGGGTCAAATATCTCGTAAGCTTTCTCCTACCTATAATGATTTATGGGTCCCACCACCCAATAAATGGAAGGTTTATGAGTCTAGTTTCCAACGCAACAATATGACTTCAGAATAGAGAAATATTCACATTTTCACGAGGCAGCGCAAGCAGGCAAGTGAACTGGGTCCCCTAAGTCGGCGGAAGCTTATAAGATAACATCTTCTTCATTTTTCTTCTTCCAACTCATAAGAAACCCGAGATAAATCCATCGTTAGAATTGTTGGAGTTATGGATCTTCTGGTCGGCGGACATCCACCTCTGATTGTGGGTCCTCAGTTCTCCTATGCAGAATTTCCTTAATTACTTTCAAGTCCTAACATTGAAACTAATAACAAATCCTATTTTGCCTACAACTATTTCATATGCAAATACTATTTCTCAAACTAAGGGTCAATCTAGATCGATTGACTCACTTAGAAAAGAGATTTCTATGATAGATGGAGTTCCTCAAATCACTTGAACAGAGGAAAAGGTGAATATAATGAATGAAATTGAGGACCTCCAATTCGCAGTGATTGAAAATTTTACTTTTTACTAGACAGATTTAGAGGAATTGAGGAAGATTATTCCTCAACAATGTGGTTTAAAAGGTGGTTGGATTTGATTGTTTCGTACTAAACTTATTCTTATACGATTATCTCTGCAGGAGGATTTTGTAAACCTATTTTCAAATGGAGCTTATTACCTTACATGTAGAGATGAATACTCTTATCTTATGCATACTTTGATATATGATTCTAGGTTTAAAATCAATGAATAAAACCTCTATGGCAATGGCTTGGATCTCTTTTCCTAACCTCTTCCCGACTTTCTTTGTCAAAGACTGTTTATTTTCTTTAGCAATGGCAGTGGGCAAGCCTATTCATTTAGATCAAGCCACACTCAATAAAACTAGACCTAGTTGTGCGCGGGTGAAGGTGTTGTTTGATCTAAAAAGAAAATTTCCGAAGTTTGTACACATGAAGATTGAGAATAAATCTATAGGCAAAGTGAGAATAAATGTGGTGGATATTCAATACGACTATGTGCCTAAGTATCGTTTTGAATGTAAAATGCAAGGGCATAATAAGGAAAATTGTAGAGTCCTTCTGCAATTTAGGGACAAGGAAGTTGTCACGCCCGGAGCCTACACCTTGGACGTGGCCGGCACCCAACGACCATTGCAAACTTGAGCGAACTCTTGACCTGGCTTACATAACTAAGGGAAAGACTTAACTCAAATATAAAATATTTCCCTGAAAAACACTTTAAATAATAGTATTGTCCAAATGACACTTAAGCCTCAAAAAGGATATATGTATATCTGAAATTAAAGAGAGACGCAAACTATCTGTCTGGATATCTATTAGTCTATGAAGCCTCTACTACTACTAAGATGAATGTTAGAACAAACCTGTCAACATTCTATAAGGAAGTACTGAAAGAAATTAAGGGTCCTCCGGAAGAAGGGAGGCTCACCACTAACTCTGGATGCTCAAATTGGATCAACGAGGCGCTGGATGTTGATCCTGGTTACCTTCTTCTAGCATCAGTACATTAAATGTATGAGCATGCGAGTTGGAATGCTAAACAAAAACTACTAAGCTTGAAAGGAGTAAGAATGAACTTACCTTGGCTCTGCTCAACTCAAGAAGTCATAACTCAATATAAAGCAGTAAAGACACATGTTACATATACATATATATATACATATATATATATATATATATATATATATATATATATATATATATATATATATATATATATATATATATATATATATATATATATATATATATATATATATATATACATATATATATATATATATATATATAAAGCTTGTAAATAAGAGGAAACATTTAGTTCATTAAAGGTAATGCAATAGTAAACTTTACTGATATATGAAAGTAATATAGTTTCTGTGGGAGATTCGTAACTGACAACTATCACTATGAGCCTATGAGATGGTACAACATTTTACCTCACATTGCGAGAGGACTGCTCTATACCTCGTTGTCGGTATATAACCTGAACTACTAAGTACATCACTACTCTATGCTAAAAAGCACTAAGGAATCATTTAAAAAGTATGACCCTTTATATGTCCGTGCTGGCTACATGGTTTATGGAGACTTGAGTTAATATGAACTCGCGTCCCTATATTAGTGCTAAATACTACTCCAAAAATACTTAGCTCATATGTTTTTAAAACAACTTCTCTGTTTTGAGGTAATTGCTCAAACTTAGCTTTAAAAGCACTCTTGAAAATCATAGTTACCATTTTCTAAAACTAGCAAAAGGCTTTCTGGAAGTCTAGCTTCCTCTCTTTATCAAAATGTGAAGGCATTTGTTACTCTTAGGTACTACTTAGTTCCCTTATAACTTTTGAGAAATGAAGTCGCTCTTTGCTCTACTTGAAACTTAACTCTAGGAAATACTTAGTTCCCTTATAACTTTTGAGATTTAGACTCAACTCTTTACTCTTCGGTCAACTTGTAGCTTAGCCTTAAAACAAATTAATACTGTTTTTAAGACTCTTTAAAACCTTAAGAACTCACTTTGACTTACTTCTCAACTTTTAGACCTGACCCTTAACTTCTTTGACTTTGATCTTAACTTTCCTCGAATTGGATTATGGATTGAAGGATCATGATATCATGTTTATGGATGATGTCATGATGTTTAGATGTACTTTAGAATGTTGGAATCTTCTAGGATTTATAGGTACATCACTTAGGAACTCATACGAAAAGATGGGGGATAAGTGGGAACTCAAGGTAACCTTGGCTCTGAGAGGCGCGGGGTGCTAGAGCTTGAAGGACATACACTGTCCTCGGGCGCTCTTGCTGGCGCGGGGAGCCAGAGCCTTATGGATAGAGTCTGTCTTGAGGGGATCTAGTAGGCGCGACGCCCCAAGGCCTGTCAGACGGGTTTTCTGACTTTTCTTGTTCAATTGTCTACTCTAAACCTTCCAAACTTCAGCGATCTTCCCCCAAATGCTTAGGATCACTAATATCCTCAATACCCAATAGTTGAAACTCGTAAAACATCCTGAAAACACGAATCAAAACCAGTAAAGGTATACTACAACTCTACCAACAAGATTTCAGTAATTGTTTATCAAGAACAGACTCACCATTTAATCAATACAAAACTTGATGAATTAACACATTGGTGTGTGGGTGAACAAACCAAACACATAAAGATCACCCATACCTTGATAGGGATCACCCTCGACGAATTCCACTAGTGAAATCTTAGCGTTCTTGAAGAATTCTTGATATTTCTCTTCTCTTATCTCTCCTCTTCAAGTCCTAAGTGTTCTCAATTTTTGTAAAACTGAATTGGGACTTGGTTTTACCCATAATAAACCCTTAAAACTAATTAGAAAATAGTAGAGTGAAAATACCACTCTACCCTTACTAAAATCCGGATTGGACTTTCCTCAGTCCAACAACCTAACTTCCAAAAGGCATATATCCCTCACGCAACATCGAAAATGCGAAAAATTGGCGTCGTTGGAAAGATCTTCCAAAGGTATTTTCAACCATATAAAGAACTCACCCTAACTTCTTCTAGAGCTAGGAGTTATGGTTGTTTGAAAATGACCAAAACTCACTTTTTAAAATTAGGAAATTTTCCAGATTTCCCTATATATTTCCAAAATTTATTATTCTTTGTTTATTTGCTTATTCTTAGTTATTTCAAGTTAAAAAATGTTTCAATATCTCCCCCTTAGGAACATTCGTCCTTGAATAAGAAATCTTTCACTAAGCTAAGGGTAGTAACATCCTTTCACCTCTCAACAAAAGCAAATAACAACATGCTTACACATAGTCTTATAAAGTTCTAAGAAAAGAATTTAGTATCTTAATCTGCATTCTATCCGGATTTGAAGAGATGTGGATATCTCCTCTTCATATCCTCTTCAGCTTCCCAAGTTGCTTCGTCAACAAACTGATTCCTCCAAAGGACTTTGACTGATGCAACTTCCTTTGTTCTTAACTTGCGAACTTGACGAGTCAAAAATTTGAACTAGAAACTCCTTACAGGATAAACTATCCTTAATCCAAACATTCTCAGTTGGTACAATTAGTGAAGAATTAACCAAGCATTTCTTCAACATAGTTACATGGAATATCGGATGAACCGCTTCTATGTCTTGGTGCAGCTCCAACTCATATGCTACATTGCCAACCCTATTGGAGACTCTATAAGGGACAATATAGCGGGGGCTAAGTTTCGTCTTCTTACCGAACCTCATACCCCTTCATGGGTGAAGCTTTCAGGTACACCCAATCGTCCTCCTCAAACTCTAATCCCTCTTCAATCACTTTCACCTTCTTCATAGCTTCTCAATCCCTCTTCAATCACTTTCACCTTCTTCATAGCTTGGTGAACTAGATCTGGTCCTATTAATCCTTTTTCACCAACTTTGAACCACCCAATAGGAGATCTACATCTTCTCCCATATAGAGCCTTATATGGAGTTATTTGGATTCTCAAATGGCAATTGTTGTTGTAAGCAAACTCGATGAGAGGTATGTGATCATACCTATTCCCTTTGAAGTAGATCACACAAGCTTTTGATATATCTTCTAAGGTATGAATAGTATGCTCTACTTGCCTATCTATCTGAGGATGAAAAGTAGTGCTTAAGTTCACATTTAAATATAAACCTTTCTAGAAAGATTTCCAAAATTGTGCAGTAAATTCCGCACCTCTATCTAAAATAATGACCGGAACTCCATGAAGTCTTGCCACTTCTTGAAGTTACAACTTAGCATAATCCTTGGCCGAATAGTAGTCTTTACTAAAAAAATGGGTTGACTTTGTCGTTCTATCGACAATCACCCAAATAGAATTATGCTACTTGCGAGACCTTGGCAAGCCTGTGATGAAGTCCATATTAATCATCTCCCACTTCCATTCCGAAAGTTCTATATTTTGAGCCAAACCTCCAGAACTTTGGTGTTCTATTTTCACTGGCAATTCAGGCACTGAGCAACAAACTCAGTAATGCTCTTCTTCATGCCTTTCAACCAATAAACCTCTATCAAATCGCGGTATATCTTTGTTGAACATTGATGGGTGGAATATTTGGAGATATGAGCTTCCTCCATGGTCCTTTCTTGGAGTTCATCAACCTTTGGTACACATAATCTACCTTGATACTTCAGCACACCATCTCCCCCTTATTCAAAAGCTAACAGTCTTTGCTTATGAATATTCGCCTTTAAACCAGCAAAATGAGTTCTTAGTCTTACTTTTCTTTCACTTCTGACACTAATGATGACTCAGCTCCATGCATCACCACTATACCTCCTTCTGTGTCATCCATAAGTCTAACTCCCAAACGTGCAATTCTGTGCACATCTTTAGCTAACTCTTTCTTTCCTTCTTCAACATAGCAACCAGATTAGTCTTACTTGGGTAGTAAAGAATAATCTTGTTGCAATCTTTTAGTAATTCTAACCACCTCCTCTGTTTGAGATTGAGTTCTTTCTGAGTGAATACATATTTGAGGCTGTTGTGATTAATCAATATGTTGACATGAACACCATACAAGTAGTGGCGTGATACACTCAAACTTACTTCTCAAATAAGAAGTAAAGCGGTCGTGTCAAGTAAATAACCCAACTAGTGAGGTCGGGATCGTTCCCACGAGGAAAATAGTTTAGAGTTAACTTCAATCTATTATTACTATTATTCAATAAATTACTTCCTTAGAAAGCAGAAAATGATAAAAAGGGGGGTTTCTATTCCTAAATAAATGAAAATAACTAGCGAAATAAAAGGAGACAACTAATAGCTTCGAATGTTGGAGTTTAATCAATTAATCAAAGTAACTAGGGTTTACATGTTCCCCACAGGTTCATAACTTGATAAGTCTAACTATAACAATTCTTTCCTAGTATCTTTCATGCAAAGTGATAAATTATGTATTTCTAAATCCTTGGTCCGGCATCTAGAAAATTTCACTCTGCACCTTGGTCCGGCTACGTGTGTTGCTATCCTAACCCTTATCTTTACCTCATATTAAGCATCGTATTCGATATTTGACTAAGTTATTAACTCGTACCAATCAATACTAGCCTATTAGATAGTATACACTAAATCTATGTTGATAATTCTTTTCCTATTATCTACCTCCTTGGTCCGGCAAGTAGCATTTAGGCGAGTTCTAATGTTGGCCATCCGTTAGAAAGAAATTTATGCGAAAGAATTATCAATACATGCAAGACACTATTCTAGAATTGTTATTTTAGTTAGGTTTTACCTCATTATTTCCCTATGGTTCCCACAACCCTAGTTATGGAGTTTAGTTACCCATAGTCATAATCACAATATTCAAATATATGGTATAAGAATTCATGTACTTACTTCAATGAGAAAGAGTAAAATCCAAAAGTTCGCTTGATTAATCAACAAAAATCACCAACAATCAATTCAAAGAATCTCAAAATAATCAAGAATCTAACAACAATCAAGGGCCTAACCAAATAATCCAGAGTCTAACCTCAAAAACAAGGTTTTTCGAACTATTTATAGAAAATAAAAACCTTATTAAACAAGGACTCTATTTGCTGGAAATCTGTCAAAAACGCGGTTGGATCGACGGACATCGCGACGGATCGTCGTGGTCGCAACAGACCGTCATGGACTCCGTCGTCCCATACTTGTTGAAATTTCTTCTGCTGCTCTCTTCATTACCCTCGACGACAGGTATGACGGATCGTTACGAGCATAACGGTTCGTCAAGGGTCTCCGTTCCAAAACACTTGAACTCTTGGAATATGGGTACTGGGGCTACTTCTCTGATCTTCATGACGAACCTGCAGGACGGACTGTCATGGCTACGACGGTCTGTCACGTTTTTCGTAACGCCACACTTGGTCAGACTTCCCCATTCCTTCATCAGCTGCACTACACTGCCACCTACGGACCGTCATAAGCATGACGAACCGTCACAAGCTCCGTAGGTGGTCTCTTGTGCATTTCTTCGCTCAAAAACCTCCGCATCTATCATTGGGCAGATTTCCTGTAAATAAGGAGAAAATTATATAAAAAATAGCACAAAAAGGCTTTTGAACACACTAAACTTAAGGAAAAAGTATTAATAATACCGTGAAACCACGGTATATCAACACCTTCAACTTAAATTTGTTGTTTGTCCTCAAGCGACGCACTATGACTCAATACACAATCTTTGTACAATAGTATCCATGTTTTATCCTTTGCAATCATTTGGCTATCAATCCCGATTAATCTCATCATATTTATGCATGCTATCACTATTAGGCTTTAATTATGTGGAATCAGACCATGACACAGACTTACCATGCACTAACACATATCTCTTTAATTTCTCACTGAGGTGCTAATATTTCCTGTAATGCAACTAGTGTCCTCACTTCATAACAAAATCCTCATTTTTCACACAATGATTTCAGTTTGAGTATAAGGCTTACTTTTCAACACTCACTCTCAGAACAAATTCACACTCATTCATACCTATTGCCATAAGCTTGCCCTTATTTTCACTGCTTTAAGTTCGCTATACAACCCTTAGGATCACGATAGGACTTTCTTAGCTTGTAACATAGGCTCAGGGTCAGGTAGGGTATATTTAGGTAAACTTTAGTGACTTTTTTCCCTCCTTGACATATCGGCTAAACATACCATTTTCTATCATTTTATTTTGCCCAGTTTCCCACATTCTTTCACCTTGATATTTTCCCTTTTTTCTTCATTTGTGTAAGTGACTCTCTTCTTTTCTTGCTTGTATATTTTTTTTTATTTTTTTTATTTTCATTTTTACTTTTCTTTCAACTAATTTTTGAGTCACTTTACTTTTGTTCTTTCTCTCTCTTTATTCTTTCAACCCCACTTTCCAGAGCATTCCGCATAATAGCCACCCTCAACTCATGGCTTTGCCATGAGTAAAAGTACACAATACCCAAAGTTGGGTCAAGGCCATAAAAAGGTTGTTTATTGCATTAGCCACCCTCAACTTATGCTTTTGGCGTAAGCTGAGGTGCACATGTCCAAGGAGGGACCAGGTCCAACACATTATTCCCAATAAAAAAATCAGTTGGGGTGAGAAAGAAAGGTCTAATTTAAGCTCAAATCATCTGGATCAAAGAAGGATAAATTTCATTTTTTTTCTTTTATTTAGGCTAAAAATGGGCTATATTGAATAATGGCCTATGATCCTTTCCTAATTGTCTATTACAGCTTACTTTTAGCAGGACTAACCAGGCAAGTTCTAGCTCATTACAAATAGTGGACTATTCAAATCTTCCTCACACTTACTTGACATCTCATCACTCTACTAGATAATCAGACACCTAGTTTGAATTTTAGACTTAGGGTCATGCAGTGGTGTACCTCTATGTCATTCTTAGAAACACACATTTATCAATTATTATGCCTAGTCATACATCATTTTCCATTTTATCAGGATATCATTTTAGATATCATGCTCCAGAATTAAACTATTTACACAAGATATAGACATGTCGGTTCAACGGAAAAAGTAATCAGTCTTTCGGGGAAAAAGAACACAGGCAAGAAAACCCCAAAAGAGGATAGTGAATTGGGCTACTCAGACTTCACCCTAGAACTCACTTTCCATTTATCCCACCCCCAACAAAAACACATGCAATTGTCCCCAATGCATACAAAAATTTAAATACTAGAGTGGTAGGTGAAGCAAACCTGGGGCGCAAAGCGCTGACGATCAGCAAGCTGGTGAGTCCGGTTCACCGGAACCCACTACCTCTGTAATCTGGACACCCTCAGTGGTTTCCTCAGCATCAAAAGCACTATCAACAGTGCCTCTCGCTATCTCCACAGTTCTAGAGCTAGACGCCCCAGCAGCTAACTCTTCTGCTCTCATCTGACGCGCCTCCTCCTCAGCAAGCGAGGCTCTCCTCGAAGCCTCCATCTCAGGGCGCTCCTTATTTTGTGCTCGCGCCTCATCCTCTTCTCGACCCCTACGCCTCTTGGCATGCTCTCGAGGGGGAGGTGGTGGAAGCTCTGAAGTGGAAAAAAGGCCGCATCACTGTGTCTTCAGCAGGCTCTACAGAAGGGGCTTCAGACTCAGGCATCCTAGCCTCTAAGATCATATCAATATCTGCGCGAAGACTATCGACCGCAGCCTGAAGGGTCGACACAACCACCGGAGGGGCTTGACGGGCTAGCACTCGCAACTCAAAGGCGTCCAAGCGCTGATGAACCTCAGCGATCTTCCGCTCTGTGTGCTGGACCATTCTCCGCTCCAAGTGCTCTTCTGCCTCGGTAATAGACCTCTGCATCCAAGGCTGGATATGATGCAAAAGTGTAGCCATTTGTTCCTCTAATTTTTGGACCCTAGCAAGCGGGTAAAGGGGCTGAGCGAGAGGAGTTCGGGGTGGTGCTACTACCTGGGCTAGACTCGACCGGGGTAGTGTCAGTGGAAGCCGCCTGCGTAGCCGTGCGGGCCTGTGCTACTGTATCAGCCAGATTATCACCAAGTAGAGGCAGCTCTGGACGGGGCCCTCTGCGTGGAGCAAACTCATTGGCCTCATCTCTGATGAGGTCGATATCAACAGTGCCTAGAGGGGTCTTGAGCTGATCAACGTGCCATATAGGCACACCTGCGGATCTGCATAGAGAAAATATCATGCACGGGAAAGGGAAAGTAGTTGTGACCTTAAAGCCCTCTCGTGCATGACCGGGTGTAGAAGCCACGCAAAATCCACCTCGAACCCGGCTATCATTGCCGCCATCAGTACTGCTCGATCCCCTATGACGATATTATCAGCGGCTGTGGGAGAAAGGTAGTGGCGGATAATAAACCATAAAAACTTTGCCGTGAAAGTCAGGTTGGCCTTCTTGATGGCCCCCTTCGGCTCAGTCACCTAGTCGAAACCCTCTTCATCAACGGACAAGTACAAGGCCATCCACCTCTTGGTGGTCTCTCTCAGCGATGGCTCACGCAGAAATTGGCCATCTTTGACAATCTACCATCGGTTGTCAAACTCGGCAGTGAGAGTGGTCTGATTAGCATAAAAATTTTCGCCGTATAGAAACCGGCGGATAGCAGGCAGGGAGATATCAACCGAAATGCCACGTACTTGGACCTGCTCTAGTGGGGCCTATTTGGCGGGGGCATCCCACCTATCAATCTGCGATCGGAGAGTCGCTATATAGGATGCGTAGAACTCTCGGACCAGCTCTTCACTATAACGTCCCAATGGATGTGCTGTCCACTCCAATCGATGTCTGGTGAAGAGATTGTGGATCTCAGGCATCGTCGAGAGACTTCCTGTAAGGACCCGCCGCTCCAATGTAAGTGTACGAGTCATAACTCCTTTGTCATTCAGGAATGTTGCATCGGAAAAGACTAGAAACTACCCATCGACACACCACCGGTTGGGCTGGTCAGTAACCGGGGTGAGAGCACGAGCTGGTGAACCGGGTGTGGATTTCGAACTGTCAGCCTCATCAGACAAGGCCGACGCTGCAGCGGTGGCGGCTGCGGGAACCTCAGCAGATCCGGAGGCTTCCTCCGACTACCAAACTCCTAAGGAGCCAGACGCTCCTTCTTCATTAGTGGCTGACCCATAAGGTGTGCCGGTCAGTGTGCGCTCCTCATCAGACTAGGAGGCAGTGACTAAGCCGAACACCACCTTTTTGGGTGTGGCTCTGGCAGCACGTGCAGAATGGGATGGGGTGGAAGTGCCTGGGGGAACGTACTCGGGGTCACGCTCATCATCAGAGCCAATGACTAGGCGGGCAGACGGGGCGACAGACTTCGATCGCCTGCGTGCATGGACTCGACCTTATTTTGGTGCCATAGTAGATAGTACTTGTAAAGGATCAATATTAGTACTAGAAGGAGCAAACAAGACAAGCAAAACCACACAAAATAAATAATAAAATTAAAATAAAATGACATTGCTATAGTAACAGTGAAACACAACGGACCAGGTGACGGTTCGTCGTGAGTACGACAGACCGTCATGGGTTCCATCGTGTCTTACTTAGACTATGTTTATATGGAGAACCCTAAAGGAGAGTCTCTGACAAGTATGACGGTATGTGCAAGACGGACCGTCACAGGTACGACGGTCCGTCGTAGGTGTCCGTCAGAGGACACTTGAAAAAAATATGGAGACTCTTAGGAGAGGGGTCTCTGACCATCAAAACGGTCATGCAGGACGGACCGTCACAGGTACGACGGTCCATCGTAGGTGTCCGTCAGAGGACACTTAAAAGAAATATGGAGACCCTAGGAGAGGGGTCTCTGACCGTCATGCAGGACGGATCGTCGAGGGTATGACGATCCGTCGTAGTTGTCTGTTTGAGGACACTTAGAAAAATAGAGAGAGACCCTTAGGAAAAGGTTCTCTGACAACCAGAACGGTTGTGCAGGACGGACCGTCGTAGGTATGACGGTCCGTCGTATGTGTCCGTTAAAGGACACTTAGAAAAAGTGAGAGACCCTTAGGAATAGGGTCTCTAACAACCAGAACGGTTGTGCAGGATGGACTATCGCGGGAACAACGGTCCGTCGCATGGGGTCATTGGTGGACACTTGGAGAAAAATTGGATAGTGGAGTGTTAGGGCAGTTGGAACGGACCCAATGATGGTCCGTCGTGAATACGACGGTTCGTCATCGGGGTCTCGTTCTGTAACTCAGTGACAGAACTGGAGATGCCCCATTCATCCCCTATGACCCAAATCGAATTTCTAGGGTTTTAACATGGCAATTTTAGGAATTTTTTTAACCTAGGTCAGACAAAATTTGATAAAGAATGAATGTATCAAAAAGAACTAGACTACTACTAATTGATAAACAAAAATGCAATATAAATGAGTAGAAATTAGAGACACATACCTGAAAATTTGAGAAAAACAAGAGGGAAAGGTACTTGGTGATCAAGAAAACACCCACAGCAGCAACTCTCCGACTAGTAGATGAGGACTTTTAGGATTTTGGAAAATTTGTGGAAAATGATCGGTTGAAGAGAAAGATGATTCTGGAAGTTGAAAAGGGAGGGAAATAGTAGGAAGAGTGAAGGAATGGGATGAAATGAAGGGTTGGGGGTTTAAAATGTTGAAATTTTAAAAAAAAAACCACCCAGCTCGGGTCGGGTATGCCTCATTAATGACGCGACGATTCCACGACGACGGTCTGTCTCATATGTGACGAACCTTCATTGGTTCCGTCGCGTGTGCCCTAGTTTGAAAATAACAGAAAGACGTACCTGGCACGACCGATTCATGCGAAGGTCCGTCACAGTTGAAATGGTCTGTCGCTGTATCCGTCAGTGACTGCTGCAGAGTAATTTTCAGCAGAATTTCGTGGTGATGTGCCTGCAAATTAAAAACCCATTAGTAGAAAATGATACCATTACTAGAAATAAAAACTATAAGTATTGGGTTGCCTCCCAACAAGCGCCTGATATAACATCGCGGCACGACTGAGGACTCTTAATTACTCAGACTTCATTAAGATGGTATGCCTCGATCACTTTATTCTCCGATTTAGCATGCCCGAGATAGATTTTTATGCGTTGTCCATTCACCTTGAACCGCACACCCTCCTTAGTTTCCAACTCAACTGCTCAATAAGGGAATAGTTGGGTAACCAAGTAAGGACCAGTCCATTATGAGTTGAGCTTGCCAGAAAACAAGCGCAATCTAGAATTGAATAAAAGCACCAAATCCCCGACCATAAACTCTCGTTTTTCAATTTTTTGTCATGGTACTTCTTCATCTTTTATTTGTATAGGGCTGAGCTTTCATAAGCTTTCAGGCGAAATTCATCGAGTTCATTCAACCCAGTTAACCGTTGTTCTGCAGCTTCACTCCAATCCATTTTCAACTTTTTCATAGCCCACATGGCTTTATGCTCTAACTCAACTGGAAGATGACAAGCTTTCCCATATACAAGTTGGTATGGAGACACACCTATGGGAGTCTTATACGCTGTCCGGTAGGCCCAAAGGGCATCATCAAGCCTCCTTGACCAATCCGTTCTACTAACGTTCACTTTTTTGATAATATCTGTTTGATCTCCCGATTCGAAACTTCAACTTGCCCACTAGTTTGAGGGTGGTAAGGAGTGGCCACATTATGGCGAACCCCATATTTCTCCAATAACCCCTTGAACAATCTGTTGCAGAAGTTGGAGCCCCCATCACTAATAATTGCCCTTGGGGTGCCAAAACGAGAGAATATATTCTTTTTTAAGAATGCAGTGACACTCTTCCTTTCATTGTTTGCGAGGGCGATGACTTCGCCCCATTAGATACATAATCAATCGCTACTAGAATTTACTTAATTCCATGAGAACTCACAAAAGGTCGCATAGTCAATACCCCATATATCAAATAACTCAATCACAAGAATAGGGTTTAAAGGGAGCTCTTACTTTCTTAAAATGCCACCATCTCGTTGGCATCGATCACATGCTTTAGAAAACTCATGAGAATCTTGATGAAGAGTTGGCCAATAGTAACCACATTGTAATATCTTATGAGCGGTTCGGATACCGCTGTGATGTCCACCAACGGGTGAGGAATGGCATGCTTCCAACACACTCAACATCTCACATTCTGGCACACAACGCCGAATAAGCCCGTCGGCACAACTCCTATATAAGTATGGTTCATCCCAAAAGAACTTCTTCACATCGTACATGAATTTTTTTCTTTGATGAAAGGACAAGTCTGATGGAACAATATCACTAGCCAGATAGTTCACAAAATCTGCGAACCATGGAATCAAGTCTTTTGAAGCAGCCAATACATGCTCATCGGGGAAAGTATCATAAATGTCAGTCTTATCCCCCAACTCTCTCATAGCTTCATCCTCTAGACGGGACAAATGATCAGCAACTTGTTTTTCAGTTCCTTTTCTATCCATCACTTCAAAGTCAATTTCTTATAGCAGTAATACCCAATGAATCAACCTAGGTTTCGCATCCTTCTTTGCCATCAAATATCTCAATGCTGGGTGGTTAGTATGCACTATAACTCTAGTACCTAGCAAATAGGAGTGGAATTTCTCAAAAGCAAATACTACTGCAAGGAGTTCTTGCTCACTCACTGTGTAGTTCGTCTGAGCTTCATTTAGGGCTTTAGTAGCATAGTAAATGGACTGTTCCAATCCGGAGAAATAATAATAGGTGCAGACACCAATTTTTCTTTTAGCTCACTGAATGCTTTAAGACAGGATTCATCAAAACAAAATTTACAATCTTTCTCCAGCAGTTTGCACAATGGATGTGCAATCTTTGAAAAGTCTTTGATAAATCTCCGGTAAAAACCTGCATGCCCAAGAAAGCTTCTCACACCTTTCAAAGAGATCGGTGGGGGAAGTCTCTCTATTACCTCTACTTTAGCTCGATCAACCTCTATGCCCTTTTCTGAAATGCGATGAACCAAAACAATACCTTCTTTCACCATGAAATGACATTTTTCCCAATTCAGTACTAAATTGCACTCTTCACATCTCTTAAGGACCTCAGATAAATTGTTCAAACACCGCTCGAATGAATCACCAAACACAGAAAAATCATCCATAAAAACTTCTATAGTATCTTCCACCATGTCGAAAAATATCGACATCATACATCTCTGAAATTTGGCGGGTGCATTACACAACCCAAACGACATTCTTTTGAACGCAAAGGTCCCATATGGACAATTAAAAGTGGTTTTCTCTTGATCTTTTGGTGCAATAGAAATATGATTATACCCCGAATATCCATCAAGAAAATAGTACCACCCTTTTCCGGCAAGTCTATCCAACATCTGATCCATGAAGGGCATAGAAAAGTGGTCTTTTTCAGTCCATGAATTTAATTTGCGGTAATCCATACACACCTTCTATCCAGTAACCGGTCTCATTGGAAAAAGTTCATTTTTTTCATTGGGGACAACAGTAATTCCCCCTTTCTTAGGTACACACTGAACAGGCATACCCAACTACTACCGGCGATCGGATAGATTACTCCGGCATCCAACCACTTAATGATTTCCTTCTTCACGACCTCTTACATAAGAGGATTTAAGCGTCTTTGGTGCTCAATACTTGGCTTATGATCAGGCATGAGTTGGATTTTATGAGAGCAAATACCAGCAGGGATCCCAATAATGTCCGCAATAGTCCACCCTATAGCTCTTTTGAACCTTTTTAGCACTTTCACCAAACTCTCAACTTGTTGTTCATTCGGGTCTAAAGCAATGATTACCGGCAAAGTGTCACCATTTCCTAAGAATTTATACCTGAGATGAGGTGGGAGAGCTTTTACTTCTAACTTTGGATCCTCCTCTATAGATGGTTTCGCGGGTGGGACTCGCAATTCTTCATATCTAACTCATATTTCTTCGGTTTAAACCGAACATCACCTCGATCAAGAGCCGCGACTAATGACTCATACTCTTCAATGCAATCGCTATCAAAATTCATTATCACTGCCGCTAATTCTTCTACACCTAAAAGTTCTTCTATTTGTGTCTCAGATGTCTCGGCAATGTTGTAGGATAGAGCAGATACCGATTGGATCTCACCACCCTGCCTCATGGACCTACAAATGTTAAAGGTCACTTCCTCACGTTCAACCAAAATTTCATCTACCCCTTTTCCATATCAACTAAGGCTCTACCTGTAGCAAGGAATGGCCTCTCAAGAATAATAGGCACTTCAAAATCGACTTCACAATCAAGAATAACAAAATCTGAATGAAATACGAATGACTCCACTTTTACTAGCACATCATGGAGTATCCCTATAGTCCTTTTCACTATTCGATCAGCCATCAGTAGCCGCATCGCAGTGGGCTTTGGGTCACCCAAACCCAACTTCTTGTAAATCGAGAGGGGCATGAGATTTATGCTTGTCCCCAGATCACATAATGCTTTCACAAAATGTAATAGCCCGATTGTACAAGGAATAGTGAACGCACCCGAATCTTCTTTCTTTTGTACCAGAGATCTTGTAGCAATAGCACTATAGTGTTGCATTCTATTATCATCCTCAAAAGTGACCGATCTTTTCTTTGTAACCAGATCTTTCATAAACTTGGCGTAACTGGGCATTTGTTCTAAAGCTTCTACCAAAGGGACATTGATAGAAAGTTGTTTCAACATTGTTATAAAACACAGATATTTACCATCCTCGGTCTTTTTCAATAATCTTTGAGGAAACGGGGGTGGTGGCCTAGGCATGGGAGTTACCTTTTTAGGAACTTCATCATCTTTTGCAGTGTTATCCGCTACTTCACCATTAATATCTACCACATTATCAGTATCTTTTGTCACCTTTTTCTAATTAGTTGGCATAGGTGGGTAAATGGTTTGCTTGCCACCGCGAGTAGTGATTGCCATACAATGTCCATCATTTTCGGATTTTAGACAGTGTTGCTAGGAAGAGTGCCCGGTTGCCGTGTGTTCACAGTCGCAGATAATTGGGCCAATTGTAACTCAAGTTGCTTAATCGATATTGCATGTGTATCGACTTTTTGCCCAATACTCGCTATATCATTCCTCAACTCTTTATTGCGAACATCACTAGCATCGAACCTCCTCATAATTTTCTACAACATATCCTCAACTCGCGCCATACTACATCCACCATCCCTAGGAGTAACTTCACAATTTTGAGGAGGAACATAGGGCCCATTCCTGTCATTTCTATTACCATAGTTACCCCTATTGAAGTTGTTGTCGCGGTTGTAGTTTCCATCTCGGACATAATGACCCTCACAGTTGTAGTTACCATAGTTTCGACCTTGGTTCCCTTGACCTTGGCGCCAATTCTCCTGATTAGAGCCTTGGGCACTCGGTCGGAAACCCCCCATCTGCTCATTTACTGCATAGGAATCCTCCTCATAATAACAGTCATCATTTTGTGGCGGTGGTTTTGACAAGTAGTTGACTGCATTTATCTTTTCTGCACCCCCACTGACATGTTTTAGTACCAACCCAAGCTCAGTTCTCATCTGAGCCATTTCTTCATGAATCTCATCTATGGATGGGTTGTGAGTGGACTGTACTGCGAAGGTATTTCTCCCGGTATCTGACTTCCTAGTACTCCAAGCTTTATTATTCTGGGAGATTTTCTCTAATTTTTTAGCAATCTCAGCAAGGACACTCCCCATAAGATCCACCTGCTATAGTGTCCAACACCGCTTTATTATTATCATCCTGTCCCCGATAGAAGTATTCCTTCAGTGACTCATCATCTATACGGTGATTTGAGAAGCTTCTCAAGAACGAGGTGAATCTATCCCAAGAACTACTAACTGACTCTCCTGGTAGTGCCACAAAGTTGTTCACTCTATCTTTGTGGTTTAGTTTCTTGGAGACCGGATAGTAGCGTGCTAAGAAAACATCCCTTAGTTGGTTCCAAGTGAAAATTGAGTTGTAAGGGAGCTCAGTGAACCATATAGCAGCCTCTCCCATCAGTGAAAGAGGAAACACTAAGCCCTATTACATCCAAGTCCAAGTCAGGCCTCCCTACACAGCTTTTACACACTGCCCTTACCTTAGCTATATGGGCATGTGGATCCTCAGAAGGTATCCGTGAAATCAAACCTCTGGCAGTAAGCATTTGCATCAGGCTATTAGTTACCACGAAGGTGTGGCATGGTGGTAGAGGAGGCAAGACAAGTGGCCCATCGGAGTGTGCTATGTTGTCATAGCCTCTGTAGTATGCTTGGGGCCGTGGAGTGGGATTTTGTACCCTCTGTTGGTGTTCACCCCGAGCATCGGGTAACAACTGACCATGAACATTAACCGGAGCTGGTATGTTCTTGTTTGGATCATCATCATTAATTGCCAAGTTTCTATTCATGTTGCGTAGTGTACGCTCTAATTCGTGATCGTAGGGAAACAAGGGTTCTCTTCCTCTCCGTGTATTTGGCATACAAGGAGGGTGGTTCTACACGAATCAAAAACAATAAAACAAAGTAAAATCAAGAAAATATCAACTAAAGTATAGTAATAACTTTAAGTTAATCTAAATGCTACTTTCCCCGGCAGCGGCGCCAAAATTTGATACGCTCAAACGTACTTCTCAAATAAGAAGGAAAGTGGTCGTGTCAAGTTAATAACCCAACTAGTAAGGTCGGGATCGTTCCCACGAGGAAAATAGCTTAGACTTAACTTCAATCTATTATTACTATTGTTCAGTCAGTTACTTCCTTAGAAAGCATAAAATGATAAAAAGGGGGGTTTCTATTCATAAATAAATGAAAATAACTAGCGAAATAAAAGGAGACAACTAACAGCTTCGAATCTTGGAGTTTAATCAATTAATAAAAATAACTAGGGTTTACATGTTCCCCACAGGTTCATAACTTGATAAGTCTAACTATAACAATTCTTTCCTAGTATCTTTCATGCAAAGTGATAAGTTATGTATTTCTAAATCCTTGGTCCTGCGTCTAGAAAATTTCACTCCGCACCTTGGTCCGGCTATGTGTGTTGATATCCTAACCCTTATCTTTACCTCATATTAAGCATCATATTCGATATTTGAAAAAGTTATTACCTCGTACCAATCAATACTAGCCTAATAGATAGTATACACTAAATCTATGTTGATAATTCTTTTCCTATTATCTACCTCCTTGGTCCGGCAAGTAGCATTAATGCGAGTTCTAATGTTGGCCATCCGTTAGAAAGACATCAATGCGAAAGAATTATCAATACATGCAAGACACTATTCTAGAATTGTTATTTTAGTTAGGTTTTACCTCATTATTTGCCTATGGTCCCACAACCCTAGTTATGGAGTTTAGTTACCCATAGTCATAATCACAATGTTCAAATATATGGTATAATAATTCATGTATTTACTTCAAGGAGAAAGAGTAAAATCTGAAAGTTCGCTTGATTAATCAACAAAAATCACAAAACAATCAATTCAAAGAATCTAAAAAAATCAAAAATCTAACAATAATCAAGGGCCTAACCAAATAATTCAGAGTCTAACCTCAAAAACGAGGTTTTTCGAACTATTTATAGAAAATAAAAACCTAATTAAACAAGGACTCTATTTGCTGGAAATCTTTCAAAAATGCGGCTGGATCAACGGACATCGCGATGGATCGTCGTGGTCACGACAGACCGTCATGGACTCTGTCGTCCCATACTTGATGAAATTTCTTCTGTTGCTCTCTTGATTACCCTCGACAGCAGGTATGAAGGATTGTTACGAGCACAACGGTTCGTCGAGCGTCTCTGTTCCAAAACACTTGAACTCTTGGAATATGGGTAGTGGGGCTACTTCTCTAATCTTCATGACGAACCTGCAGGACGGACCGTCATGGCTACGAGTGTCCGTCACGTTTTCCGTAACCCCACACTTGGTCAGACTTCCCCATCTTCCTTCAGCAGCTGCACTACGCTGCCATCTACGGACCGTCACAAGCATGATGGACCGTAACAAGCTCCGTAGGTGGTCTCTTCTGCATTTGTTCGCTCAAAAACCTCCGCATCCATCTTTGGACAGATTTCCTGCAAATAAGGAGAAATTTATATAAAAATTAGAACAAAAAGGCTTTTGGACACACTAAACTTAAGGAAAAAGTATTAATAATACCGTGAAACCACGGTATATCATCGCGCCATATCTTCAAAGGAAAAACTACTGCAGCCAATTCTAAGTAATGAGTTGGATAATTCCTCTCATGAATCTTCAACTGTGTGGAGGAATAAGTTATAACCTTGTAATTATGCATCAACGCACAACCCAAACCAATCCTAGACGCATCAAAATATACCACAAAGCCTTGAGTACCTTCGGGTAAAGTTAAAATCGAGCAGTAGTTAACCTCTTTTTCAACTCTTGAATGCTTTTCTCACAAGTTTCAGACCATTGAAACTTAATTGTCTTCTACGTTAGCTTGGTCAAAGGAGACAAGGTAGATGAAAAATCTTCCATAAACATCCTATAATAGCCGTCTAAACCCAAGAAAATCCTTATATTTGTTGGAGATGTGGGTCTAGGACAACTCTAAACTGCTTCTATCTTTTGGGTATCCAGTCTAATCCCATTATCGGAAATAATATGGCCCAAGAACGGCAAAATTCACACTTGGAGAACTTGGCATGTAACTCCTTATTACTCAATGTCTGAAGTATTATTCTTAGGTGAATAGCATGATCTTCTTCATTCCTTGAATAGATTAGTATGCCATCGATGAAGATGATGACAAACAAATCTAAATAAGGTTTGAAGACTTTGTTCATAAGATCCTTGAATTCTGCTGGTGCATTTGTCAAACCAAAGGACATAACTAATAACTCGTAATGCTTATATCTGGTTCAAAAAGTTGTCTTTAAAATGTTACATTCCCTAACTTTCAACTGACTGTAGCCTGATTTGAGATCAATTTTTGAGAAACAATAAGAACCCTGAAGATAGTCGAAAAGGTCATCTATTTTTTAAAGAGGATATTTATTCTTGATGATTACCTTATTCAATTGGCTATAATCTATACACATCCTAAGGGAACCATCTTTATTCCTTACAAACAAGACTTGAGAGCTTCAAGGTGAGACACTTGGTCGAATGAAATCTTTATCTAACAGATCTTTCAGTTATTATGTTAGCTCTTTTAACTCTGCTGGTGCCATTCTGTATGACACCAGCAGAGTATCTGGAATGATGTCATATGCCGAAGTCTATCTCTCTTGCGGGAGGGACTCTTGGTAGATCATTAGGAAAAACTTCTGGAAACTCTTTTATTATAGGTTCTGACTAAAGGGAGGGTACCTCAACACTTTTGTCATTAACTTTAACTAAGTGATATATACAACCCTTTGAAACTAACTTTCTCGCCTTAAGGTATGAAATGAAACGACCCTTAGGCATTACTAAACTACTACTCTACTCTATGACTGGCTATTAGGAATTTGAAACTTGACATCTCGAGTTCTACAATCTATTGACGCATAACAAGCATGAAGTCACTCCATACCTAGAATGACATCAAAATCTACTACATCTAATTCTACCAGATCATCCATGTTGTTCTTGTGATTGATGGAAATTAGACAATCACGATAGTCTCTTTCCACTAGAATAGACTCCCTAACGGGTGTAGAAACACAGAAGGGTTCACAAAGTTTTTCAGGAAGAATCTCAAACTGATTTGCAACATAAGGATTACAAAGGATAAACTTACTCCTGGGTCTAACAAATCATAAGAATCAAAATTAAAGACTTTGATCATACCCATGACAACATCTGGAGAGTTCTTTTGCTATTGGCGGCTAGTGAATGCATAGTGACAGTTTGCCCATCTGTCAGTGCCAGAAATGGCTCCTCTAGGTGCAGCCTTGTATGGTGGAGCAACTGATGAATATTGGACTCTATTGCCCAAATTTCCGCCTCGGTTATTATTCTTGGGACACTTTCATGTACTGCCCCTCTTGACTGCATTTGAAACAACCCGGTTAGCCGTTACGACACTTACTAGCGTGGTTTCTACCACACATACCACATACAGGACCCCAATTACCTCCTTGTGCCACACTAACTTGGGACTAGGATGGTCTATCCTTAAAGTTCTATGAATTCTGGCCATTATACTCATTTTGTTTCTGCGAGCATGTGCACTAGCAGATGAAGGTGCATTCACCTTTTGTCTCTGTAATTGTGGTCGACTTGAACCACTCTTATTCGTGTACTCCTCTCTGTCCCTCAGCTTCTCCTATTCAACTTGTTATACATAGACCATTGATCACGAAATTTCCATGTCCTCAATCAACATTGTAGCCCTACCCTCTTTGCTTGAAGCACGACCCAAGCTAGCAACAAACAAGCTCTTCAAGTTTCTCATATCCTCAACCATTTCCGAAGCATAACGAGATAGTTGGAAAACTTTAACTCATACTCATGAACACTTAAGGAGTCCTTTTTCAAGGTAAGGAACTCCCACACCTTTGATTCCTTCAGTTCTTGTAGAAGAAACGCCCCAAGAAAGCTTTTTCAAAGAAAGCCCAACTCGCATGTGATGCATCCTCATCTCTGCCCTCCTTCCACTGGTCGTACCAATTCTTAGCTACACTCTTGAGTTGGTATGCAGCTAGTTGATCTATCTCAACACCAACAACATGCATTACATCAAATACCTTCTAAAGCTCTTCTACAAAGTTTTTCGAATCCTCAGTGGTGCTTGAACCAATGAAGCTTGGGGGATTCCTCCTCAATAATTCCCGAATCCTCGAAGTATCAGCCCCTTCTTGTCGACTTCTCTTTGTTTCTTGACTTGGTTGGTCACAGCTTGAATCAACATCCAGATAGCCTCACGAAATTCATCATTAATAACTTCCCCTTGGGTTGCACTTCAGGGGCATTAGGTACTCTAGCTCCTCAACATTTCTTCTGGATGGACGACCTATGACTTCTCTTCATTGAGGCATGATGATACGAAAACACGCGCATAAATGAATTAAAAGAGAACTTTTTAGTGATAAAACTCTAATGCAGGAAATGAGTATGAAACAATTGAGAAATTTCTAAATGTTGTTGCCTCCTAATCATAGATGTGGCATGCTTCACACCGATGACTAAGAATATACAGATATGGCGTCATAGACTACCTAGGACTCTTGAACTTTGTGCTATAATAACAAATTTGTCAAGACCGAGGTCTACGCCCTGGACGTGGCCGAAACCCAACAACCATTGCTGGCCTTGAGCAAACCCTTCACCTGGCTTACATAAATCAGCAGAAGACTTAACTCAAATATAAAGCTGGAAACATTCTCATGTAAAACACTTTAAATAATAGTATTGGACAAATGGCACTTAAGCCTCAAAAACAATATATGTATATATGAAATTAAAGAGAGACCCAAAACTGTTTGTCTTACAATCTATTAGTCTATGAAGACTCTACTACTACTAATATGAATGTTGGGACGAACCCCTCAACACTCTATGAGGAAGTACTGGAAGCAAGAAAGGGTTATCCGAAAGCAAGGAGGCTCACCATAAACTCTTGATGCTCAAACAAGATCAACGAGGCGCTAGGTGCTGATCGTAGTTACCTGCATCATGAAACGATACAGCACAACTGACATCAATACATTGAATGTATAAGCATGCGATTTGGAATGTTAAACAACAACTACTAAGCTTAAAAGGAGTAAGAATGAACTTACATTGGCTCTACTCAATTCAAGATGGCATAACTGTATATAACGTAGTAAAGACACATGCTATATATATATATATATATGTATAGCATATATGTATGTATGTAAATACACACACACACACACACACATATATATATATATATACATACATACATATGTACACACATATATGCTATTTATGAAGCTTGTAAAACTGAGGAAACACTTAGTTCATTAAAGGTTATGCAATAATAAATATATGAAAGTAATATAGTTTGTGTGGGAGATTCTCTAAATGACAACCATCGCTATGAGTCTACACGATGGTAAAACGTCTTACCTCACATTGCAAGAGGACCCTCTCTATACCTTGTTGTCGGTATAGAACTTGAACTACTAAGTGGATCCTTTAGCTATGATAAAAAACAGTAAGAAATCATCTAAAATATAACCCTTTGTCGGTCCATGCTGGCTACAAGGTTTATGGAGACTTGAATTCATATGAATCCCATATCGGTGTTCAATACTACTCACAAAATACTTAGATCATACGTGTTTAAAACAACTTTGTCTCTAGTTTGAGGTAGTTGCTCAAACATAGCTTTAAGATCTCTCTTGGAAATCATAGTTCCCATTTTCTAAAACTAGCCGAAGGCTCTGTGGAAATCTATATTCATTCTTCTCAAAATGTGAAATCATATGTAACTCTTAGGTACTACTTAGTTCCCTTATAGATTTGAGAAATGAACTCACTCTTTGCTCTTTGCTCAACTTATAGCCTGAGCCTTAAAACAAAGTAAAAACTTTTTGTTTAAGACTCTTGAAAAGTTTAAGAACTCAGTTTGATGTGCTTCTCAACTTTTAGACTTGACCCTTAACTTCTTTGAATTTGATCTTAACTTTCCTCGAATTGGATTATGGATTCAAGGATCATAATCTCATGTTTAGTTTATGGATGATTTCATGATGTTTAGATGTACTTGAAAGTGTTGGAATCAACTAGGATTTATAGGTACATCACTTAGGAACCTGTACGAAAAGATGGGGGAGAAATGGGAACTCCAGGCTACCCTGCGCTTTGAGAGGTGCGGGGAGCCAGAGCCTGATGGACAAACATTGTCCTGTGGCGCTCTTGCTGGAGCAACGTGCTAGAGTCTGACGGACAGAGTTTGTCCTGAGAGGCTATCGTAGGCGCGGCGCCTTAAGGCCGGTCAGACGGATTTTTTGACTTTTCTTCTTTGATTTTCAACTCTAAACCTCCCAAACTTACAGGAATCTCCCCCCAAACACTTAGGATCACTAATATCCTCAATACCCAATAGATTAGACTCGTAAAACATCCTGGAAACACGAATCAAAACCACTAAAGGTACACTACAACTCTACCAACAAGGTTTCAACATTTATTCATCAAGAACTTCAAGATTCACCATTTAATCAATACAAAACTTGTTGAATTAACACATTGGTCTTTGGGTGAACGAACCAAAGACATAAATATCTCACATACCTCGATAGGGATCACCCCCGAGGAATTCCACCTGCGAAAACTTATCATTCTTAAAAATTCTTGATCTTCCTCTTCTCTTCTCTCTTCTCCCCAAGCCATAAGCGTTCTCAAATTTTCTTAAACTGAATCGAGATTTGGTTTTACTCATAATAAACCCATCAAACGAATTAGGACTAGTAGGGTGAAAAGACACTTTACCCTTGCTAAAATCCGGATTGGACTTCTCTCAATCCAACATCTCAACTTCTAAAAGGCATATCTCCCTCATACGACATCGAAAAGGCACAAACTCAGCGTTGTTGGAAAGATATTCCCTAGAGATTTTTAACACACCCTAACTCTTTATCAGCTGGGAGTTATGGTCATTTTGTAAATGACCAAAACTCACTTTTTTGAAATTAAGAAATTGTCCAAATTTACCTATTTATTCCAAAATTGGATGTTCTTGGTTTATTCTTAGTTATTTGAAGTTAAGATATGTTACAGAAACTTAGGTATATTATCTAAACACGGAGACAGATTACAGTTTACAAGTGTAGATGGATCAGCAGGTTCCATGATTACAAAAAGGCAAAGCGAGAATTCATTCTAGTGGGAAAGTTGTGGGGGATCCAGGCTGCTAGAACATGGTCACAGACCATATATGTTTAGGAACCAATAACTCTTATAGCCCTCCTACGTTGACAAATAAA
The DNA here is from genome assembly GCA_032847665.1 of Solanum chilense. Taxonomy (NCBI): domain Eukaryota; kingdom Viridiplantae; phylum Streptophyta; class Magnoliopsida; order Solanales; family Solanaceae; genus Solanum; species Solanum chilense. The sequence continues at coordinate 2,117,636 of CM064964.1, forward strand.
TTTCAAGCTTTGGCTAGTGAAGAAAGCTCGCAAGATGCATATAGTAGTACAAATAATAATGCAAAAGGTAACAATTACAATGTGAAGAGAGAATATGAGTCAACAAAGGATTGGATTTCCAAGTCCTTTTGGAAAGTCTTTTGTGTGCAGAAACCTTTGAGGAGGAGTAGGTCAATTCAATAAGAATTTGAGGAAGAAGGAGATGATGAGTCTGTTCAACATGAACAAAAACAACACAAGGATGATGAAATTGATAGGGTTATAGAAAATAAAGAGAAGGAGAAACAAAAGCTACCAGATGAAACAATGGTGGTTCCTGTGGAGATGAAAACAACCACAACTGATTTACATGTTAATGATATTCCCCAAAAGAATGTTCAATCTGCAGATCAACATGTGAGAGATTCTGACGAGGTCCAGATATAGTAGAAAGTAAAAAGGATGAACAATTGTGTGATGATGATGATATTAGCAACAATAAAGTAGTGACCATAGTTCCCACGCCAATTAAATAGATGAATCTTTAGTAGTGATGGTGCACACTGACTCTCCTAACTCAACATTGCATGATATTCCTACTCACAAGATTGTAGAGACAAATTTGAAGTTTCTTAGGAGGAACGCGCTCCAACTTTATCAGAATCCAAGGAGGAGCAGATTCAATGCAGTAAAGGTTGCTAGAAAGGGTAAGAAACAAGGCTCCTCTATTGACTAGATCATCATTCATGTGTGTGTATACATATGTGTGAGGAGTCCTTTCACATAACACATTAAGGTCACACATGTTCATACATTTATATTCATGCACGTAGAAACCAAAACTAGAAATTATCCTATCAAGGCACATATTTGTAATGCATAGGCAAAATCACATACCCTTGCCCATACTAGTACACCTATCAAGTCATCCTAGTTAAGGAAACACATATAATACTTTCAGAGACATAATATTAACATGCACAGTAGTAGACACTAGTGAATATGAGAACTACCTTTCATTTAGACACCATGACCTACACTACTTGTAAGCATGCATGTAAAGTGAAGGTGTGTGTACATTGGTCAATATGATCACATAATGTCTATCAACAACGTATTAAGGCATCCACCTTCCTCTTAGGACAACAACACATATTCAAGCATAGATCACACAACTCAACTTAGCATAGGATGCAAGACAATCTTCATATTATATTTAAGACTCCTAACCTTAGCTATTCATACACTCACATAGGGGTACATGGGTAGGGGTCATCAATCCTTAATACTTTATTAATGGAATCACCTACGCATGATATTAACATAAACATTTACATGCTCATAACAATAGTAACATAACCTAAATTGACAACTAGAAAAGAAAATTATGAACAAGTTACACATAAGGTGATCATCATAACCACTCCTCCATATACTCAACAATTTGCCTTCAAGGCTATGGTAAACACATATATAATGACAATAAAGTAAACACCGCCACCATAAGTGGACCATACCACCATACAAGGCATCATCAACATTATTATAAAGAAGTAGAGAAGTAGAAGAGTAGAGCACTTCTTACCAATCCCTTAGAATTTGATCATCATTGACCATTACTATTCTTTCATAAATAATTCAAGTATAGGGCAGTAGATAAAGTACCATAATCATAAAACAAATCATGTACAAGTCTCTACAAGATCATCTTACAATCTAATACATAAGTATATACTAGAAAGTACAAGAACATAGATCTCTAACCCAATTAACTTGCATTGATCATCAATAAAAATTTATCAACAATACACCTGTAGGGAAGTAGCTAAAGATGTCATTACTTAAATGAAATCATGCTTCGTCTACCCTAACATCACTTTACAAGCTAGAAGAATCTAAATTGATCTTTTCCAGTTCCATGGTTATCTACTCATATTAGATCAACTATACCTAATTATCATCACATTATACGTATAGGCAGTAGATAAGTACAATTCACCATGATCGAGTCATATAACGACTATCCCACATCAAGATCAACACTTACTACTTGATAGACTAGAACAACTTATATCAACTCATATCAATCCTTCTTCACCTTGATCATACACGATTTATACTTATAATACAATCATGATATTAACCCAAAACAATAGCTACAAGACTCTCAACATAACAAATTCCACTTATATACAATTAAAGACCAACATTACAGAGATCTCATTGATAATTAGACTAAGCACTCTCAAATCTTCATACATTAATACTCATGGATCATTCATCATTAATTACCAAATATAACAGTATATATAGACAATTCAACGTAATAGAATCACATTTCAATCGATAACAAGTCACAATCATAATGCCCATGCAAGGGCTAAATCAATTATGGGAAGGGACATGGGTTCATAATGCAATTGGGATTAAAATTCAAGTTAAAACCAATACATTAACATACATTCATCATGATTTAACCATTAAAAACGTTTTTAGAAAGAACACATGGTTAGATTGAAGAAGATTGGATTTGATCATGTAACTTTCTTTGAAAACATTGGGATTAACTCTCTAAGTGAAAGGTTAATTAGATATAAAGGTTAACCATACCTTTATCTACATGAAAAACTCTAAAACTTGATGAAGGAACCATATTAATTCAATCTCCAAGTTGTTCTTGAGCTTCACCAATAATGGAGGTTTCTACATGAGAAGATTTTTGGAGGAAAAGTCTATTTTGTGTAGAAGGGATTGGGAATGGGTTGTTCACGTGTTTAATACATTAAATAGACCCACAAACCACTAAATAAATCAACTAGAGTCAGTCTAGGACATAGTGTAAGTTTCTCATTCACCCCTTTAATGGATTAGTGCGCCGGCAATGATGCACCAGTCTGCATCGACGGACCCAAAGACGGCGCGTTGGTCCATCGACGGGCCATTCTTTGACCTCCATCAATTGGGTGGGTCTGAGGCTGTCATGTGTCCAAGACCTCCCCAGTAAAATTTACCATCGACGGGGTGTCATTCCACAACCGGGGCATCTTTTGGCTCGTCGATTGACACTGCCAAGGCATTGTCTCGACATTCCTTAGGTCCTTCTTGTGGGCCCTTTTGCAAGGCCCTTGAGAAGTTGTACCCAGATGTTTCCAACGTGAATACAAACCTTGAAAAGTTGTAGACTCCCATGCCATTTTTACCCAAAATTCAGACATAAAAGACTTCCAAACATGCTAGGACCCATCAAGACATTCTTGAACGTCTCAAGGGCTAACTTTCGAACGTCTTGGACGTTCTTGGACATTTGACCTCCAAACTTCACGAAACTAAAATCATAAAAACTCATTTTAATACTTAATAAGATCATGACATACAAATATAATCATGTATAGACACATAGGTAACTAGTCGTCGAACGTTTTGGTCGTCCCTTGACGTTTGTCTTCCAAATCACCTCAAACTCTACACACTGCCTTAATACCATATTATAATTCATTTTAGTACCATATAAAATTAATAATAACATGTTAGTCTCTATACACCCTAACTCATTTTGGGGATCTTACAAGAATGCTCAACCAGATATAGTCCAACAAAATAGACACGTGACTTCCCAAAAATTCAGTAGTCAACGAAAGCATTAATATCTAATATTAGGTCGGTAAGGTCACAAAACTCATACTAGAGAGTGCAGATGTTGCACAAGTATCATAATTTTGCTTTTGTGGCTTTGTTGGAGCCTTTATATCCGGTGAATCATATCAACAGATATAAAAGAAGATTGAAAATGTATGAGGGTAATCACAACATTAATGGAAACATTTGGATTTTTTCAAATCAAGTCTATGAACTTACTGTCAAGAGAAGCCCAGAGCAATAACTCACTATTTTGTTGCAGAATTAGTCGTTATCTCTTAATTTTTATGTTAACATTGTGTATGCTAAGTTTGATAGTTCACTGAGGTTGGGGCTATGGGATGAGCTAGTTCCTATCTCTAATGGGATGGATAAACCTTGGATTATAGGAGGTGACTTTAATGTCGTGCTTAATTTAAAAGAGAAGATAGGGGGACTTCCCATGGTGGATGCACATTGTGAAGATTTTATGACTTGCATTGAATCATGTGATCTATCCCAAGTACAATTTAAAGGAAGGCCTTTTACTTGGTGGAATGGAAGGGCTGGGAATGACTGAATATTTGAAAGACTTGATAGAATTTTTATCAATGGAGAGTTCCAGAACTGTTTCTCTTACATGAGTCTTTAAGGAAGTTATTAGATTGAATTGGGATGCCACTAAAACCTTTTAAGATTTTAAGAAAATGATCAAGAATATTAAAAAAGCACTCACTGTGTGGAGTAGAGAGACTTTTGGAGACATTTTTCAACAACTTATCATCAGGGAGGAGATAGCTAAAATTAAGGAGAAACCTTTTGAAGAGTTTCAACAAGTGAAAATAGAGCTATTATGCAAAGAGCTAAAGTAGAGTATTATATGTATCTTAGTCTTGAAGAAATCTTCTAGCAACAAAAATCTAGATATGAGTGGTTTGAAAATGGGGATAGAAACACTAGATTTTTCAAAGTGTAGTGGAGGGGAGAAGATGAAAGATGAAGGTGAATAGGATATAGAATTCTAAAGGGATTTGGTTAGAAGAAGAAAGAGATATTGTTTTAGAGGCCATTGATCATTTTTAGAAACAATTTCAGCAAGAATGCCTCTTCCTTTTCTCTTTTATCTCACATTTCAGAATCTATCACTGAGGAGGCAAATGTAGCTTTAGGAGTCATTCCTAATAGTGAAGAGGTAAAAAATGCAGTCCTCAAGATAAATGGAGATAGTTCAAGTGGTCCTGACGGGTTATCGGACATATTTTTTCAAGAATGTTGGGATATAGTAGGGTTGGACATTATAAGAATGGTGAAAGACTTCTTTGCTGGTAACACTCTTCCTAATTCTATTACTCATACTCAATATAGTTCTCATACCAAAGGAGAATAATGTTCAATCCTTTTCAAATATTCGACATTTTAGTCTGAGTAATTTTGTTAACAAAATATTGTCTAGAATTATCCATGATAAATTGGTGGATATATTGCCTAAGTTGATCTGCGCTAATCAATCTGGTTTTGTTAAAGGGTTACGTATAATTGAAAATGCTCTTCTAACTCAAGAGTTGGTGATAGGTATTTCCAAAAGAGGAAAACCTGCATACATTATTTTCAAGCTTGACATGTCTAAAGCATATGAAAGAGTTTCATATTTTTGTATGAAAGTATGGAAGATGGGTTTTGCTTCAAACTTTGTAGACATGGTGTAGAGGTTAATTTCTAACAATTACTATTATGTTCTTCTAAATGGGCAATCTTATGGGTTCTTTCATTCTACAAGAGGAGTGAATGTCATGACCCGTAAGTACACCCTAGAAGAAGGGAGCACTCTTGAGTCGTCACAAGGCGTAATTGACCCTTAGAGGTCTTGTTCAAGCCTCTTAACTATCGTCTATTACATAAGATATGAAACGTAATGCGAAATTTAAAAATTTTCCCGACATTAATAATAATAAGGAAATATCTTTTATAAATATAAAGGATAAGTCTCGTCATCACAAGCCAACTTAAAGACACAACTTAGATATCTTAGGGACATGAACCTTTTCATTGAAAGAAAGTACATAATAAGTCTTATACTAGTCTTAAAAGAGAATTAAATAAACGTAGACTATGTTCTTGAATATATGAGGACATACCGAGTCTTGAGAGTTCAACTTCCCAAGCCCGGCTTCTAGACTTCCACTTGATTCCAACCTATACTTATAGAGTATAGAAAATTATGGGTTAGTACAAACATTGTAGTAAGTATAACATTATGCAAAAACACGCACAAGAGCACATTTTAGTAGAAATAAAGTTTTCAAATTAATTAAGTAAAACCTTCATGAATATAGAAGTAAAACAACATATAAATCATCATTTATCACATAAGGTAGAACTTCCATAATTTTAGAACCTAAATACACTTTACAGTGCACTCAAGAAACCTTACAATGAACCTACTTCTTTTTATCATACAATGAACTCATTTCCATTACCACTTACAATGAGCTTATTTCCCTTAAAGTTTCCCTATGCAAAGTTATCTTAACACTCACTAAGGTAAGACATGAAGAAACTGCCCACAAACCCTTCAATACACACCTAAGTGATCCTCAAGACTACCGACCATACGCTTACTTCACATGGGTAACAAGCCCACACTCGACATCAAAGACACTAAATCACATAATTTCATTTACATTGCATAAAGACCAACTCAGACATTCATATAAAGACTCACTAAGACTCCCTCCAAATGTCTACTTGTGCAATGCGTAGATAGCGTCTCACACCACCACCTACCCTAAGTACTACACCCTTTAGAAGACCTAGTTCATTACTTACTTTTGTGGGGGCTAGCTTTAACTAACATAGATCATGAGAGGTAGACACGAAATCCCGATATTAACCCCTACCGGATGAGGGATCCCCACTTGCCTAGGTTTCTTAAGCCTTTACATGGATTCTCCATTAGCTACTCCTATACGGGCGCATAGTTAAGGGATGAATAGAGTGCTTCTAAGTAACTCATTCTCTACTAACGAGGAGTACTCATCTCAAGAGAAACTTTGGTTACAACATCTCAACTCACGAAGTGTGACCACCCCTTCTTCAAATCCTCTCGGTGCTAAGTGTAACTTCCCACGGAGTCGTACACATTCATTACTAAAGGTCAAGGGATAACTATTAGACACAACAACTCAACTCATTAAGAGTATCCATCCTCTAACCTATGTTAGAATGCTCTTGGGAATGGGAAGGTCCATACTAAACACTCCATCTCAACTCACGAAGAGTGTCCACCCCAAAACTCCCCTTCTTGTTACTATAGGAATAGAAAGGATGGTCTAGACACTTCATCTCTACTCACGAAGAGTGTCCACCCTAGAATCCCTCATTCACATTCATTAACTCCATTTATTCATTCAAAGTGTGTATGTGTGAGTACATGTGAGCACACCTTTCACATAACCACCATTTTTATAACATTGACTTCTAAAAATGCTTACACCTCCATTCATCATAATTCACACATTATCATGCTTATCACACATGCTTCACATAGACATGTTTTGTTTAGACATGATATCATCAAGGTACACCTTTTAACTTTCTAACACACATCATGTATCAACTTCATAATCATCACTTCACTTCACATACTATGACTTCAACGCCAATTCACAAGACACACATTTAAACATATATCCATATACTTCAAATAAACACCCTAGACAGAGGTGGACCATAACACTCAAGAATATTTCATAATAAGAACTAAACAATATAACCAACTTACCATTCACCCAAGATTTCACCACCTATTCTCCATTTCTCCAATAATTCATCATAAAATAGCCCTTAAGGCAATATCTAATCACAATATAACCATAAAGAAACCATAGTTCTAAAATCATGTTCATTAAACCCGTTTCATATGCTAAAGGTTGATAACACGCATAAACATTGTCTCATTGAAGTTTTAACATAAATATCATCAACTAACACTATAAAAACATATTTGTGTCCTTAAAATGTTTTCATGCAAAGAACCATGCTAAGAGTCAAAGATAGAAGATTTTAGGGTTTAAAACCCTTTTTGAAAACTCATTGGAATGACTTTTTGGATGAATGAAATTTCAAGGATCCATACCTCAATAAGAACAAACACATGAAATTTTGATGAAGAAAACGTCCAAAACATTCCCTTCTAAGCCTTTCTTGAAGTCTAGCTTCTATGGAGTTGGAGATAGTTCTTTCTTAAGAAAGGGTTTTTGAATATTTGAAATTAAGTCTTGTATAGGTATAGGACTATAAACCAACTTAAAATACCTTAAAGTCCATAAAATATAATCCTTGATTCATAAAAGACTTGGGGTGAATTTACTAAAACACCCCAAGCCTAGCCTTTTCCTTGAAAGCTTTTTAACAGTAGCCATCGACGGCTCCATTCGACGCCTCGTAGACCCACCTACACACCGTCCTGTTGGTCCGTGGTTTGGGTCATAAGCTCAACATTTTGGATCTAAAGCTCGCTTGACCAAGTCCCAACCTACGCCCTAAACTACAAGGCATCAATTGACCTATGGGGTGTCGATTGTCTCCGTCATTTGAGGGTGGTTTTGGGCAGTCTTGGCAGTTTCTTCCTAAACATTGGGGTCTTCTTCTAAGGCCCCTTGTGGGTCATAAGAGGAGTCGTACCGGGACATTAAACCCCTATATATGATCACCTAGGTCTTAGGAACTTCCACCATCAATAAGGACTCCAAACAACTCACTAAACATGCCAAGGCACACAAGAACTCACATAATCACATAGACGTCTAGTCGTTGAACGTCATTGGACGTCCCTTGACGTTTGACTTCAAAACTCAACCAAACTTCACACACTTCCTATTAACAACATAATTAACCATTTAAGGACTTAAAAACTTCCTCACACACATGCTTGTATCTAGTTTCACCTAGTTCGTTTTAGGTACGTTACATTCTCCCTATTTGGAACAAAATTCATCCTCGAATGACACTAAACACTTTTAAGGACATAAAGTACTCAACTAGAAGCATATAGCACATCACATCATGGTATAAAAATTCATAATATATGCACCAAATTAACAAGGAACACAACCACACATTGGTATGCATTTTGCAACACAGGCAATGTTCAGAACAAATTTTCAGAATTTAAAGCACACACTTATTTCTCCATTTATGGAGGAACTAACTTATCCATCATTAGACATGATCATATAAAATTTCTAATCACGTTGAAACCATTCATCCTGGAAAAATAATTAGTCAAATTTTAATGTTTTTACAGTGAATACTATATCTTCACAGTGAAGCATGCATAATAGTTTAATAATTCATCTTTTAAGCAATTCATTAAGAAGGCATGACGATATGAGAGACAAGACAATACAAGCTCATCTTATAACATAAACATAACAACCAAAAGAATTAGGACATATCGGGACTTTCATTCTGAGTTAGTATTCTCCTCCAGATCCAAGTGCATACAAGCGATTCTTTTTTAAAGCATTGGGATCTAGACCACCTTGAGGAGTTTGGTTGACCTCTTTCCCTTTTGCCTTGAGGTAGGGGCAATCTCTCATCTTGTGTCCCTTATTACCACACACAAAGCAACCATCCATACCGGCAAGACACTTACCCAAGTTTTTCTTCCCAAAAGTAGCACACCTAGACCTCTCAAAAGCATGGCCACCTCATATGGGAATTTTGTTGGAAGCCCTATTCTTGTTCCCCATGGAATACTCTTGGTAATAGAACCTCTTCTTAGATTTGTATTGACTTGATCATCCATCCTTGTCTCTTCCCATCTCTATTCCTCTTCCTAATCTTGGACTCCTCAATTTTTTGAGCATACAACATAATCCTAGAATATTCATGTCATTAGGAGCATTGTCGTAAGACACTCCTTTTCCACCAAGATAGACACCCCATCACAAATTCATGCTAGCCATAGTGTTGGTTACCAAGGTTGGGGCATACTTAGAGAGTCGGGTGAATTTGAGAGAGTACTTTTTCACAGTTGCACCTTGACGAAGGTTCATGAATTCCACCAACTTCCTCTCCCTCAACCCTAAGGGAAAAATCTATCAAGAAAAGCCACCTTGAACACTTTCCAATCTACTAGACCTTCCTCTAAGGGTCACTCTTCCCTCAATTGATCAAACCACACTTGAGCCACATCTTTGAGTTGATAAGTGGCTAGTTTTACTATCTCTCTCTCTCTCTATCTAGGAGTCACACCCATAGAATACACCACCTTGAACACCTAATCTATGAAGCCTTGTGGATTTTCGTCCACCTTGGTGCCATGGAAAGTAGGAGGGTTCATCCTCATGAAATCTTGGATTCTATAGGCGGGAGTATTTGCATTTGGTTGAGGTCCAACTCCTAGGTTAGCTTGGGAAGCCACATGATTAGTGATGACTTGAGCTTGAGTCGTCATGAATTGGATCAAAACCCTAAGGGCAACCCTTATCTCCGCACTAATCATGTCCCCTTGAACATAGGGAGCTTGAGGACCTTGATTGGGGGCATTTGGAGAACTTAAGGTTCTTTAGGGGGAACCTTCTCATTCACATCCTCTTAGCCAACTATAGGGACTTTCTCACCACGGGGAGGGATCCTCTCATTATGTGTTCCTCCCTCCTCCCTTATAGCGGGTGTCCTTCTCGTATTCATGTCCCATAAACACAAAAAAAGAGGTTGAGAAGATATCTTATAGACTTCAAGTCTATGGAACGACACTAGAATAATGAAGAAAGTAAAACTTCTGTTGCCTTAGAGCCTCATGCTCATTGATATGTCACGACTCCCACCGATGAACATGACTCTACTAGACATGGCTTGTAGACTTTGGACCCTAAACTATTTCTCAAAACCTTATGCTCTGATACCAAGTTTCTCACGACCCATTAGTACACCCTAGAAGAAGAGAGCACGCTTGAGTGGTCACAAGAAGTACTTCACTCTTCGGGGTCTTGTACAACCTCTTAACTGTTGTTAATTACAAAAAATATGAAAAGTAGAGCGGAGTTTAAAACTTTTCCCGACATAAATAATAATAAGGAAATATCTTTTATAAATACTAAGGATAAGTCTCTTCATCACAAGCCAATTTAAAGACACAACTTAGATATCTTAGGGACATGGCCTTTTACATCGAAAGAAAATAGATAATAAGTCTTATACAAGTCTTAAAAGAGAAATAAGGAAACATAGACTATGTCCTCGTATATATGAGGACATACCGAGTCTTGAGAGAGTCAACTTCCCAAGCTTGCCTTCCAAACTTCCACTTGCTTCCAACCTATACTTATAGAGTATAGATAAGTATGGGGTTGGTACAAAAATTGTACTAAGTATGATATTATGCAAAAACATGCACAAGAGGACATTTTAGTAGAAATAAATCTTTCATGATAATTCAGTAAAACCTTCATGAATATATAAGTAATACAACATATAAATCATCATTTAGCACATAAGTTAGAACTGAACCTACTTCTTTTTATCTTACAGTGAGCTTATTTCTCTTGATATTTCCCTATCCAAAGTTATCTTAAGACATATTAAGGTAAGACATGAAGAAATCGTCCATACAATCCCTTCAATACACACCTAAGTGATCCTCAAGACTGCCGACCATAGGCTTACTTTAGACGAGTAACAAGCCCACACTCGATGTCAAAGACACTAAATCACATAATTTTGCATTTACATTGCATAAAGACCAACTCATACATATATATAAAGACTCACTAAGACTCCCTCCAAATGTCTACTTGTGCAATGAGTAGATAGAGTCTCATACCACCACCTACCCTAAGTAGTACACCCTTAATAAGACCTAGTTCATTACTTACTTTGTGGGGGCTACCTTTAACCGACATAGATCATGAGATCTAGACATGGAATCCCGATATTAACCCCTACCAAATGAGGGATCCCCACTTTCCTAGGGTGGGGTCATTCTTAAGCCTTCACATGGATTCTTCATTAGCTACTCCTATGAGGGCGCATAGTTAAGGGATGAGGAGATTGCTTCTAAGTAACACATTCTTTAATAACGAGGAGTACTCATCTCAAGAGGTACAGTGGATACGACATTTCAACTCATGAAGTGTAATCACCCCTTCTTCAAATCCTCTCAGTGCTAAGAATAACTCCCCCACAGAGTCGTAAAAATTCATTACTAAAGGTCAAGGGATACCTGTTGGACACCACATCCCAAATCATGAAGAGTCTTCATCCTCTAACCTATCTTAGATAGCTCTTGGTAATGGTGAGGTTGATACTAAACATTTCATCTCAGCTCACGAAGAGTGTCCACCTCAAAACTCCTCTTCTTGTTACTATAGGAATAGTAGGGATGGTCTAGACACTTCATCTCTACTCAAGAAGATTTTCAACCCTAAAATCCCCCCATTCACATTCACTAACTTCATTCATTCATTCAAAGTGTGTATGTGTGAGTACATGTAAGCACACCTTTCACATAATCACCATTTTAATAACATTGACTTCTAAACATGCTTACACCTCCATTCATCATAATTCACACACTATCATGCTTCTCACACTATCATGCTTCACATAGACATATACTTTATTTAGACATGATATCATCAAGGTACACCTTTCAACTTTCTAACACACATCATGTATCAACATCATAATCATTACTTTACTTCACATACTATGCCTTCAACGCAAATTCACAAGACACACATTCACACGTACACCATATACTTTAAATAAACACCGCCAACAAAGGTGGACCATAACACTCGAGAAGATTTAATAATAAGAACTAAAAAATATAACCAACTTACCATTCATCCAAGCTTTTACCACCTATTCTCCATTTCTCCAATAATTCATCATAAAATTGCCCTTAAGGCAGTAGCTAATCTCAATATAACCATAAAAACCATAATTATAACATTATCTAATCATGATCATCAAACCCATTTCATAATCTAAAAGTTGATAACACGTATAAACATGGTTTCGTTGAAGTTTTAACATTAAAATTACCAACCAACACTAAAAACAACATATTTGATTCCTTAAACATTTTCATGCAAAGAACCATGATTAGAGTCAAATATAGAAGATGTTAGGGTTTGAAGCCTTTTTGAAATCTCTTTGGAATGACTCCTTGAATGAAATGAAGTTCAAGGATGAAATACCATACCTCAATGAGAAGAAACCCATAAAATTTTGATGAAGAAAATTTCTTAAGAATTCATAATGTCTTAAGAACGATTGTAAGTTAGTAACGAATTGGAGATTATTCATATATATTGTTTATGAATAAATTTCTCGCCTTTAGTCTATTCAAATATTTGTTGTCTCCCTTGGGGATATTATGGTTAGTTGTTAAGATATGAACTACCTATGGGGCCTATAATGTTTTCTAATAGGACTATGTTATTTCCAATGAGGGCTATGTGTTTCCCATTGGCATATGTTGATGCCAAAGAATGTTATGTGTTGCCTACGTGGCTATTTTGATGCCAAAGAGGGTAGTATGTTGCATATAGGGCTAGGTTGATGCAAAGAAGGCTATGTGCAGCTAACAAAGTTATGATATTGCCTAAAGGGGCTATGCACTGACTATGGGGCTATATCATTGCCAAAAAGGTCAATGTGACTTCTTACAAAGACAAGGGGCTACTAGTAAGGGTATATAGATTTATTGGCACCTTCTAGGCTTATGGGGGCCTAGGTAGGTGGTATGTTGTTTGTACCTGCCAAGCTTATGGGTCTTCGTTAGGATTCTATTTAGTAGTAGTTTTAGATTCAGTAGTGGGATAGCATGCTTATCTAAATTTTGATTTCCTTCTTACGTGATTGCTTTTGGTATACTTGCTCATTTAATCTACAACCTTTCATACTTTACACATTATATTGTACTGACGCCCCATTGCCCAAGACAATGCATTCATGCATGCAGGTATCTACAGATGACCCAGTAGACCTTCTCAACATTAGGATTAACATATATATGATTGGCTAGCCCCTATCATCCGGAGCTACCAGAGTTTGGAGGTTTGTTAGCTTATCTTTATGGGTAAAATGGGTCTGCCCTGCCAATCATCTAAGAGGCTTGTAGACTAGTGTGTGGGGGTGTGTAGCCACGTTATGGCCATGCTGGCCTAGTTAGTTTGTTGATGCCTGTGAGATTTTTGGTGTATTGGCTCGATATATACATGTTTTAATCTTTGGTATAGATATCACAGTGGCCTCGACGACCTTATCAGGACATTTTTGCTAGTTGGCTATTTATTTATACAAACTCCTGGGAGTAACTTTTTTTTCTTATTGATATGTTAACAGGGACCTTGCCGGCTAAGGGATTAACTTTAAGCTGAGATACACTTGTTTTTTTTCTTGACTTCATGTGGCTTCTATGCGCTAGTAGCAAATGGTTCAACAAGATCGGATCGGCCTATTTTTGGCATTAGGAGCCAGTTGTGCCCGTTGAGTTTGGATCATGACAACCTTCGATAAGAGCAATTTCATATCCTAAAAAGTTTGCAAGCCGTGTCTAGTAGATTCTTGGTTATAAATGTGTTATGCACCACATTCGATAAGCAAGAATCTACCGGCATATTAGAATGACTATCCTTCTTTTGCTCACCTTGTGCTATGGAGTGGTGTCTTAAGGGTTGAAGTTTTTGGCTTATAAGTCACACTTGTATGCATAAAAGGATGACTTACACAAGAAAGAACATAAATAGCAAGGGGATAGATACAACTGCAAGTGAGAGTACTGATGTTTTTTTACTTTTGTATCATGATCAACAACACTAGCCTACAGTCTGGGTGTCTACGAATCGAAGCGAGTATAGTAACCCAACCAAGGGTTAGGTTCGTTCCCTAGGGGAGTGGTAGTGAAAATGGTAAATAAACTAGTATTCCATTCTAGATAGTAGTAGTTTAATAAATTATCGAATAAAAACAATGTAAGTTCAATTAGTTATACCGAAGTGTCAAATACCAAAAAGGGTTTGTTACAAGTTTAATAATAACAGTAAAAATATTGGGAAAATCAAATATGGGGGAAAGTTCTTGGGGTGTGAACGCAATATATAATGACTTAAATAAATGGGTACATGCTTTGAATAGAAAAATTTGTAAAATAACGGTAATTAGGCTAAGTTTTAGGTGAAAGTACACTCCTTCTCAAGCAACTTACCCCATACCAAATGGGTTCCCCTCGGACACCCACTCGTCTAATGAAGACCATCCTACGCCTTATCCACACTCGCTCTTTTGATGAAGAGTGCTTGGGTATGGGACTAGGGCTCACCCTCTCTGGCTGAGCCTCAGGTCGCCCAACTACCTAGGACATCAATCTAGAGGTCTTGGATTCACGAACTCTCTCTTGAGCAAGACAAAACACATGGGTGGTTTTGTATTTGCAACTATAAATCCAATAAATTAAACCAAAATCAGTAGGTGAAATCACCATTCAAATACATCTAATCCTATTAACACATATGTGCTAAATCAAAACCTAGGAATGGGAGTTTTGAGCCACACATCAAG
Source organism: Solanum chilense (assembly GCA_032847665.1). Taxonomy (NCBI): domain Eukaryota; kingdom Viridiplantae; phylum Streptophyta; class Magnoliopsida; order Solanales; family Solanaceae; genus Solanum; species Solanum chilense. The sequence goes on from CM064964.1 coordinate 2,132,804, forward strand.
CAATAACCAAATACACCTAAAATGCTAAAGAAATCAAATGGGTATAAGAAACTAAACCTTAATATAAGAAAAGGAAGAAGATTGGAGACTACCCACTTCCGATTTGAGGAAGAATAACCTCTTTTTTCATGTCTCCCACAAAACCCTTTCCAAACATGAGGAAAAAATACCATAAACCTAAGTTCTAAAATTAAAAATATATAATAATGTCTGAACTCTTAAACATAATAACTAAGGCTAGTATTTATAGTTTTCAGATTTACTGCTGGAAAATTCGTACTTTAGTTGTGAATCGCCGAGTGATTCGGAGATTCTCCCTTCTTCCAATTCCTCACCAATGGTGGTTTGACTTAGTTTTCTATATGTAGTGTGATATTGGGAGGTATACTTCTGCTTCGCGGAACTATTTTGTGAAGTGCCGACTGCTCCTTTTCATCGTCTTTTGAATCCACTTCCTTCAGGGCATTTCTTGCTGGAACAAAGGTGAAGTGTCTCCATTTGGCGAAAGCGTGCTAGGATATGCTTAGGCTTCAACTTCAGATCTTTTTCATCCTTTTGGTTACCATTTTGGGACTAAGTATCCATGATTACAATAGAACTTTAAATACCGGAAACTCAAGAGTTTTCATCAGATATTGAGATAAAATGAGCGATTGTTATACTTCGGAAATACAATGACCTAGGATAGAGCCTCACATGATGAATAACGATTAAAATGATGTTTCCAAACCTAAACTAAATGTAATTAACTTGATTTGGTAGTATTGGAGTCAAACATCATGAAATGACTCTGAAGGCTTGGGAGTGTGGTATAAAGGGTAAATCTTGTAAAAATAATTTAAATAAGTAAAATAATATTTTTATGATCAAAACTTCCAGGTGCGACCCCCAAGGACCACTCTAGGGGTCCTTTAGGCGGACACAAATATTTGGCCAACAAGTTGCCCAAGTCAGCGAATACCATAAGTGTAGGGAGCATGTACGCGTCGCTCATTGGCTCCACCCAAGGAAAAATGTTGATATGTGTTGCGGACGTTGTCGCGTACTTCTGTCCCAAAATTTATATCTAGAAACTTCAGGGAACACCTCCGCGATGCAGACTTGTTTTGCGATGAAAACTCCAAAAATAAAAGTCATGTTTGACTTAATTAAAAGTTCAAACCACGTAAGGGTTGTTTTGGGAATTTTAGGGGCTTAGCGTATATTGAAATTAAGTCAGTTTACATACATTCCCACACCAAAACAAATCCCCAAATTGAAAATCCAATTGCTCTCACTTCTCTCTAAATTCTCTCTCTATCCAAAGACTCCATAGAAGAAAAATGTCAAAGCTTCAAGTAGGGCTCAAGAACAAGGATTTTTTCAATTAATCCTTAAATATTGAAAATTTATGGGAAATTTTCACTCTTGGGGCTCCTTTCCCAAAAGGTTCCTTCAAATTGATTTTCAATGTTCTTCCAAATTTCTAGATTTCACTCAATTTTGTAGGTCACCTTTAAACTTGACTTATTTGGTATATATTTTAATAATGATGGATTAAGAATGTTTATGAATAAATTGATGTATTACCTTAGGTTTTTGACCTTATTCTTGATGACCCATGAATGTCCCTCTTCTCTTCACCCTAACTCTTAAATTATGTTGATTAATGATTAGAGGTGATGTAATTGAGTTTGTTCTTGTATAATTAACTATTGTATGATGAGTATAACTGATTCTATGGGTAAATGCCATGGATTTGGGATGAAGTATTGAATGGGTTTCTTGGAAGCCATTGGTAAGATCTTCAAGGACTTGAACATTCTGTTGTTGTATTGTTGGTTTAGCTGTGGTAATGTTGATTAATTGAAGTATGAATGATGAAATCATGAATGTATGATTATGTTATGAATATGATGGTAGTGATATTATGATAAGTGTGTTAATATGAGGAATTGTAGGTAATTCCCATGTACATGTTATGACTATGCTATGAATTAATGTTCTCCCATGATGTTGGGTTTGTGATGAAAAAGTTTTCTCATCCTAAAACCTATAAGTTATGAACATGTTATATTAGGGGTTTAACTCCTAAGATCTATGTTATGAATTAATGTTACGGAATACTTAAAGATACTTCAAAAATGGAATTTAGCATAGCCCTGAGTGAACTTCACAATGAGAGGTATTATTTCACAAAGGAAGACAGGATTCACCCGATGTTCTCATGAGGTGCAAACTACAATGCTAATTAGCATAAAGACGGTTTCTAGTAACAACCTCCTATTTCCTTAACTATGTGCCCCAATAGGAACACTACAAGAAAATGTACATACACCGATATTAATTTGGTGACATTTGAAATAAATGTCGGAAAATGAAGAATTTCACAACATCTAAAAACAAAATTTCATAAAACAATGACATTTGATGTCAAGTGTCGTAAAAATAATGACATTTTATATCAAATATTGTAAAAATAGTGACACTTAGACCAAAATGTCAATATGATGATGACATTAATTGCAAAATGTCATTGTTTTTAGTAACATTTAGCGAAAATGACATTTAAATGATGACATTTGCTACAAATGTCTAATATAATATGACATTTATTATAAAATGTCATTGGTTTTAGTGACAATTATAAAAAATATCGCTTAAATAGTGATATTGAATGTAAATGTCGAATATATTATGACATCTACAACGAAATGTTATTGATTTAACATTTAAAAAACGTCACTAACATAGGGACAATGTTGTAAAATGTCATTATTTTGGCGACTTTTGGCAAAAGTGTTGCTCAAATAGCGACACTTAATATAATGTCAAATATATTATGACATTTATTAAAAAATGTCATTAATTCGACCAACAAATAGTGAAAATGTCACTAAAACAGTGACATTTGTACAAAAATATCTAATGTATTATGTCATATGTTGAAAAATGTCATTGATTTTTATGAAATATGATTAAATGTACTATTAAACCCAGTCGCAGGCCCATGTTGGTTCGTGAACCCCCTTGGCAAAATATCACACATTGTATATAAGGTAACGTTTCTGAATATATATATATATATATATATATATATATATATATATATATATATATATATTGAATCTCCTCAATAACCTAGAGAAACTGAATGGCATTGGCAAGTCCCTATGAAATTAGGTTGTATCTCAATCGTTCAAATCCTTGTGTAAACATTTTATCTTTTTCTCTTTTTGTTTCATTTTTTATTATTATTTTTCAGTTCTGTTTTCAAGTTTTCTTTTAACTTTAAAAAAATATGTTAAAAGTGTGGTTTTAAACCCAAAAGAATTTAAGGTTCCTATTTCTAAAGACTTGTTTATACTTTTATTTTTTGAACCCCCTAAACAAAAATCATGGGTCCGCCACACTAATACAAAATATGTTTTTTAATGAAAATAGTCATTTCGCACTAATTAATTCTTTAAGCTCAAACATTAGCGGCATATGTATTATAGCTGCTAAAACATATCTTTTAGGGGTCGTTTGGCTTGAATACTAGTTATTGTGGGATTAGTTATTGTCACGACCCAAAACCGAGCCGCGACTGGCACCCACACTTAACCTACTATGTGAGCGAACCAACCAATCTAAACCCAAACATATTAAATAAATACAATGCGGAAGACTTAAAATCATTAAAAAAATCAATAACTATTATTATCCCCAAAATCTGGAAGTCATCATCACAAGAACATCTATGATCAAATTACTAAACTAAGAGTATTCTAAGAAAGCTAAAACAAGTAAAAGCTAGTCCATGCCGGAAGTTCAAGGCATCAAGACTTGAAGAATCCAGTCCAAGCTAGACGCATTAGCTCACCCTGAATTTCCGATGTAGTGAAGACTGGCTAGATTTACTGTTGAGTTGAAGACGATGGCACGTTTGCTGCACTCCACAAATAACAAAGAAAGAAACATGCAAGTAGGGGTCAGTACAAACCACAAGTACTGAGTAGATATCATCGGCCAACTCAAAATAGAAAACAGTATATATCAGTTAATATCATAAATAAACTATAAAACTCAACATGTAGCAACAACAAGTACTATAATCATCAATAAGTACCATCAAGTTCATCCATGAGGGCTCAAGCCTCAATACCATACTCATTTGGGAATTAAGTTCATTATGTTGAGTATATTAACATCTTTCAAGATTCATTATCTTTCTTCCTCTTGTGTCGGTACGTGACACTCCGATCCCCTAATTCTACGTGTCGGTTCGTGACACCCGATCCCCTAATA